>JAMQGT020011848.1:0-133048 GCA_024447675.2 Pterophyllum scalare
TTGGGCCTCACACAGACAGCTGGTGCCAAAGGGTGCAGTTAGTGGATCTCCCCTCTGGGATGGGCTGCCACCCACTTTCCCTTGTATGGAGCCAGACAGAAAGGACATCAAGAAGGAAGATTAAAAGGGAGGAAATGGGGACAGGAGATGGGATGGGGGAGGCAAGTGACAGGACAAATGAAGGGAGTGGGAGAAATTTCTTTAAAAAAATGCAAGTTTCTGCAAACTGAAAGTAATGTGAGACCACAGGATTGGGCAGGGGGGGTTGACAATATGGAAAGACACAGTCAGTCCAGAAGCGGTGAGGGCATGAGGAACAGCAGGAGAGAGAGAGGGAAAATGAAAAGAGCTATTCAAAAGTCCTTAAAATTTGGAAACTACTGGAAGTGTAAACCACAAATGCTCTGGAATTCACTGAACCTCTCTCTCTCACGTATCGCCACATTTTAGACAGATGTGTGCGTTTGTTCCTGACAGAAAAATTAATGTAGTTTCTATTGTGCTAACAGGAGAAAAATCACTGACCACTAAACTTGCATTTTGCTCGGTCAGCGCATAAACCTGTTTTTGGTTAGTGGGTGTTGTGTTCAGTTAGTTTTGTGTGTATGTGTGTCTACCTTTAAAAGCATGTGTGCAACACAATGCACTGTTTCAGCAGAATTGTGAAGCATAAAATTGAAAAACTAAAGAAATTAAACAGTTTTTCTTCATTCAAGTGTACCTATATACAGTCCTCGCAAACCCCTATGTGTTCAGGCTGTGCTATAAACCTGTGTTTGTGTGTCTGTATACCTTTGATAGCCCCTGTAATCTGCTACTGCTCACAGCTGGTTTATACATGAGTTATCTTCATTTTTGGGATACATTAGCTCAGTATGCTTTCTCCTTCCATTGAGTCTGTGCTACAGGAAAATACAAGAATCCAAACAAATGCAAATGAATACAAAATACAGCAAACAAAATATATCCAGCCTTCCTCCTTCTCACTCACTATTCATTTATGATAATATAGGTTTGTGTCTAATGTCTGCTTTGCTTGTGTGAGTGTTAATTTGTGCTTGTGTGAAAAGACAAAAAGGACCAGCTGTTTCATTATACAACCATAATATATCCATGATTCCAGCTAATTTGATTTAGAGCAGGCACGAACAGGATGGCCATTAGGTAAAAACAGAAAGAAGAAAACGGTGTGTGAAGGACAGAGATGTGCCCGATTAGTCAAATAGACTATTAACCGTTACTAACCTACTTAGCCTGCACCAAAAATACTGAAACTAAATAATTATTCATATCTTATTAATGTGCAGCAGTGGTTAATACTGTCATATGTGTCAACCCCAACCCTAGAATTAGAATGTCTAGTTTTATTTGTTTTGATTACACTGTCTTGGCAATCATAGAACAGCGAATAATAATAAAAAATAATAATATTCCTCCTAACTTGCAAACATAAAAAAAAACTATTCATATTTTTACCAAAAATGTCTGTTTTATCTTTGTCCTAAATATAGGATTAGGTTTAACACCTATTATGACCTATGACGAAACTATGGTTTAGTGGTGGTAACCAACAAGAAAGCCAGCCATTCGCATTTATGAACTGTACATCTTCCTGCAGAGAGCATCTGTTGTCAGATGGGGGCAGTGTCAAAAATGTGGTATATGTGTAGTTTTTTTTTAATCATTGATATTTTTTTTGCACTTCTCCCGTTCCTGATGAAATCCACTGTCACTCCCTTCCCTGTTCCAGCCCACTTGTAAACCAATCAGCATTCAACAGACACATAGCATCATCCATATTGAGCAACATACAGCTGGGATTTTGGAGGACTGCACGAGAGCATGTTAGCTGAAAACCCCTCTCAATAACAAATACCTCTGCATACTGAAACAACTGCAGCAGCATGAATTCAGCATCAGACCTCAGAGAGTTAACTGCTTTGTTTAAGCTGGTTTTGAAACTCAGGTAGATGACACATCACCTCTGTGTGCCTAAAGGTAGGTGTAAACCACCAGGGTGTCAGAAGGGATCTCAATGGTAAATGGACTGGTTCTTATTTAGCTTTGAGTGGACAGCTCGTCATGTGCATGCATCGCAAGCTAACAGACAAGCAGCACACAATCAAGTACATTTTGCCAAGAACTATACCTGAAAAGTAAATTCCAAACCAAAAAGCAAACACACACACAAGTAAACAATATTCAAGGTGTCTCTGCTGGGCATGAGGAGCTGTTCATAAATGATGGTTGCTGTAATCAGCATAATGTTTGCCTAGAGCCGTAGAATGACATTTAGAAGAGTGGATTATTGGAGCAAAACCCACACACTGGCTTTTACACAACACTATCATATTATTAAGGAAAACGATTATAGATTACCGTTATAATACCAAGGTTACACTGGCCACATAAGTGTTTGTGGTTTCACTGTGCAAGACAAGTCAAACCCTGTTTTGTCGAAAACATTTTTATCATAAATTGGTACAAATTGGATCTCAGAAACTGAGAAGGTGGGTGGCTGTCCATGAATGTAGGGCAGAAATCAGAGCTGAGTGCTGTACGGGCAGAAAACTACTCAGGGGCTCACTTAAAACAAATGTCAGGATCTCGAGGACCTCAGAACAGGTTATGTTGTCCTGGAGAGGGCTGTTCTTTCTTTCTTTCTTTCTTTCTTTCTTTCTTTCTTTCTCTCTCTCTCTCTCTCTCTCTCTCTCTCTCTCTCTCTCTCTCTCTCTCTCTCTCTCTCTCTCTCTCTCTCTCTCTCTCTCTCTCTCTCTCTCTCTCTCTCTCTCTCTCTCTCTCTCTCTCTCTCTCTCTCTCTCTCTCTCTCTCTCTCTCTCTCTCTATCTATCAACAGTACCAGTCAAAAGTTTGGACACACTCACTCATTTATATATATAGTAATATCAATGGCTAGTAGATCTAAGAGCAGACCACAGCAACCTCTCTGAACAGGATGGGGTATACCCCAAATCCAACATCCTGAGACTGTACGCTAAGCAGAAGGAAGGAGGCCGAGGACTAGTGAGTGTCAGAACCACTATCCTAGATGAAACAACAAAGATCCATGAATACACGAGGAAGATGGCCACAAAGGATCATGTGCTTAGGCAGCAGAAACCCAAGAAAGAAGAGGAGAAAGAACAAGAACCATCATGGAAGAACGGGCCTCTGCAAGGCATGTACCACTGCCAGATAGAAGAAGTGGCTTATATCAAAAAATCCTACCAATGGTTGGACAAAGCTGGACTGACAGACAGCACTAAGGCACTAATCATGCACAGCACAGGAACAAGCTCTAAGAACAAGTTCAATAGAGGCTGAGGTCTACCACACAAGACAACACTCCAGGTGCAGTCTGTGCAGAGATGCCCCTGAGACACTCCAGCACATAAGAGCGGTGTGAAAGATGGCTAGCAGGCAAGGCATACATGGGACGCCATAACCAAGTGGCTGGCATACTATACAGGAACATTTGTGCTCAGTATGACCTGAAAGTCCTGAGGTCAAAAATGGGATACGCCCCCAAGTATGGTTGAGAATAACAGAACTAAGATCCCGTGGGACTTCCAGATACAGACGGACAAACTTGTGATGGCTAACCAACCGGACATAGTAGTGGTGGACAAACAAAGGAAGAAAGCTGTAGAGGTTGCAATACCAAGTGATGACAACATCAAAACTAAAGAACATGAGAAGCTCAATAAATACCAAGGCCTCACAGAAGAGCTAGAAAGGATGTGGAAGGTGAAGGTAACAGTAATCCCCGTGGTAATCAGAACACTTGGGGCAGTGACCCAAATTGCGAGAATGGCTCCAGCAGATTGCAGGAACAACATCTGCGATCTCTGTCCAGAAGAACACAGTCCTAGGAACAACTAAGATACTGCCCAAGACACTCAAGCTCCCAGGCCTGTAGTAACAGACCCGAGCTTGGAAGACAAAACCCGCCCTGCAGGGCGAATTGGGGTTTGTGTGTTTTTTTATGTTTTTTGTTTTAGGACCAGTCAAAATTTTGGACTACACCTTTTCAGTGAATGTTTATATCTTTTCATTTTCCCCCAATCAATCGATCAATGAATCAATCAAATCTTTATTTCAAACATACGAGTAACATGTACTCAAATTTGATGACAATGTGTTAATATCAACAAATTGCCATTAAATTTGAGTAAAACAAAAATTATGTGGTTTGGAAAACAATACCTAACTGATCAAGTACAGGTGATGGCAAATAATGTACGTATTGCATGAGTACAAATTCCAGGGTGTGATGTTGGATCATAAAATCTGCTGGAAGCCTCCTGTTAGTCATGTAAAAGCAAAAAAAGCAAAGAGTGTCGCATTGCTAGGGGAAAACAAGTTAAAGGTAACATTGTAAATTAATATTGAAGTCACCCAGACTATGAAGGAACACATAAAGAATCATCTGGTAAACTTAAAATATAAACCAAAATATGTTTTAGATGTTAGATTCTTCATGGTAGGCACCTTTTGCTTTGATTACAGCTTTGCAAACTCTTGGCATTCTCTAAATCAGATTCATGAGGTAATCACATGAAATGGTTTTCCAACAGTCTTGAAGGAGCTCCCAGAGGTGCTGAGCACTTGTTGGCTCCGTTGCCTTCACTCTGTGGTCCAACTCATCCCAAACCATCTCAACTGGGCTTAGATCAGGTGATTGTGGAGGCCAGGTCATCTGACCCAACACTCCATCACCCTTTTTCTTGGTCAAATAGCCCTTACATAGCCTGGAGGTGTGTTTGGGGTCATTTACTTAGTTGAGTAGTTCTCGCCATAATATGGATTAGAGCATTACTCATGGCCATTCACTGTATACCAACTCTACCTCTTGACAACACAACTGATGGTCTCAAACACATTAAGAGGGCAAGAAATTCAAGAAATTAACTTGACAGGCACAACTGTTAACTGAAACCCATTCCAGGTGACTAGCTTATAAAAATGACTGAGAAAATGCCAAGATGTGCAAAGCTGTCATCTAAGCAAAAGGTGACTACTTTGAAGAACCTAAAATATAAAACATATTCTGGTTTGTTTAACACTTTCTTGTTTACTAATTAATTCCATATGTATTTCTTCATTATTTGGATGACTTTAGTATTAATCTACAATGCAGACAATTTTTAGGTTTTTAAATAATGAAAAACCACTAAATGAGAAGGTGTGTCTTTTGGCTGGAACTATACAGATGGTTGACTTCTTTCTAATAAGTTGAACCTCTACAATGAGTTTCATGAAATCTTGGTGTTCAAATTTACTAAACAAACTCCAAAACAAACTTATTTATTTATTTATGTTGACGCTTTATGAATGAAACTGAACAAACTGTTAGTCCAGACAGTTCAAAAAGTCAAAAGTCTCAGTGCTTGCCGACACCATAAGCTGATGTGTCAGTTGACAGGGTTCTATTGATTCAACTGGCAAATCTTATATGTATGCTATTTAAGCTGCTTTAGCCTGCCTACCCTTGCTGATTCCTCTACATGCAGCTTTGCAACCCTCCTCCACCCAAGGACCAGCTTTTCATGCTGTGTCTGATGTAGTCAATGTCATGTTTGCTGTAACTGAAGCCTGCTCTGTGCTGTAGTCAGAGGGGCTTTGCTGATACTCTTCCTTCCTCGGGCTTTCCATGTATGTACACAGAAGGGCCACATACAGTTACTGCTGATAAAAGGGCTCCTGACTAGACTCTGTTATTTACATAGACAGTATAAAGACGGACATAGCTACTATGATACCACCTACTGCTTTGTGAAACCCTGTTTTCAAGTCTTTGACCTATTTGCGGTCACCATCTTGGTGTTTTGAAGTCAGATGTGATGAAAGAAGAGTGGATTTAAATGTGAAACTGCATGCTCATTAGCTAATGACTTTTCAATATCAATTCCTCTTTCTGAAATACAGAATGACCAAAATTTTACAAAATGGACTTAATATTTTATTCAGTATGACCTGAAATGAATGATTGAGCCTATAAACTCATCAGGAAAGTGTTTACAGAGGTCAAGTCCAAAGTCCATTTTCCCAGAAACTTCTATCAGACTGGAATTCACATTTAAGGCACTTCCACGTCAATTTCCCTGTCCATACCCAAAAGCTACATCCATCTTTTATACTGTGTACGCTTATTTAATTACAGTTAACTGAATATCACTGCCACAAATTTCATTATTTTTGGCATTTTAATGTGTAATTGGGAAATCAGACATGCTTTTCATCAAAGAAATTGATCATAAGATTGCGGTGTTAATGGCAAATTCGTCAGTGTGTGCTACCTTGCTTTCGAAACACAGCTCTACTTTCTCACTGCCTGCAAATGCATGACAGCCTTCAGAGGTGAAAGTCTAATACTGGTGACGCTGTACTAAATCAGATCATAGAGACCACAGTGTGGTGACTACAGGCAGTGAAGAGGCTGCATCAGAGCCAGTGTTTTACTTAATTTATTCAATCAGGAATTGGATAAAAATTCAATACTGATAACTGAAAAACTGCTATACTGAAACCCATAATCAGCAAGGTCAATTACAGGTTAGTATATAATGTCTATCAGTGTCTCTTCCCTATTCATTAAAGCCAGTAATATATATGTTTTCCTGATCAGTGAATTATGGTGTTGAGGAGCTTAGCTTGTCTTCCCAATCAACCTATCTTGAGTCTTGTCTAAACTCTAATAGAGACAAACACATTGTGAGCAATAACAGTCACATTGTCCATAAAAAAAAATAAAGACAAAAATCAAACTGCAGTAAATGAGAAGAACTCAGTAGGGACTGAGGTGAATAATGATTTGATACAAAGACTTAAAACCCAACTAATTGCACATGTTTGTTGAAGGCCCTAAGGGAAGATTAACTGAACAGCTTAACACACTTCATGAGTTATTGTTTCAAAACCTCTCCTTACAAAATCAATTTAGTCCTGTGAGAGACTCCAAACAACAATGACATGCTGACCTCGAATTTCTTGCAATGAGAGCAAACCTGTAGGTTTCAAAAAGTTTTTGTAATGCATGCCCAGTGCACTAGAAGATGTTGGACCAGGAAGAGTGCATCATTAGAAGGAGGGATGGAATATCAATTGAAGCTGGTCTAAGCATCAATAAGAGCCACATCAGCAACAGACAAGTTAATGGAGAGAAAAGAGTCCAGGCCAGTTTGTTTGAGGATAAAAATTGAGTCACATAGCAGATTCATATAAATATTATTGTATTATAGCTCAAATATTTAACAGAGAGCAACAGAAATATGCTTTCAGTGGAAAATAATGCCCATTTTAAAGTAAATTTACATTTCATAAGATATCCAATTTCCCTTCATGTGAAGTAATATTAGAAGCAAATTGCATTAACACACTTTGGCAACAGCTACAACTGAAGGGAGAGCTGAAATGACATCCTGAAAATAACTGTCTGTGGCCTATAGTTTAATTAAATTAGTTAAATGAATGCTTTTTTTACACCCTTACAAAGAACACATATCCCAGTGACTGATTGCTTATACAGGGATCCTAACAACTATTTTTAATTGATCATTTAACTGTTGCTTTTGAACTCTTTACAGAACAAAACTGATTACTTTTAATAACCTTAGGTATAATGAAATTAACTTTGCTCTAAACTTTTGATTGTCCTTAGTTGCTCTGAAACATTCAAGGTACAGAAGCAGAGCCGGCCCGAGGCATATGGGCATATGGATATAGGCATAGGGATATGCAGCTACATAAAGCCCCCTGGCCACCAGGAGGCCCCCAAGCTTACCTACATTTGTGATGAAACTTTTTTTTAAACATGCCAGCAAAAGAAAGAAGAAGCTATTCCAACTCTCCCAATTTGTACAATTGTAACAACATTAATTTAATGAATAGGCTACTTGCTGACTTCGTGTATCAGTGTGAATTCAGGTAGTTTGGGCAAGCATGCACATCAACAGTGCTCCAGGTGACCTGATGGTCCATCAGTTATGGTCATTTGTGGATGAGGCTACAAAACAGAAATGTCACAGAAAGGACCTGTCCCTCTGGGGCAGAGAGAATTAAAAAAAAAAAAACATGCTTGGTATGTTTCCATGAGCAATTACAACACGTTTAGTTGGCAACCAACTCCAAACATAGTTGGCTATCGCTAGCTGTCTAGGTATGGTATTTATCATGCTGCTATAGCTCTATGAAAAAACACAATCTGTCAGCCTGTGTCACCATCCTCTGTGTTTCTAGTTAATGTAGTTTTACTTGGATCTTACTGTCATGGTCCTGAGTTTATGACCCAGCGTGTTTTGGATTTTAATTTTTCTATTGTTTAAGGTTACTGTTTGATTCCTAGTTTATTGTGTTTTTGCAGTTTTGAATTTTGTCTTTTTCTGGTAATTTCTGGTTGGTTTCATTGTTTATATCCTCAGATTTCTTAGTTTAGTTTAGTTCTGTTCTTGACTGTTGTTCACTTCCTTTGTTTCACTTCTCTGGGTTCCTGTGTTCCCGTGTCTGTTTGGCATTGTATTGTTTCTGGTTTATTCTCCTGTTAAGTGGCTTAAGTCCTAGTCTCTATTAGGGCTGCAAAGATTAGTCAACATTGTCGACAATAATCAACAATAAAAATAGTTGTTGACAAATTTAATTGTCAATTATAGTCGATTTTTATTACTGATGAGTTTTTAAATGAAGATGTGTTCCTGTCCGTCTATCTCTGGCGAGCTTCACACATGCGCAATAGCATTCAGCGACATGTGGGTGAAAGAACACGATCTGCTAGACTATCCAAGGTTTGGGGCAATTTCACACTCACTCACTCCGTTTTTTTTTTTCAACTATCTCTGGCGGGCATGTTTAGTTATGTGGCTACTGGTGAAACTGTGCCAACTTTGTTTTACAGGGAAGAAAAAGTACCATATTTTTTTAATGGTTGGAAAATTGGACCGTTAAATTTATATCAGCAGCAAACCTGATTAAAATTTTTGAATGAAGTATCCATCTTCCGTGTCTTTACTACGGCATTCTCATATCTGTCAAGTTTTGTATTTAAAAATACGTGAAATTTTCCTCCAATGAAAATAGAAGTAGTAATTTGCCTAATTTGCATAATTGGTCATTTGCATGTAGTTGCAATCGAGGCTGTAGGAGAGAGGAATAACATCTTTGGAGAAACAAAAAGTGAAGAAAAAACAACCTAAATATGTTTAGAACGACAAATAAACGTTATGAAATAACTTAATAACTTTAATGCTTTGCCTAGACCCACATTACATAGATCAATTTTGTCCCATACTGTTTAATGTTAGAAAATCAAATTTAACGAAAACACTTATGTGGGGTGAGACTGTTAGCTAAGTTCAACCCGCCTCCTTTATCTGGGCCACTGTTGCCAACTTGTGTAAGAAAACTCGCTGTCGCCTGTCTCAAAAGTTGATAAAGGCCAGGGTGAGGTCCGGGGAGGGGAGCGGAGGGAGCGGGTAGGCAGGTTCGGTGTTTACGTTAGGTTCGGGGGTTGGAGGGTGGAGGGTGGAGTCGAAGCGAGGTCTGGGTGATGCCAAAGTTTATGAATGGATGCAGTAAGAAGGCTTTATGTACTCAGAGCACAGTCGCTTTTTGGGGAAAAAAAGGTCACTACAGGGCAGCTAACGCTAAGTTTGCAACACTGAGCCCAACCAAGGTCCAGTTGTTTTTCCGGGTTTGTTCCCGCTGTCTACACTAACCTCACGAGAACTGCCACCCAGGTTACTGCAGAAATCAGTTTGGAGCAGCAGGAATGCTTTTTAAAATTATTATATTAAAATACGGGAAATTTACGGGAAAATAATAATACGGGAGGACGGCAGGACAGAGGGGTAAAATACGGGAGTTTCCCGGCCAAAACCGAAGACTTGATAGGTATGCATTTTAAATAACCTTATGCTAAATGTAAAAGGTGATAGCTAAATAAGTGCCATTTCATAATTATGTGATTCATAATCCGATTAGTCGACTAATCATTTCAATAGTCGATGACTAATCGACTATCAAAATAGTCATTAGTTGCAGCCCTAGTCTCTATGTCTTGTGCTGTAGTTTAAGTCCTCCTCTTGTGTCTAGTTACACGTTATGATCTTGTGCCTCTAGTTTAGGTGTTGTAGTCCCTCTGTGTGTCTGCTTCCCTGTGTTGTGTCAAGTCAGCATTTCTATTTCCATGTCTACTTCCTGTTTTACTTTGGCAGTTCTTTGTATCGTATTTTGTTTTACACCCCTGGTCTTGTTCAGTTGTTCTCCCTGGTGTGTCCTATCTCCCTGATTACCTCGTGCGTGTATCGTCTGTGTCTTCCTGTTCTTTGTCACATCATTTCACTTAGGTATTGTGTTTCCTGGTTCATAGCTTCCCTGAGTAGTTACTAGTTGTACTAGTAAGTACTAGTTGTTGACTTATTAAATCCAGTTGAACTTTCCTAGTTTCCTTGTACCTGATGTGCATCCAGCAATAAAGTTGTATTTTTCTGAGTTCACGCGTTCCCTCCTGAGTCCTGTGTTTGGGTCCTTATCCTGTCTGCCACACTGCAGAATCATGACGCTTATATGTCAGGACTGTTCAATATTTACAAGGTTCAGTGCATGGGACAAACTAGCTGGGCATATCTTGGTTTTATTCATGCATGCATGTTCAGACATAGCTGTGCATCTGGAAGCTGTGGTGGTTTAATTCGACTGGTTTACTCACTGTTTCTGTGGTGACAGTGTTTTGTTGTTGTCCCACTGCGGTCAGGTTGCATAGATAGACTAGTGGACCTCACTTTTATGCCTCATTTGTGCTCTTGGGGTGCCACCTCACCATTTTGTGGTAATGCAGCGTAATAACATATTTACAGCACTTCTTGTAGCACTGGGCCCAATTGCTGACCATTTGTGTTTGATATTATTCTACTGATGCTGAGCAATTCTGTATGCTGAATAATTATTATTTGTATAATTACAAATGGCTTATTTACTAGTCTGTAATTATGTGCATTTGCAGAGTTATGCAAAAATACACATCTTTTGGATGAAAACAGTCCAACCTGTCCAAAAGCAGTTCAAACACCCTTAATCACATATTTCCTAAAAAGTCTATGCCCTCTAGATTGTATATTATATGCATTAATACTTGTCCTACTTGCCTATCTGTCATGGGCATGACATAGTTTTACAATGTGTATCATACTGAAATACACTGTTTATCAGTGGGCTTATGCACTTGAGACTGAAACAGCGATGCATCCCCAAAAATTAATATTCAACTTCAACCTTATATCATTAATAATAGTTATCCTCAGGGGACAATGAAGTGATATGAGGGGGCCCCCAAATGAAATTTTGCTCAGGGCCCCTTCAAGGCTTGGGCCAGCTCTGTACAGAAGTGTCCACACAAATCAACCAATACACTGGGCCCCCATGCATTGAAAACAAATCACTTCTCCTGGTATCATCTTTTAAAAACTGCTCCTCTCAAGTCAATCGCTTCATTTACACTCTTTTGTATCCAAAGTGATCCGTTTGATAAATTTCATGTCTTTTTTAATAGAGAAGATAATTAAATGTAAAATTCATTAAAGATTGTTATTTTGCTGTCATGTGAAAGTAGCACAAGATGCATGGTGTAATCTGGTGAGGGCTGCATGAAAAATGTATTTTTTACTCACCATTAGTATTGTAGTACTTAAGTCTTCTCCTGCATTTTAAGACTGCAGTACTAATGTACACCTTTTTTTTCCCTAGTAAATTCTTCATAAATAATCAGTGTTTTGTTGTTGTTTTTCCACAACTGTTACTTTCTACTGCAAACTGGGAATAGTGTACTCACATCCAAAACACTTCTACAGGTAAAGCATGAATCCGATGCTTAACATTGCAAACACATTTCTTCTGCACTCGCAAGCATTCAAAGGTAAATGTCATGTCCAGCGGAGTGATGTGATGACAGGTTGAAAATGCACCCGACCGTACAAAACAATGAGTGGCACAGTTGACTGTCATGAACATTCTGCTGAGTCAAGCACAACCACCACAGAGAACATAGCTGAGCCTCCAGGTTGGAATATAACTCAAGATGACTGAGGTTTGAGAGTCTTTGTGTGGTGAGTGTGCGCGTGTGCATTGTGTTTGTTCAGCACAGGAGCTCAGCATAGGGCACTATTGAAAGTTTTGCATCAACAGGCAAACAAGATAATTAATTTCTCTCTTTCGCTCGAATGCTTTCATTTTATTTTCATTTGTTTGCCTTTCTCTCCTTCTACTCCCACATTCACAAGATAAAGTGAATCCTGTGAGAGACGACTTGTGGCTCAGTGCACACAAATTCATTTTACTATAGGATAACAAAATGTCTCTGAGAATGGTGTGTGTTTGTGTGTGGGCCTGTGTGCGCACTTAATGAGATGAATGTGTGCGCACCTCCCCTTCCCAATTACAGTGAGTGGAGAAGAGAAATAAGTGGTGGAAAGGAAAGAAAGATGTAAGGCAGGGAGGGACAGGAGACAAGAATGATGGGCAACGATTGGAGAGAAAGATGAAGTGAGCAAGGGGGGAATTAAAAAATTAGATAAAGGGAGTCTGTTAGCCAGCTATTTTCCCACGTCTTAGTCTTGTATTTGAGGAGCTCACTTCATCTGTCTTGACTAAGAATCTTTGATTATCTCTGTTCGTTTCTGAGCAGACTTTTCTCATCTATCTATCTACTCCAGTGACCCCATAAGTGACTCTTCTCCCTCTTTTTTTACTTTCCTTTTGAATTACTTTACTCTTGATTACTTTTCTTCATATCAGCATATCTTCTCATCCATCTGTGGCCATTCATTTCCTAATCCATCAATCAAAACCACCTTTCTTCTCACTTTTTAAAGGAACAGTCTACCCTGATTATTATCTCCTCAACCCGAGTAAATCAAAACATTCATTTAATCGACTAACATAGCAAAAATACATACAAGAAGACACTAAAGAGTAGTGCTGATTCATTTCACAATCCAGCACTAGTCAGCACCAAAAAACATGCACTTTTATAGTAAAAGTGATGGCACAAATGAGCAAAAATCCTCTCTAGTTGCAGAAAAGTGGGCCCACATGTACTAATCTAGATTGTAAAACCTTTTATGGTGATCTACACTGACCCTGACTATCCAGCTGATTCCCTACATGGAGAACCAATCTGCTTAAAAACAAAACATATCAGTTGGCCAACCTTTGCCTATGTTGTCCAATATGCACCAGTATGAAAATATTTAATATCATCTAATTAGTCATCTAAAAAGTCATTATAGATCATAAAGAGGCAAAGGAAAAAGTTGGGTTCACCCCAGAACCGTCCATCAGTCTTGAAACTAAAGACACATGAACATCATTATTATTTCATCACCATTAATGATGAAACAGCAACAGGCACAATAGCAGGGTGTTGATCTGTGCTCATGTGCACACAGTAAATATAAGTCACAACTTTTTTTATTCTGGCCACACACTTCTGCCACATTGATTCTCACCCACACACACAAACACATACTTCTGTAGTGCAAGCCAACTCTCCATAATGCTGGTTGGCTCTTCACAGAGGTATGCCTACCTCTACTTGGATCAAAGGACTAAGCTAAAATCCTCTGGCCAGACACACTCTCTCTCATATGCACACACACCCACCCCCACACACACCAACCCACACACACACACACACACAGAGTATAGTACTTCCTGCCTATTGCTGGATGAGATCAAAAAGGGTCTTTTTTGCTCTGAGCCTATAGCATAAATCACCATAAGCAAACGAGTGTCCAGGAACACACACGCACACATACAAAGCCACCCCTCGCAAACACCTGTGGCAGATCAAACGCGTCAAGCTGAGAACACACACCTGCAGCAGGGGCAAAGCCCTTGCACTAAACAAGTAAATCATGCTGCTCTCACGCACACAGTGACGTACACTCCCGCACTTCTGCTCGGCCAAGCTTGACCTCAGTAATATTCCGTGACTATGCAAAGATCCTATTCAAATAACTTGTGCTGGCCCCATCACGATGAAAAACATATACAAACAAATAAAGAGCCTCATCCAGGTGGATTTGGTGCAGGGAGCACGGGGAAGAGGGCCCTTGATGTTCTTCCATTGAACAACCACTCTATATCACTCCACGCCCCGTGGATACTACAGTTAAAGTGGCCTCACTGAAAGACAAAGTGTAGAAAAGTGAGAAAGAGAGGAAGAAAAGACGCAGTGAGAGATAAACAGAAAGTGCAGAGAAAGAGAGACAGCCTCGGGTATGATACACTGGATGGTTGCCCGTTTGAATCCCAATACTGACTGAAACCATCTGGATGAGGCAAAAGAGTCACTGTCTTCACCTCACAGAGAGACTGCTGTTAAGCCTTCAACTAATCTAGTGCCACCACTAAATGACTGGCAGTACAAGTCTGGGATTTTAAAGGCATTTCCCAGGTATTAGGAAAGTGGGTGTGTGTGTGTGTGTGTGTGTGTGTCTCTGATCTGTCTCTAGCCACCTGCTATTTTAGCTCCACCAGTTGTTCCTGTAAATAGAAATCTGTTCCTAGATTACTTTTTTGTAACTCATCGGGAAACCTGAAATCTGTGATGTTTCAGTGTCGTTTTAAAGGCGTTTCAGTTACTCCAAATTCTCTCTAGTAATGTTTCAGTCAAATGTAATAATATATTTACATAACTGTAACTTACTAAGAACTACAAACAGGAGATTTTCTGTTTTGCTGTTTGCATATGAATGATTTGAGAAAACACTGCTCGTACACAAAATACAGTATATGTATATTTAAATCTGGAATACTCGTAGGCAGCGTGCAACCCTTTGGCTGTCTGCAATATTACAGACTGTCACTGACTATTTACAAATTACAGTAATCTACAGTAAAGTAGCACTACAACAGAACGTATAGCATGTACTGTGCAATCTGAAGAAAACCACTTTATTTAAACTCAAATAAATGCACTTTCTTTTACATTATCAATTAATTGGTAGATCTGTAAAGTATTCCTGTGTAGATGCAGTCTTCCAGTAGCCCTACTGAACAGTTTTTCCTATAAGTGGGTCACTGTTTTGGTTATCATGTGTTGCGTGTAGGTGATGCAACACGGTACTGAAAAGGTGTCACACTTTCCCGCATATCAACATGCAGAGGAAACGTGCTATGACATGCTAAACAATACACCAGAAACTCAAGGAAGAATAAGACTGAAATCTAGTACACATGGATGTACACGATACTGCATTAAAATACTAGAAAAACTGACTTAATGAGTGCTGACTTAACACATTTGCTCAATCCCAGTGATTGCCAAATATATTACACTTCATACTGGACCTGGTCATAGACCATTTATGACCAGATATTTCTTAAAATACAAGAGCCATATTGTTAACTGTATAATCTGTACCACATCAGTTTAGCCATTACAAAACTACACAATGATCGTGATAGTTTGGATTTGCTGGTGCTCGCTCCTAACCTGATTTTCAAGTTTCAAATAAAAGACAAACGGAGGTGGGAAGCAGTTTATGCAAAGATCAAAGAGGTCATTTTCATATCATAGTCTGTAACTAAAATAAATAAAGCTCAACATATATTCTGTACAGCACAGGAAATACAGAACGCTCTCTTAACTGCTTTACAATTTTTCATTAAAAGTACAATGATAAAACTTCTCCTCCTGAATTCTTCTTCAAGAGCTACCAAAAAAAAAAAAAAACAACCTGGAGAAAATAATCTGCTAACTAGCTTTGGGCACACTTGAAATATGGTGATAGGCATAATGTCACAGGGTCACACTTACAGCTTTGAAATATGCAGCAAACAACTTTCAGTGCTAATAAACAAAATAGGTTTCACAAACATTTTTCCATGTGAAACCCATCTAATTATTGCCCTGATTAGACGCTAATCCTCATGCGGCTGTCTGTGGTCCTTTTTAGAGGCACTCAGCTGTACATAACTTTGCAGTGATTACTGTTATCACAGGGTTCAAAGTGCGTAATACCATTAAAACCCATAAAATGGACGAAGCTGTCACAGCGGCTTTCATTTATTAGCTCTTGTTTCATCATCCTCTGGCTGCAGTTTGTTGTAAAGGCGCTGAAAATATGAAATGGACATAACCATTTGTCATATATGGGTTTATCCAAAAAGAAGAAAGAAAGGCTGTGAGATATTCACACAAACAAGAATGCACTGTGCCAGTTTACTTCTTGACATTTTTAAATATATTTTCCCAAAGCTTCTTTCACAATTGAAGAGGTCTTTTGTGTTTGTTTGTTTGGGGTTTTTTTTTCTGGTACCTCTAGTTCCCCTGCTTTCAATATCTTTCTTAATAAGATTTTTTAGAAAGAAAATACCCAAAGGTCTCAAAAGGAACAATCAGCCGAGATTACATTCCACAAAAAAAAAAAATACAAATAACTCAAGTCAGAAAATGCTTTTACTGTTCAGTATTCAGTGTTGTTTCAGCTCAGTGTTGGAGGCTCTTCTTAGCAAGGGAGCATTACAGTATTGTGCTACAATGATAATGTCAAAAATAGCCTGTCAATATGAACCTTGGCTTATTTTAATATACTTCTAAAGTTATATCTTAATTGCACCTGACTGGCAGGAGGAAAAAAAACATGCACCGCAATGTGTTTCTTCTGTACATGTTCACGCTCCCACCCCTTAAAAAGAGGCTGATAGGAAATCATAATTCACCTCTGGAATTTTGTTTGTAGTCTCTTTAATTTATCAGTCTGTTAGTTGCTTGTAATGTGTTGTGAAGTTTAAACCTGCAATGACTTGCTCTTTTTGACCACACGAGGGGATAAAACATAAATTATAAACACAAATTTTTGTGATAAGGCTTTGTGATAGGTTGATAAGGCAAACTTGTTGTCAAGCAGTTGATCGTGTACACAGCCAGGACTTACAGACCACTACAGATGTAGTTGCAGATGTGCTTTTGGTCACCTGATGAACGTTAAGCTAAAGTCTAATGTTCAGTGTCTTTTACTCCTTTTTACTCCTTGGAAACACCTTTTTCTTTAGCTTCTAAACAGTGAGAGCTGTACTGAGATCAAAGTAAAAGTATCAATAAACAGTTTCAGAATACTAATAAGTATAATAAGCACAGCAGAAGTACAGATCTGTCAGCATCTTATTCAGATACTTTATTTAGTGACTTTAGCAACTCAAAAAAAATCCCACCTTATATATTATGATTTTGTCAAAGGATATTGCAGTTATAAATTCAGACTTGACACCATATGCTGCAGTTTGTGAGATATTACTAAGCTGCTATGCGAGCACTCTGTCACTCCTCAACACTGACAGTAACTATCCTTGACAACAACTCCTAATAGCCATTTTGGTTTCCCAATAGCCAGAGGTCTCATTATATTAGTGCGTGACTGGCAATAATTTGCACAGCAGCCACTAGAAAGTCTTGCTTTGACTCTTTGTGACTTGATCTCAATTAGATCCTTACCAAATTCAAACATTGCATCATTAATTAATTACCTTTAGACACAGCTGTAGCCCTCGGGCAAACTGCTCAAAACCTGAATTTAGAGGTCACCATCCTATTTAATTTCAATAATAAGTGTTTAACATTAAAGCCAAATGTCAGACGCTCCAATGTACAACATAAAAAATAATCTTCAGGTTCAGACCAGAAGAAGAATTTCCCTTCTGACAGTGAGCTGATTTGGTTCCTCCATGCAGCAGCTGTTCAGCAAACCTGCCTGTCCCTCACTTTGCTCTCTGTTGGGTGGATGTCACATATTAAAGTTGTGACTACCCAGGCATAATATTAGATTTTAGCATATTTTTCCAAGGCTACAAAAACCCAAAATAAATAAATAAATAATAATTTTCATATGTGTGTTTTTAGCATAGTTTGTTTTAAAAAAAAACAACAACATTATTTGTGATTAATAGTACAGCTTATAATCCTATGATCTGTTCCATGTTTAATTTATTCATGGGAACAGATTTAACAAATTATCAATAATGCTGGCAACCGTTTTCAGAAAAACAGCAATTACGGGCATATGTAATGAGTTACCTGCACTGAGCATCTTAAAACAATACAAGTAAAGCTGCAATTAACAATAATTTTCCTCACTGATCATTATCTTAAACAGTTTCAACATTTTGATTATACAATAATTTTAAAAAGAAATGTTCGTCACCGTTTGCAAGAAGCCTCTTTTTTTTGGTCATGTCTTTCAACAAAGTGAACATCTTTTTTTGACGTGGTGTCAAATAGTCCGGACCCTGTTCTGAACTCTAAAGTATAAGTCAAAATAAATATTAAATTACTTAGACCCATCAAATTCCATTAGACTGGGCAAGTCCACAGCTCGGACTACAAAAACTAAGTGCACAGTCCTTGAAGGCTATTGATGTAGCACTTTTTCCTGATTAAAGAAACATTGCCGATTGCCTGACCAACAGACTTTGGTCAAATGAGAGTATATTGACCAAACAATCAAACAGTGTGCCAATCAGCCCTGACACTACAGTCCTTAAACATGCACAATTCACTGTATGCGAGTAGGAAATTTTCACACAGGGACATACACTACACGTATGAGACGGAACTTAATAAATCAGCAGCTGAGATAACAAACAGCACTTGCGAGTGATTACACGAACACCAACTTATCTGTCTTATTGTCAACCAATCAATCTCTATGTCTTCTGCTTTGTTGTGGTTACAACCAATTTCGCATGTTTTGCAGTCATTATCCTTCATTTGGATGACTCACTTAGGAAACATCTTAAAAAGTACTAGATAAGCTTTTTGTGCCCCCCCCCCCATCTCCTCACACACATACACAGAGTGGATCAATAGCAGCCTCTTCTCCCTATCTTACATAATAAACACCAAGACCTAAACAGCAAAACAGCCTCTATTCCACCTGTGTGGCCTGCAGCAATAGATTCTTTTGTCCCTGGTGGAGAGAGACAGAAGGAAGAAAGAACCCAAAACCAAAAAGAAGAAGAGCCATGCTGGAAGAACAAACACCATAAAAAACAAATCGCAAAAAGAAGCAAAACAGACAGGAAGCCAGAAAGAGAGAGAGAGAGAGAGAGAGAAACCTATTCTACCCCACTTGGTTCATATTTCAAAGCCTTGAAGGATGCTTTTGAGGGAAAACTCCAACAAAATGCATCTTTTCACAAAGACAAAATACCATTCTGACTGGGCAGAAGCACACACTGAGTAGAATAGAAGCGCACACAGCGCTTCTGGCAAATTATATCTGTGGCCTTATATTATATGTTTTTAACTCACCACATTCATAGTAGTACTGTAGTAGAGTACTGTAGGAAGCATGACA
Source organism: Pterophyllum scalare (assembly GCA_024447675.2). NCBI lineage: Eukaryota > Metazoa > Chordata > Actinopteri > Cichliformes > Cichlidae > Pterophyllum > Pterophyllum scalare. The sequence continues at coordinate 19,350 of JAMQGT020011848.1, forward strand.
CAACTGACCTCTTTACAACAACCTCAATGACTCACCAAGAAAGTCATATTAGCTATCATGTGTGATTGTGTGTACTTGTGAGCAAAAGCGTTAGAAAAGATGTACCTTTCTGTGCAAACAGACACACACAAACAGACAAACGCACACACACAGACAAATACACAGGTGATTATCTTCCATTAGGCAACTTTTGTTGTATGTTTTAAACTGCCACTTCATCCGCTTTGAGAAAAAAAAAAACACTTAGGAGTGATAGAGGGTTAGCATCAGTCTGACACACACACACACACACATAATGCACACCTGCCAGCAACACATACTGTATGTAGCCTACAGTCCTGTCAAGACCAGAATCCCTTTCGTAAACCAAGCATGACACAAAAACAGGTAAGACACATGCACACACACAAACTCTGTCCCACTCAAACACACACATACGTACACACAGCGCGGAAAGTGTCAGGTGGCAGTGGAAACATGGTGATTTGTTCCTCCTGACAGACAGGAAATAAGGGAGTCAACCAGGGACCTCACTTCCTCTAAGACCTGACTAACCTGACATCTATCAGGCAACCCCACTCACAGAGACCACACACACACACATTAACACTGTCCTCCAGTGTTTGGTGTGCTCTGAAACACATGCTCGCATGCGCACACAGACAAACACACACACACACACACACGCACTTAAATTCACCATCCATCAGGCTCCTAAGTCCCTGCTGGAGCTCCAGAATTCGAATGTGGCATTAAATACTTGTGAGCAATAAGAGAACATGTGCATAACAAGCACTACATGTACATTTTAAATTGTATCAAAATTCCCAGGTTGAAAGCCAAAGCAATGACAGGTGCAATAATACCTCTGGTAACAAACAGCCTCTAATACAAATTGCTTCTACTGTTCCTAAAATATTGCTTTTTTTTCTTAGCTGTAAGCAAAGGTTGCCACAGAAAAGCAAGACCATTAGTGGAAGATGATGAAAAATTGAAAATACCAGCATAATATTCATGAGACTGTCAGTAGGGTTTCAAAAAAAAAACACGATAAGCAAGTGCAGCATTGACAATGATAATCATTTAGATGAGCCTTCTAATCCACCCTCTCCTCATTACACCAAGGTTAAGCAAATTTCCACGTCCGCTTTCACTGTTTGACACTGATGAGCGGGAAGGACTTCAGTGTGTATGTGAGAGTGGAAGTTTGTGCATCAAACTGCATGCTAGTCTATTCGATTTGGGTTTTGACATCATGCTCTGAACTTTCCCAGCCCACCATATAATGTCCTATTTCTGACCTCAATTCACTTAAGCATGCCCAGTGGTCCAATCAGCACCAAGCACCGACTTTGCAAACCCAATGGGATGTGTCATACCAAACCTAATCATGCGCTGATAGATCCACTAAGTGGGTCAGCTTTGTGGTGAAAGTCTAAACTCAGCGTAACTGACGAAGGAAGCAACTTCAAAGTTCATGGTAAGAAAGTAAACTTTAGTACGATCCCTAAAAATTTGGGCTTCCAGTTTATTTTTTGTGCTTGAGATAAAAGCAGTGGTTTAACAGCTGGCATGCTGGAGTCAGATTCCAGCCAAAAAAAGCTGCATTTTATAATGTGGACTGATAATGCTTCTGTAGGTCCAGTTTAATTATATATCTATTTTCTTTTGATATATGATATATGCATTTTTTTCTACTCTGGTATATACTTAAAATAGTTATCGCAGGCACACAGCTCTGGTTGCAAGCACAGCAGCTGCTTTCAAACCTTTTATTTACAAGGGGCAGCCAATCCGGAGAAAGACGGTTTAAAGGGAGGGTGGCTGTAAAGGGAAACAAGCTAAAACAGCTTGTTTCAGACAGATGATGAACAGCTGAGGCACTTTACCAAGATAAATAGGATTATTTTGAACTGTTACTCATAAAAAGCTACTCTAGTAGAATGGAGCTGGAAGCATTCGGCACTATTATTTGGTCCTGAGGTGTTTGGGTTTGGTAGTGAAACTAAAAACAAGGATGCTTTTAGGAAAACCAAGAAATCTTTGCAGATTTTTAATCTCTGAACAACTATATTAAAGATAGTAAAGCTTTCTGAGCTCCCTCTGTTATTGATGCTGAATATGATTAACATTTGGAAACACAGTGAATGCGACCTATCCCTGACTTCACCAGAATATACGTAAAGTCTACAATGAGGCTCTGTCTGAATCCATGCTGGAAATGTGAATCAGTCAAACAGCTGTGGAGCAGAACCCACTCTGTGACAGGGAGGCAGAGGTTGGAGGATGGGGGTGGGGGAAGTAAGTTATGAATTAAGAAGGGAGGGTGGAGAGGTGAGCAGATGAGAGAGGGTGGGGTGGGGGGTTGGGGGGCAGTAAAATGCTGCCGTCACTTAAACTCTAAAATGAAAGATCGATGAGCTTATTTAAATGTGCTCCCAGAGACGAGAGTTGGCTCATATAAACCCCTCGCATTTATGAGGACGGGTGTGGGCATCGATTGACTGAGAGAAAGGGGGTGGGGGGAGGGGTGCGGAGGGGAGAGTGGGGGGGTCAGGAAGCTCAACCTTGGCTTGTGAATTTCATCCTTTTCCTCCTAAAATAAAACGTCCTGATAAATGCTCAGGATAACGGGGTCGGAACCTGGAAAATCTACAGCCTTCGATTGGCCGCCTGGCACAGCTTATCAAATCAATAACCCCACCCCCACCCCCTTTTCACCACAACCAGCCTCATCACCAATCTGTTTCACTAATTTCCAATTCACCCCCTCCACTCCTTGAGCCCAGACGGCTGAAAGGGGCTGGTGGGCTTGATGGTGGGAAAATTGGGGGGTGCGCTAACTTGGGCGCTGGTGTTGAGACCTTGACATTAACAGGAGGACAGAAGGAGCTGACTCTGCAGCCACTGGAGGGAGGGAGAGAGCGAGGGAGGGAGGAAGCTGGGAGAGTGTGACGACTGGGGAAAGAAGGGAGAGGAGAGCAACTTTTGACATGCACAGAGGTGTTGTCATACCGTCATCATTGATTGAACTGCAGGCACAGCTTTGTGAGTGACAAGTACTGTGCACCACATTCCTCCTCCAACCCACCCCGTCCATTTTTCTTCTCACCCCCTTTTCCTAACCCCTCCCCTCTCCCTCCTCTACTCCTTCTTACACCACCTCCTTCCCCTCTCAACCACACTCTTGACTTTCTCACCCTCCCCATTCCTTCTCTTCACACTCATGCGGGCAGTTTTCCTGCACTTAAACTGCACACATATCCTCCATGCGTTCACAAATAGCACACCCCCACTTCTCTTTCACACACACATACACATGCATGCACAGACATTCCCAAGACCCCCCCCCCAACATTACCCTAAAGTCTCAGCCTTACGTTCTGCCCACCACACCATCTGTGACCCAGAGAAAAATTGTGTGTCAACACTAGTCTGACCTTTTCTCTGCTTTTGTTTTCCCCACTCTCACATTCTCCTATGAGGTGCATAAAAAAACATTCACATTCATTGCACAAACATCACAGTTTCTCTTCACTGTACTGACAAAAAAAAAGCAACAACATTTAGATACTTATAACAAGGCAACCCACCAGTTCCAGCTTTGGTAAGGGATCAATATCTCATCATATCTGTCTGCTTTCCTGTTGCCATATTCAACAATTACTCCACTCAGCACGCAGCTACAAGTCACACATACTAATCCAGACACCTGCCCAAGCAACAGGGTCAACGCTGGAATGGGATACAGCTTAAATGAACACAATGTGTGGCGCTACATGTGTGTGTGTGTGTGTGTGTGTGTGTGTCTGTGTGTTTGTGTATTTGTGCATTTTTGTGCCAAATCAAGAGCTGTAGTTAAGCAGGTCACTGAATAAGAGGGAGATTATCAGTGCCTGGAAACTGTAACACTACCCCCACACACAAACACACACACACACACACACCCCATGTGCATCCTCAATAACCTAATCCTGCGATTTACAGTATGAATGGAAACAATAATAATAATTAATGAATGCACAAAGTACCTAGCCTCTCCTGTCTCTCTCACAACAAGAATTTAATCACCAAAAAACGTTTGTCCCATAAAACCACCCCCTCTTTTTTCCCCTCCTGCAGATATACACATATCCCAACTACCCGAAGTGATAAACTTGATGTGATAAATCTCTGTTTTTCCAGTTTAGGGGTTGCCATCTCAGTTTGCCCCTGTTTAGCACGGTTCCAGTGACAAAGGGGTCTGTATGGAGGCGCTTATTTAAACAATATGCTTTCTGCTTACATCAACTAAACATATGAATATATATAATTAGAAATATTCTTATTGTGCATCATCTGTCATTTTGGGAGTTCAGCTCATACCTTGGCCGTGCAACATGTGGCAGTTGCTGCCGAGAAGGAGCAGGAGAAAGAGAGGCAGACACTGGTTCACTCTACGGGTCGTCACGGTTCCCATCACCATCTTCTCCCGGCTCCCTTTAGCGGTTCCCTCCACACGTTCCGGAGACCCCGCACGGCTAATTCCCTGCTTCATCCTGCGGGAAAAGGGTCCGTTTCTTGTGCTTTACTTCTGCAACTCTCTCTGCCCTCCGCACGAATGAGAAAAAGTCCGAACGGCCAGCGGTGGCGGTGGTAGAGGGGACAGGCTTCAGCGCCGGCAGCTCTCGCCTTCCCGGGAAAGCGAAGATGAGAGCTCCGGGAGTTGAACGATGTCACTGCTGACAAACTCCCAACTCTCACTTCCTCGCTCCGGAGTCCAAAACTAAGTAGGCTGTGGGGGTAAGGAGGATAGGCAAATAGGCTGACTGACTTTCCCTCACTTATCTGGGGCTTCACGGTATAACGGAGCCGTGATCTCTAACTGCGGCGTTTCTGCGACCTGTGATCGCCTACCTCATTTTCATCTGGATTGATCCGAGCATCGAGTTAATACATTAGAGTGTGTGTTTAGACTTATCGGCTTATTCTCTGCTATCGACCTCAAATCCGCGCCTGTTTTGATGTCTTCACCGGGGATTTGTCCCGCGGGGTCATTTAGCCGTTTACACGGTGGTCGCATTAACAGAGAAGCGATAAAACACCTAAGTTATCCATCCGTAGTCTGCATGTATGGGTGCATGCTCTGGAAAAAATCAATCCAATAATTGATTTCTGTGAATACCCCTGGATTTGCTCTGCAAACAAAGTGTTCAACGGGCGCTCCGACTCTTTTTTTTTTTTTTAAGAAGAAGCGTGGGCTGCAGTCTTTTATCTGAGCAAAACTTAAGAGATCCAATTTGACTGTTAACCCGAGTGTCCGTGGGTAGAAATTATGTTCAGTCTTCCCCACAAGGACACTCTTTCCCCACGCACACACACCACACGCAGGCTAACTTGTGCCCTACTGCGCCGCAGCTCGGATTACGCGGAAAAATGACACAACAGGTTCGGAAAAAAATAATGGCATTTCAAGTTTCTCAGGAACAACGGAGAGCTTTCTACCGTGGTGTACGTGCACTGCCGGAAAGGCGTTAGTACAAGACAATAAAAAGTAGTCGGTATGAAGTGAAAAAGCCCCTACAGAGAGAGACGGTAATGTTACTCTCACTGCTGTTACTGCGACACTGGAGCCTCTCTCGCTTTTTTATCCAATCTCCAACGGTCCCCCGGAACCACGCTCAGCCCCCGGGAAAAAAAAAACTACTTCAAATATACGTTTTTAAAATATTTTTATCGCTGTCCATACGTACTCATGAGAGTTTCTGTCCTCAGTTTGCGGCGGGTTTTTTTTTTTTTTTTTTTTGCAGGTTTCTTCCGTGTCGGAACCTTGTTGAGGCTTTGGGAGCCGACTGGGGCGATGCGTCTCCCTCCACTGAACACCTGCCACCCTCCTCTCCTCCGTACAGACTTGGGAGAGAGAGAGAGAGAGGACTGCTGTTTAGCCTTATTCAAGTAGCTCCTGCGTACGCAGTCTTTAATCAACGTAATCTAGTTTTTATATTAGTTTAAACCGACTTGTTTTTTACACCGGTACCATCTCCCTTAATCTCTCCCTTAATCTATCCCAAACTCAAAAACTAAACTTCCATTCACTATCATCCGTCGCTGCTGATTGGTGGATCTCACAATTTCCGCCGTTGCTATTGGACAGTCCGAACCGGGGGCGGGAAATACAGCAAGCACCCAGGGCGCAGTGGACGCCCCCCCCAAACATCCCCCGCCACACACACACACACACACACACACATTCACACACACGCAGTTTTTCGCTCTAAGCAGATAACCATTTAGCATTTAGGGATTTTTGAATATTAGTTTGGTTATTTATTACATATTAGGGAATCTGTATAAGTGGCTCGGGAGACAATAATAGGCAGGACTGCAAATGAAAGGGAACTACCCTGGGGAGTTTCTTTCACCTTGCTAACTTCAAAGAAATTTCTCTATGTATTATTTGACTAAGGAGGAACTCTCTGAAGCACCGCTGGTAGTGCAGCTACATGCATATCACAAAATAACTGCCTGGAGCTATATCTTACTACTAATGATAACCTAGTTTCTTCCATGGTGAGGGTCATTAAATGGCACATTAATATTAAAGCCTACAACACAGTGACCTTATCTTTTATTGCCTCAATAAATCCTCAGAGACAGACTTACCATCCCCCGAGTGTCCAAATAGTCTTCCTGCATTGTCTAGTTGTCCCCAGTGAGCTTTCCCCAAGAACCTAAATATCAGCTCATTCATTCATCTTTCTATCCAGATTCATTTGGCAATTGTCTTCTAACCTTGTTTCCAGTAAAATGGTCATAATGCTATGTTGAGTTTCCATTGGTAGCTTAATCTACAGTGCTGAAGCTCAGATCTTGTTCTGCATTTAACATTAAAATACCAAAATTCCTATTAATTTATACAGCGGAGTGGTTTCACTCCCTCAAAATGTATTGTTTAAAAGTTTGTTTGTGTAGCATGAGTTTATACTTGCTTTTTCAGTTAAATAGTTTCCTTCTGCCCACAGAAATAGTGCCCGGAGAGCAGTGAGAGTGAACCAAAACAGTATTGTTGTGGTAATGGAGAGGTACAGATTAACTTTGAGTCCACCAGCACAAGCAACCCTTGTCACCTTGTTGTGAAATTGTCATTTGATACTTTTAATTATAAAAAAGAAACTGATTATTATCACTTTACACAAGTGTAATACCACATATAGAGTGACTTACTCATTGTACATCAATGGCATTCTTTGCTTATATCAATACAGGTCCCTGATCCAAAGTTGAGATCAGTTGAGCTTGGCACACACACACACACACACACACACACACACACACACACACACACTTTGGTTATTGTCATTTCTACAAGTCACTGAATTTCAATAACATTTCTTGGTCTCTGGTTTCCACGTCACAGCTAGTTTCTTCCAGTTTGTACATCACTTTAGAAGTTTGATCGGTGCAGGTCCAGTTTCTACCCTGCTGAACATGACAGTGATCTGCACAATGTTCTCTAGATTATCAAGGGGCACTGAAGCTTTTCAAGCAGCGTGTACTGACCTACTGCTAACCTGGCATAGTAGCACCAGTAAGGCCTTTACCTACTTGGTTGTACATTAGAAAAGATTTATAACAACTCACCCGGGAAATCTTAGATTCATTTTACAAGTTTACAAGGAGCTAAAAATTTCCCTACTGCACACCTGGCTGACCTGTTACACGCTCTCTGCTCACCAGTTGGTATTTGCATCTTTGGATCTTGTCTTCCTTGCCCACCCCCTCAGTCACCCATCTCCACCAATCTCCACACCAGGCAGGCGGCAACATGTTTGTAGATAGCGACATACTGCTCCTACGTTTTGGATGTCTGCCAGTTGCTATGATACCATCACCATTTCCACAACCTTCGAGCCTGCTCAGACACAGCTATGGCTTTTGTCTCTGTCTGATGGGGCTACTTTTATTTGTTTTTAACCATGAGCTTTTTTTTTTTTAAGCAGCCTTCTGCGCCACTCTGTGTGGTGCCCTTGAGTCAGAGCAAGTTCTTTTTTCTTTTTTTTTTGAATAAATTAACATGCTTTAAATCCAGTGATCCCCCCTGGTCACCTCTGACCTCCACTTTCCCTTCAGACTGTTTCTGACTTCTTTCAGATCTCCAGTGCTAGTCCTCTGCAAGCCCATACTTTTAATAAAGCTGTCTTATTTACAGTCCTTGACAATCTGTCCCATTTCAGTCAGGGTGGGTCATGGATATTGCACTAATGCTGTGTGAATGAATGTAAGAAGCATTTTAACACATTTAACTGCAGGGAAAATATTTTCCAGAAATTACCCGAATTAAAAAGTGAAAGAAGGCTAAAAAAAAAAAAAATTAAGGAAAATGTCTGAGGTAATAAGTTGTTCATGTTTTACCCTCTGGTGTATCAGGCTAGATTTTATTTAATTAAAAATTATTGTAAAAAATTAAAAAGACACAATTTTGAAGCAAACTTTCAAAATTCTCTTCAGTTGTTCAGTTAAGATACACCCATTAATTACTAATAGCTACTCATAAAAAGGAACAACTCACCCAGAAGCTACAAACCATGAAAACAAGACTTAATGGCATGCTGATATTTGCAGGTGATCCAGCACACTGAACATTTTACCTGCATTAATTCTCTACTCGACAAGTTAGTGCTAGTGCTCTATTTATATATATATATATATATATATATATATATATATATATATATATATATATATATATATATATATATATATATATATATATATACAGGGGTTGGACAATGAAACTGAAACACCTGGTTTTAGACCACAATAATCTATTAGTATGGTGTAGGTCCTCCTTTTGCGGCCAATCTCCAGCGTCAATTCATCTTGGGAATGACATATACAAGTCCTGCACAGTGGTCAGAGGGATTTTAAGCCATTCTTCTTGCAGGATAGTGGCCAGGTCACGACGTGATGCTGGTGGAGGAAAACGTTTCCTGACTCGCTCCTCCAAAACACCCCAAAGTGGCTCAATAATATTTAGATCTGGTGACTGTGCAGGCCATGGGAGATGTTGAACTTCGCTTTCATGTTCATCAAACCAATTTTTCACCAGTCTTGCTGTGTGTATTGGTGCATTGTCATCCTGATACATCGGCATCCGCCTTTCAGGATACAAGCGTTTGAACTATACGGATGCACATGGTCCTCCAGAATGGTTCGGTAGTCCTTGGCAGTGACGCGCCCATCTAGCACAAGTATTGGGCCAAGGGAATGCCATGATATGGCAGCCCAAATCATCACTGATCCACCCCCATGCGTACACTTCTTTGGGGCTTCTCCACACCGTAACTCTCCCGGATGTGGGAAAACAGTAAAGGTGGACTCATCAGAGAACAATACATGTTCCACATTGTCCACAGCCCAAGATTTGCACTCCTTGCACCAGTTGCGAACTGACATTTGGCATTGGCACGAGTGACCAAAGGTTTGGCTATAGCAGCCCGGCCGTGTATATTGACCCTGTGGAGCTCCCGACGGACAGTTTTGGTGGAGACAGGAGAGTTGAGGTGCACATTTAATTCTGCCGTGATTTGAGAAGCCGTGGTTTTATGTTTTTTAGATAAATCCGGGTTAGCACCCGAACATCCCTTTCAGACAGCTTCCTCTTGCGTCCACAGTTAATCCTGTTGGATGTGGTTCGTCCTTCTTGGTGGTATGCTGACATTACCCTGGATACCGTGGCTCTTGATACATCACAAAGACTTGCTGTCTTGGTCACAGATGCGCCAGCAAGACGTGCACCAACAACTTGTCCTCTTTTGAACTCTGGTATGTCACCCATAATGTTGTGTGCATTGCAATATTTTGAGCAAAACTGTGCTCTTACCCTGCTAATTGAACCTTCAGACTCTGCTCTTACTGGTGCAATGTGCAATTAATGAAGATTGGCCACCAGGCTGTTCCAATTTAGCCATTAAACCTCCCACACTAAAATGACAGGTGTTTCAGTTTTATTGTCCAACCCCTGTATATATATATATATATATATATATATATATATATATATATATATGTATATATATATATATATGTGTGTGTGTGTACACAGACTTAGCTTCAATAAAGCAAAAACATTTTGAAATACAGCCCACAGCAGCTTTAAATATTTTTTTCATTTAGTATTTCTTAAATTCATATCTATATATCTGCCCTTTTGTCTCTCAACAGAAATGTGACCACACACGCACACACACACACACACACACACACACACACACACACACACACACACACACACACACACACACACACACACACACACCTTTCTGGTACACAGACTGGGTTTTAATTCTGAAGCTAATTTAGCTTCCAATTACCTGTGTATCCAGTACAATTACCACTGCATTTTCTACCCTCAGTCTATCCATTGCTTTCTATCACCAAAGCATCTTGTTATGACTTCTCACCCAGTGAGAAACACACATAATTACACATCACACACACACATATTTATGCACATAATATTCATCATGTAAGGTCACCTCAGACGGATATTTAACCTGCAATGTGCACGGATATCTATCTCAAGACATCAAGCTACAGCTGCTCTCCAAATCACACTTTCCTTCACCAAGTCACTCTCTTCCCAACCTCCACACACGTACGCACACACCCACACTATGCACACCCACTCTCTCACAATGCAGTGGTGAGATGCCCTCCGCTGAGGTCTGTGATAGGGACTGAAAGATGACACCAATCTCTGTTGTTCTCTCAAAGGCAAACATTGGGAGGGTCCCCTGTCTCTTTAACACCTGTTTGACAAGGCTAATGACTTCAGTCCCGGCAATCAACACAGTCGTGTGTACGCATGCCCATACCCACATAGAAAGGCACATGCAAGTGCATGCTGAGCTAATGAGCGGTTCCCTGCAGCTCAAGCTGCCATGGTAGAGAGAGATAATGTCAATATTAACTGACCTGTCATAGCAGTGGAGTGCTGGGAGGATGCACACAATGGCAAAGTGGCTGCAGACAGAGACTTTAAAGCTTAGCTGTGGGACGTTGACTAGCAGCATCAATTGGTTATCCTTGTGATTTTTAGAGCACTTGTTCCTAACACGACCAAGGATTTTTATGTCTCCGGGTTATTTTCCTAAACTGCTGTTTTGCTGTAATGTAATTGCTGCAGGTTGCTGGATATGAATACAGCTGTAAATACTGATTGTGCCACACCCAGTGAGTATTTACATCAGTATTGCATAGAACCTCTGTGGAGTACTTGTGTGGAGGCTGCTACTGTAATGTGATGCCAAGGCTGTGTTGAAGCCAAAGAAGCTCAGTGGTTGTGAAGGCAGTCAGTGCGTGCGTAGTATGTTCACTCTTGCCTGTGTGATTGTTCTCATTCATGAACAGGAATTATCCAGTACCCTTTCTAGATCTTTTTTTCTTTTGCCTTCTCTTGTTTTCTCCACATTTGTGAGAAAAATAATTACAGAGGAAGGCATAACATTAAAAGCTAATAAGCTGAATGACTAGAAGTTCACTTTTCTAATTGAATTCGCTCATAATGGCCGCACTGGCTCCCTCCAGAGCCTCTCTATGCGTGGTCTACAGTTTAGTTTCATTGTAGCCCACGGTGATGCTGCATTCTTGTATGTCAGGCACACGGAAACCTGATTCTCTCAAACTAGCAGCTCCACCTGTTATCCAAGCTATCTCCTGGGGCAGTAAAAGAGGGTGAAGGTGCACCAAGAAGAAAGAGCAGGAATGAGGGTGAGCTAGGATAGCGGGAAGTCTTTCATGTGAGAAAAAGGGAGCGGGGAAGGAAATGAAGAGGGAATTGTAAGGCATTAGGTCACACCTGTTGAGGTCTCAAAGAGACAGGGAGGGATATGAGGATAAGTGTAAAACCAGTGGGAGAAAAGGAGGATCGCTGTGGAGAGGGATCACTTTTTAGTGAGTTGAGCAGATAGAAAGGGGTGTGAAAATCACACTCTAGGCTTTCAGGACTCTTTTATGGAGCACGAATGAAGAAAAGTAAAGCAGAGTGAGCGTGGCTATTGAAGTAAGAAAAGGGAAAATGTAACCAACCATTTCAGGGTCACTGTGTGGACCGGGCAGAGACGGTGCAGAGAGAAATCCAAAACGAAAAGCTCATGCTGTGTGTGAGTGGATGAGTGTGCAGGTCTATGATGCTTTTTGTTTGTTTTAATTTCTTTGTGCGTGTGTATGTTTGAGCTCTTAGTTCCTGCTGCGTACCGTCCCTGTAGCAACAAAGCGGACAGTTAATCTGAAGCTCGCTTTGTTTCGTGTCAACCAGCTCCTCATGTGTCTGGCCTGACTGCAGGGTCTCGCAGCTGGTCTCAGAGAGCGGCAGTGCGTACTTTTGGGATTGCACTCTGAAGCTCTTCCCAGTGCACCTGTAATCACATACAATTATCCAGCATCACACTGTGGTGGAGTAGCAGGCAGAGTGGACATAGTGAACGCCCATGAACCACACATAAAAGGAAAGCAAACAAAAGAGAAATACAAAACAGAACTCAAACTGCTCACATAATGTAAAATATCACAAAACTATGAACAACCACTTAATTAGAATTGTTGTGTATGTCTGCTTCTGCATTCATAGACATGTGAGAGCATGTATTCCTATACACAGGTTTGTGCACGGGGATGCCTGAAGGCTCACTCCAAGCTCTTCCACATGGTGACGACTATTACAGAGATCTTAAGAGAGAGTGATGTCATGCCCTGAGGGAACCACACCATGAACTTTAATTTCCCCCCTTTCTATCCAGCAATTTCTCTCTTTCTCTTGCCTCCTCTCTACTTCGCTGCCCTTTACTTGTCCTCCTCCACATTCTCTTCTTTCTTAAATTTGTTCAATTTCATCTTTCTGCCAAATACAATTTTTTTCCCTTCCAGTTGCAATGACAAACTAATGCCTTTTATTTCACTACTTGTTCCTGTCCACGCCTACATCTCAATTTCATTTGGCTTAATTTATCATACATTATGCCATATTCTATTAAAAAAAAAGTCCATCCATCAATTCAATTCAATTCAATTCAGTTCTCAAGGATGTTTTTGTTACAGCACCCTCTTGGCAACTGATTTCACAACAACCTCCAGCAATTAATCACCAACCAATCAGCAAATATTCTTTCCCTAGCTAAAAGTGGTTGCTATGGGGTTGCTGGCTGGTCTCTAGTCCCATGTAATTGATTCCTTATATAGCTCTAGTTCCCATGAGCCTCTACAATCTTGGTGATGGTGGGAAGGAAGAACTCTCATTTAACAGGAAGAGACCTGCGGCAGAACCAGGCTCAGAAACTACAAAGAGTTTGCACTCTGACAGTGAAGTATACTATTTGATGTTAAGGTAATACAAAGTCTTCAAGAAATGAAGGTCCTGATCATTCATCAGTGATAACAGAATAGAATCGGTGATACCGATTTCTAGGCGTAGCCAAGTGGCCTTGGTGGCCTCAGAATCTCATCTCTGCTGTTTGCAGATGATGCGGTCCTGTTGGTTTCATCAGGTGGTGGCCTCCAGCTCGCAGTGGAATGGTTTGCAGCCAAGTGTGATGTGGCTGACATGAGATTTAGCACCTCTAAGTCTGAAGCCATGGTCCACAGCCGGAAAAGGGTGGAGTGCCCACTCCAGCTTAGGGACAAGTTGCTGCCCCAGGTGGAGGAGTTCAAGGATCTTAGGGTCTTCTTCACAAGTGATTGGAGAAGGGAATGAGAGATTGACAGATGGATTGGGGCTGCGTCTATAGCGATGTGGACACTGCACAGCCATTCGGGAGGGGCTCAAAGTGGAGCTGCTGCGCCTCCACATTGAAAGGAGCCAGTCGAGGTAGTTCGGGCATCTGACTAGGATGCCTCCTGGGCTCCTCTTGGGTGAGGTGTTCCAGGCATGTCCCGGCATGCCCCAGGGTAGACCCAGGTCACATTATTTCTCTCGGCTGGAATTGGGATTTTTATTCTCAATATAAAATTGTCAGAAAGCATGTAAGTTTGATTCAGAAGTTCCTCGACCTTCCACCACCTGACTAAATTCCACCTGAGGTCAGCTACACACTACTCCAACTGCCCACATGCTGGCCGAAGCATTGCTTTTCCCTTCAGAGTCATGAGCCATGACCTTACTTCAACCCCTCGTACACGAGAGTTATTGCTTCCACAACTGCCAAAGTCACTCTGCTTAGCCTGCCAATGTCTGTCAGCTGCCCCTGGAGTCCCACAACCTAACGAAGTTAGAACTATTAATGAGGAGAAATCAGAAGAAAAAAAAAATCTGAAGGTCATGTCATTTTAGTTGTTTTGGTTTCAACAAAGTACTTTGAATTCAAAACAGATGTAACTGCCACCTGACCAAGAAGTTCCTCAGTTCCTGACCTTTAATAGTGGATCCAGGTCTATCCATTTCACAGCTATTAATTTGCTGAGTGTTAATTACTGTGCAGGGCATGCTTTCATTAGACCAAATCATTATATTGCTTTACTTTTGTTTGTCTTCAGTCAATACGGTGCCACACAAATAGGAGCTCTAAAACACTCCAGCATCAAGTTTTACGGCTGATCAATATGTATATTTGAATGCTAACAGAAAATGACAAGTCCACTATGGTGACTGCCAAGAGTGGCACAATTAGAAAATATAAACCTGGACTTGGTGTACAAAATTTTAATGCTACAAAAGGTTAAATGGCCACTCTAATTTAAAGAAAAGAAAATCTATTCACATATGAACCTGAGACAAGCAAATGTGAAATATCAATGTTTTCCAGCAAAACCACTGTGAGTGATATGGTCAAAGGAACATGTAATGAGTATTGGTTACACACTTAAATGAAGAGTTTGACATTTTGGGAAATATGCTTTGCATGTAAAGAGTAGATGAGAAGACTGATACTGCTCTTATGTTTGCATGCTGCTGTGAACAGGTGGTTTGCCTGGCTTAGTGCGACAAAGGAAAATGGGAGCTCTGTATGCTTTGTTAAAATCAATGGGTTCTTACAAGATCTCCCTATCAGCACATCAAAAAATTGCACTATTTAACACATTGTATTTTGTTTAATCTGTACTATACTGCTACACAGACCCAGGCTAGCTGTTTGTAATTTTTTTGTGCTAAGCTAAGCTTATATTTTTACACCGCAAAATTCCGAATGGTATCGATTATTCTCATTTTTAGGTTTTCACAGGAAACCACGTAAGCGTATTTCATGAAATGCCCTTTGATCTAAACACAGCACCGGTGTGTGTGTGTGTGTGTCAGAGAGCATGCATTGTACTTTTCTTTTACCGTCATTCATGTCATGCATGAAGGCATGACTCTGGGGTTGCACCACACAGTGAACATGTATGCACCTGGCTGAGCTGGTCGCTGAGGCGTGTACACCTCTGACATGCTTTCTACATGCACATCTGTCACAGATGCACATCACAGCATCTTGTCACCCTCCCACATCTCATTCCATCCATGTGTGTCTCTGCCACGCAAATGAAACAGACATGCTGTCTTCACTGCAGTTATCAGAAACAAAAAAAATCAACTAGGAGTTGAGCACATGTCAGTGAACCAAGTGAACTATACAGATGAAACCTTACATGATGTGTATGTGTGCATGGAAGCCATCTCTGCAAGTGCCAAAATTGTGCATTATGTTATTATACTGTAACACATTCATTTAGATTCTTCTGCACAGTCCTTCATTACAGATTTTTTTTTTGGAGAATGCACAGCATTCCTTTCAGTGTTTAGAAAAAAGACTTGCAGATCTCGCAGCAGCAACAAAGGGAAAATGAGACTGACACATGTAGTCCTATTCTTAAGATGTGGATTTGAAGCACAGCACAGGAAACTGTACGAGAAAAGCGTGAAAAGTGCAAGGTGAGGATATCTTCATCTTCTTTCCTCGTCTACCTCTTGTCTCCCACAAGACCACAGACCCACACTGCCCCCATCAGGCCAGCCAGTCCTCCATCCGTCTCAGTGAAAAAGAGTAGAAAGTGTAGTCAAAAAGCACAAATGAGAGGTCTTTAAATTTTGGTTTCAGACAGGGAAACAGGGAACTTGCATACTTTGCTCTTCTGTTAATCAAAGTCTTGGGAGAAGAATGAAGTTGACAGACTTCTGTGTGAGCGCATGGGTGTGTGCTGGATTTTCAACTCTTAGCCAGGTCACAGGAACTAATCAGACCCGCCTGCTCAGCAGATGACCTGACTCCTGAAGATCACCATGTGTGGGATTGCTGGCTGATAGCTGAAGTGGATTTCCCACACAGCCTTGTGCTTTTTATTTTACACACACACACACACACACACACACACACACACATCCAAATTAGCTGCCAACCACAGCTGAACACCTGCCCTCTCACCCAGAAGGAGATTTGATTGGTTTGGGTTTTTACAAGCATTTAGGTTTAACATGCAGCTGGAGTGCACAAGCCCCTGTGTGCATGCGTGTGTGTGTGTGTTTGCATGTAAGTGGTCTCAGCTGCACTGGTTAAGAATCAATTCAGCTGAAAACACTTTATCTCACTATACATCATTCATCCCTTTTATCCTTCTTGTACTTGCTTTTGCAGTCAGCATCTCAGTCTCCCTCCTAACGGGTCAGAGGCTTATCTTTAAACATCGAGGAACCCAGGCCCTGATAGTTTCCAGCTTAGCCGTCTAATCAGGAATTTGGAATTCAAATTCAGAATGGAGTTCAGTTGCTGGTGGAAGAGAAAACAAGAGAGAGAAGTTTCCGCAGTTACTTAAATCTGAAACTTCAATTGCTTCAACAGGTCTTTGTCAAAATGTCTTCTTCCAAAAATTCCTATTTATTTTCCACATCATATCATAGCATGACCAAAGACTCAAATCCAAGATGTGTCTTTACATAAAAGCAGGAGCTGGAAAGCTTGAAGGCTGCCAATCATGCATACATGTTTGACTTGACTTGTGCTCTGTGTAACATCTTTGTTTCACTGACTGCACTCAGTATCAAAAAATGTGAAAAAAATAATCTGCAACCTTACCTTCGTGAAAAGGCCAAACACTTAGTGTGGCCTTAATTTCCTGCACAAGGTCAAGACTGTTGACTTGACGGGTCAGATTAGAGTGAAAGCACAAACAGGGATCAGGTCTAATAATGAGCTTACTAAGAAGATTGGGTTTTGTCCACACCTTTGCCAATCCACTTTTTATCTTGCAGGAATATTAAGCTCAAGAACAACAGCCTTTAAAGGGAAAAAAGATTACCTTTAATAGCCTTTTTCATGTTACTTTGTTTTCATCTGAGACAAAACAGACACATAGCTATAAAGCATATGTACGCTAAGTGGTTAGCTGGGGCTTTTCTGTGTGGAGTTTACAGTGGGGGGAATAATTATTTGATCGCCTGCTGAATTTGTAAGTCTGCTCACTTACAAAGAAATGAACAGTCTCTAATTTTTAATGGAGATTTCATTTTAATGGAGAGAGACAGGTTTGCACACATCTCAGGAGGGATTTTACTCAACCCCTCTTTAAAGAAACTCTGTAAACCTTTAGGTTTCTTGGCTACTGCTTGTCAACCTGAAGCTTCAGCTCCCTCCACAGATTTTCTGGTATCCAGGTCTGGAGACTGGCTAGGCCACTCCATGACCTAAATGTGCTTCTTCTTTAGCCACTCCTTTGTTGCCTTGGTGGTATGTCTTGGGTCATTGTCATTGTTCTGGCTGAGGGAAGAAGGTTCTCATCCAAGATTTTACAGTACATGATCCCATCCTTTGGCCCCTCAGTGTGGTGAAATTGTCCTGTACCCTTAGCAGAAAAACAGTCCCAGAGCATAATGTTTCCCAGTCTATGTCTTCCCATAATGTTTCCCATTATGTTTCCCATAATGTTTTCCATTATGCTCTTGACTGTGGGGATGGTGTTCTTTGGGTCATACTCAGCATTGAAGTCAAAGAGCTCGATTTTGGTTTCGTCTGACCACAGCACTTTCTCCAAAGCCTTCTTTGAATCATTTAGATATTCACTGGCAAACTTAAGACAGGCTTGTGCATGTCCCTTCTTGAGCAGGAGGACCTTGAGGGTGTTGCAAGACTTCAACCCATCAAGGTGTAGTGTGGTCCCAACTGTTCCCAACAAGCTCCTCTTGTGTAGATTTTGGGAAGCTTTCTCAAAATCATCCTCACCCCATGAGGTAAGATCTTGCATGGAGCTCCAGACTGAGGGTGATTAATGGTTATTTTATATTTCTTCAGTTTTCCAAATAATTGTACAAATGGTTGTCACCTTCTCAAACTTCTTGCTGATGGTCTTGTAGCCTATTCCAACCTTGTGCAGGTCTACAATCTTGTCCATGACATCCTTTGACATGTCTTTGGTCTTCCCGTGGTAGTGAAGAGGTTGGAAAGAAACAGATGTGTTTTATTCACATAAGTTGAGATCACGAGTATCTGTAACTGATTGATTGATTGTAATCTGTGTGCCACATGGACACACAGCCAATCTGTGGGAGCCAGAATTCTGGCTGGGTTGTAGGAGATCAAATACTTATTCCAGTCAATGGCATGCAAACCAATTTATTACTATTATGTGTGGGGTTTTTTTTCCTTTTGTAATTTTTGGTTGATATTCTGTCTCTCCCCATTAAAATGGAACTGTCACAGAAATTAGAGACGGTTCATTTCTTTGTAAGTGAGCAAACTTACAAATTCAGCAGGGAATCAAATAATTATTTCTCCCACTGTATGTTTTCTGCCTGTCTCTGTGTGAGTTTTCTCTGGGTGCTCTGGTTTCTTCTCACAGTTCTAAAACATGTATGTTAGGTTAATTGGTGACTCTAAATTGGCAGTATGGAGGTGTGAGTTGTCTCTCTGTGTTGGCCCTGTAATGGTCTGGGGTAGCCGTCTGGTCTGCGGCAAACCCTGCTTCTCCTCCAACCCTCAATCACATATCTTAAAGTTTAAAATCCAAAAGTACTTCAACCATCAAGTGCTATTCAACAAAGAAAACATGACAGATTCAGTTTCACAGTTGAGCCAAAAGGCTCAACTTTGGTAAGAATGTGAATTCAGTAAGCTTCTCTCCAGATGTGTGACAGCTGGCCATAGTACTATATGGGTTATAGTTAGCATACACAAAAGGTTGATAATTGCATAATCCATATTGCAGTTTGTTGCTCATGTATGCAGATATTTGAAGCTTGTTTAGATTGCCAAAATAAAACAGACCACAGCAATATTATCACATGTAGTCAACATGTGTGACTCTTTTTCATTTAACTGCAATTTAAATACAGTTTTTATGGTATTATAAAGCTGAATTCATCTAATTATGCATTTTGAAGCTATCCTTGGCTTCATGTGCCTTTCAATAAAAATTACTTTACTTAATTTTTCACAATCTGCATTAAAAGCTAAGTTAAAAGAAGGAACTTAGGGGAGGGTCACAGTTCATAAAATCAGTATAAAGAAGAAAATTCTACAAAAAAAAAGAAAGAAAGAAAGAAAGAAAGAAAGAAAGAAAGAAAGAAAGAAAGAAAGAAAGAAAGAAAGAAAGAAAGAAAGAAAGAAAGAAAGAAAGAAAGAAAGAAAGAAAGAAAGAAAGAAAGAAAGAAAGAAAGAAAGAAAGAAAAGAAAAGAAAGAAAGGAGTTCAGATCACTCTGAAAAATTTTGAGGAAAAATGCACAGAGTGTTTTATGAAGAAAGTATCTCTGGGGGTGAACACAATTCTTCCAAATGTTTGTCCCCGGTTTTTACTGCTTTGATGGTCTTGGTGTTAGAGAAGAGCACCCTCTAACATGACAGTAGGCGTTCAGTCACATTAAGATTGGGAGACTCTGAAGGCACCGGCTGCACATTTTCAATCTCAGCAAATCATTTAGTGTCTCTTTGAGCCCTGCATCTTTTGCCGTAGTAATGAAATGTTTCATAATAGTTTACCACACAGATTAACTTTATATTGATTTCAACTGACACTTTTCTTCTACGAGCACAAACCGAACTGTGCAGAAAAAAAACTCCACCACGTGTGCTCGTTTATTGAGACTTCTGTTAATTTGTCATGATTTCATAGATCAGCATGTGTGGTTGTGTTGGCCCACCATGACAGAGAACCCCACAAACTAATGTAAGTAACAAATTTTAAAGGCTTAGTTTTTAATTGGGTCTCTTTTACATTATTTCATAACATAGTGACCATGTCATCTGGACTTTATTACCATTGATCATTCTGCCTGTTTAAAGGCAACTGTATTCTGTCTTGAGTTTTCTCCTCTGCCTTTGGACCATTTCTCTGCCATGCATCTGGCTGTGATGTATGGTACTACAGCATGTGTTAGAAAGTGTCAAGGGGAAGTGATGGAGGGCACGTTTAGATGATTAATCAAACAGTGCTACGGATTTAAAACCACTGACACTGGAGGCAAGGAAAGGACATTTGACTTAACCCCATGGTTATAGTATGTGGGCTGCAGGGAGGCAATTGGAAAATGCATCCATCTATTTATTAAAAACCAAATAATGTGCATTTTCCAAACCTGCAATGGTGAAGGTGACTTTAATTAGCGGTCCCAAGCTTGGGCCAGAACCCCATCAACTGGTCACAAAGAACCCTGACTCCTAGAAAAAATGTTATTATTGGGGTTTCATTGTTATTAGTATTATATTTTCTATTACCTGAATGCCATTTTTTTATTATCTCAGTTTAGCATTAGGGGCACGCATATTAATCTTTTTTTTCTTTTTTACACATTTATAGACTTTTCTGAAGACAGTTTCAGATGTCGGCTATGTTTGAACTTGAGAACTCAGACGAGTAGCTAAATAACACTGAAGACACAGACATGGAGGATGGAGGCGGCAGCCTAAAGACGACAAAACACAGTAAAAAAAAAAAAATAGAGAGAAAAAAAAAAGTATTTTTGTGCTCACAGCTCTCTGCTGCTGGCTGAGGAAGAAATCTTTTCATTCAAAGACTGGGACCTGTTGATGCCAGAAGGGGAAACAGTAAGGGATGACAGTAATTTTGTCCTAGCTACAAAATCTGAAACAGTTTTGATAAACATTGCTGTCTACCATTAAGGACCAACGCATCCCTAATGGTAAGGTCAGCTCTCATATTTTAATAAGATGGTCATTTTATGTGACGGTCGTCTTGTTTGCTGCGAGATATTAAGCCCGAACACACTATGAGCTTAAAGCTCACATATATCCTCAGCCAGCGCCAATTCCCTATCATGCAATTTTAAAGAAAGAGATCTGGATCTAATGAGTTCCTCCTTTGCCCATACTCTGCCTCTCAACACATTTTCAAGAAATTCAAGTTGGTTTCTTCACAAGCTCACTGAAACCAGCTTACACAAGAGCATGCAGGCTGACACAGGTCAGCCAGCAAGTTTTTCCTGATGCACTTAACAACAAGGCTGATTCAGAAGTCTAATTTCTGTGTTGGCTTTCCGTTAGACTGGAAAACAAACCCTTACTGTAAATGATTTACATATTTCCTGGAAAACTGCAGGGAGCTTGTGCCGGGGCCCCTGATACATGCTACAACTCTTGTTTTCCCCAACATTGCTGAGGTGGAGTGTAAAGTTATCAAGACAGCTAAACCCACAATAGCCACATCAATGTGATATGGCTGAAACACGCTATAATTATACTCTAAGCTAATGAGATTTCAGTGTTGTGTTCACAACTTGTTAGAGCAGGTTTATAAAGACAGGGCTGCCAAAAGAAACACTTAGTTCTGCTTCATAAGATTATGTAATGTTTTCTGGCTCTTTCCTCTTGCCTTTTTAAATTTATTTATTTATTTTTAAATCGCTTTTCTCTCCTTGACTCCATTTTTCTTTAAATATAAGTAAAGTAATATTTCCTTTTATGATAGAAAGGGGGCAAATATGGCTGTCCTACATACAATTTTCTTTTTGTCTCTATTCCTCCAATGAGAAAAAAAAGTGTTACATACTTCTCAACATTTAATCAAGTTGTACTTCCAAATGCACATCCCTCTTATGTTTGTTCCTCCTCCACCACCCCACCCCAACACACCGACTCTGTCTTATCCCTTTGTTTTTTTCTTTTTTCCCATTTAGCTGTATCTTCCGTTTGATGTAATGAAAAGCTTTTCGTGTTTCTCCCATTGTGCGTCTGTGTGCATTCAGTGTGTGTGTGTGAAATGAACTTCTTGCCTCCAGGGAGAGGTAGCCTGCTGACAGAGATTAGTTTACATCATCCCCTTTTCAATCTTCTTTCTGTTCCTGTAGCATTGTACCCTCTGTTGTAACATGCACACCACACACCACAAATAAATACCCACTCAGAGTAGCGAGAGAGACAAGACCAGTGGCGTGGGATTTACCATACATTTTTTCCATTCATATTTCCTCGTCATCTTATGCCCTCCATAAAGCGTAACAGATGAAATCCCCCAGTTAAGGAATTTACGCCTCCAGAGGAGAAAAAAAAAACGGCTGCAGGAGCAAATAACAACTGGAAGGATAGAGTGAGAGATAAATGGGGGAGGAGAGTGAAAGGTAGAACAGAAAGGTTTTTTTACGGAGACGGCAAATGAGGGAGAACAAATGAGACAACCAAGAGTGGCCCTGCCACTTTTTGCAGTCATACCGTTGTCAGCGCACAGTGGTGTGGTTTATGCACGTCTGATTTGTTGAAAAGCATCATTTGCATAGATAGTTTTGAGATGGCTCATACGAAATGTGTGCGTGCCTGTGTTTGCGTGGTGCAAGAGCGTGCAGGACCAACAGCAATCTCACAGCCTTAAATCCTCCGTGTATGTCAACAGCAGCCTTCACCTTTTGCTCGAGGCACCATGTCATGCCATGTGTGTGAGTTGCTGTTAAAACATTAACAAGTTTGGCTAAAACAAAAACAGATGGAGCACATGGAGCTTGGTTTGTTGATTAGCTGTCAAAAGCCATTGATTTCTGATTGGTTTATTCATCACCAAATACCTTATTGTAGCTCTTAGCTACAGTCCTCGCAGAACAGCTTTTCTGATGCTTGTTTTTTTCACGCCAAGTCCAACATTTTCACACACAAAACTGCTATGAATGCATCCTCATGTTTTTTTTTTTAAATAGAGACATTTTCCACAGAGTCATTGCATGAAGTGGAAAAAAAACAGCTCTCTCAAAAGGTTTGCCAACTGTTATTTTTTTATTTTTTGGTCTCTGACCCTTAATAACTGAGCCTTTGAGCTCGCAACCCCCCTCTTCACAATATACATAAAAAAGTAAAGTGAGGATGCTTTCAAGAATTATGCCACAAATAGGCTTCGCTTATCCACAAACTTCACACAAATCACTGTAAGCAAACAAGAACAACGGCAAAAACTAAAAACTAAAATCAATTTTGCTGTGACTTTTGAAAAAAACAACCTTTCCTTTAAAAACAGCACCAATACTTTGGGTGCACTCACTGTGCAGCTTTTAGAGAGATGCTGCAGGGAGGTTTGCTCCATGCATTTTGGGGAACTTGCCGCAGCTCCTCTGTGGATTTAGTCTGTCTCAGTTGCTTCTGTCTTCTCATGTAATCCCAGTCTGAATCCATGACGGTGGCATCGGGGCTCTTTGGGGCCATACCATCTGCTGTGGGACTGCTTGTTCTTCTCATAGCTCAACTTCCAGATCTTTATGACTCTGACTGTATGTTCGGGGTTGCGGTCCTGCTGCAGAGGAAATTCTGGACTGCCTCCCTGATCTTACTGTGTGATTTCAATATATGAAGAGTTCAGATGTAAAAACCTTTAAGTCTGTCTGACATTTTTTTGCTTTCAGTAGGATTTTCTGTTTTTTTTTTTTTTGTTTGTTTTTAAAATCAGGCTCCTATGCTTGCAATGAAAAGGTTAGCAGTGAATTAAATGACTTATTTTCAAAAAATGTAAGTTAAGTCAGTTCATTAGTTTTTAGCTAAATTAATTGTCTTTAATTTAATTTTTTTTCTTGCTGAAACATCTAAATTCGTTTCTCTGGACAAGACACAGAAAACAGTCACAAAATGACTAAAGATGAAACTGGAAACAGAACAAAGACAAAAGCAGAATGAAAGACTGAACAAACCGATCCGTGTTTCATTGGATCACATCACACACAATCACATAAGATGACGGCACACTTTATTGCTAAACAATAACAGAGTAATCAGTGAACAGAAGACATTACACAATAACTACACCTTGCACTGTGCTCAAACTCAATAAAAACAAATATAAAACAATGGGATGCATTGATGATGAGACATTAAAATTTTAAGATAGTAAGTAGTATATGAAAATGGCCAACAACACTGTGAGAACAGTTTTAGCAAACTGATAAATTGGATAGGTGGACACGGTGGCATTTAGAAGCGTTTTGGAAGCGGCTCAGTGAGGATTACTGAGGTTGGCATTTAAAACTTTTTTCACCTGAACTGTTCACATATAATTTTTTAAAGGAGAATAGATACGACTTTGTGCCATAAATGTTTTTAATTGAATTGTGGGGTTTTTCTTTTTATGAAGATTTCCGTTCATGCGCAAAGCCTGCAAGAAAGGTTATTTGGATATTTGGATAATACTTTTTTTCTGATTGTTTTATTAAAGTAGTATGTTGAATCTTGAAAAGAGGAACGTTTGAGAAAAAACTTTGTGCAGGAGAAATTTTGTTTTCTTCCTTTTCTTGTCTTGTGCACTGTTAGGGGAACTTGACATTTAGTGTTCTGAGCTACACCAAGAATTATAATTCTGACTGTGTGAAAGATGCATTTCTTCTATTGCTAATTCACACATATTTAATGAGATTAGACCGTGGTGGTTAGCAATGTTGCCTCACAGCAAGAAGGTCCTGGGTTCTCCCCATGTCTGTGTGGTTTCTCACTGTATACTCCAGTTTCCTCCCACAGTCCAAAGACATGCAGTGAATGGGGTTAGGTTAATTGGTGATTCTAAATTGCCCATAGGAGTTAGCCCCCCGACAGACTGGCAACCTGTCCAGGGTGCACCCTTTCTCTCGCCCAATGACAGCTGGAACAGGCTCCTTGTCTTTGAATTGGTTGCTTTGAAGATGAGGACCACTTGCTGTCAGTTGCCATCTTAAAGGCAGCTTTGGTGCATCAAGAGTGCAATAAAATGGAATAGAATCAGTCTTCTATCAGTTTGTGACTGAATGGGGTCAAGTTGGCAATTACATGCAATCCCTTTCCTGATAATGCAACAATCACATTCACATTAACTACTTCCATTCAGAGTCCAGCCAGAATCTCATAGATATGAAACAGATTTTAAGAAATTTCTCCACAAATCTGAGTCCCCTATTGCAGAGACACGTCACAGATGAGTTGTACTGTTCAGCGCAGACTGATTGCAACATGTTGGCAATCTGTTTGTGTTTATAAATTAGATGGCAATTATTTGCAAAAATTCACCAATCTGTCTGAGAGCGACTGCAGTCAGTGCAAGTCAGACTGAGACTGCTTGGTGACAGGTTGCCTCCCACCAGGCTGTGCAATCATCTTGCAATCGCAAGTGGTTGCCAACACTCCATGCAACTGGTTGCAGAATGCAAAAAAAAAAAAAAATGCAATCATCTTAACATTAAAGTTAGGAAAAGATGTACTACAAAAATATAACTGTCTTCACTTTTAACAATCTTTAAATGCTGTTTTCTCAAAATGAGGTTCATCTCTCTCTGAGCCAGAAGTCTCCCCTTTGTTGACACTGACATACACCAGACTTTGCACTGTTTTTGTACTGTTTATGTACTGAAGCCTTTGGTTTTTTTTTTAGGGATTTGTTTATCTATCATTCATAGCATATTTTATGATTTTTCTGGCGGTTTATAATATTTTAAGATTTAGCACTATACGATAGAAGTTAAACCCCTCTGTAAAAGCTTTGGACTCACCGATGTATCAATAAAAGCCTGTCTAAATTTCAGATTTGTTCTCTGGAAATGTAAATGCTCATGCAATTGAGCACACATTTAATTAGGTAACAGCTCATATGGATATTTCAAATGAGAGAATTTGTAATTCAAAATACAATTATCATAATGAAAATGTCAACTTTGTGGCAATATGTATTAGTTTTTTTTTTTTTTACCCTATATGCCTTAAAACATGGATGATGCAGCCATGCAAGTTCAGCCAAGGAAGTCATAAAAAGAAAGCTGATAATGGAGGTTTGTAAAGAGTCAGGGTAACTCAAAAGTCATGAAAAATGAAACCTCTGTACTTTTAAGACCTGTACGGGCCAGTTATGGACAGGGGATTTAGGAAGTGTGAGTAGGAATTTCTCAACTGTAATTTAGCAGTTTTCCTCTACTTTTTCCTCCTTGTGCAGCTCGTGCATGCACATCTACACTCGCTTGCTCATTTGTGGCTGTGTAATCCTCTGCTAGGGAGACGGTATAATAGAAAAGTGTCGGGGAAAAGCAGCGCTGACTTTTTAGCTGATAGCGTTTCCCCCACATCAGTCAGTCTTTCATCCTCTTTTGTCTTTTGGAAAAAAGAAAAAGAAAAAGAAAAAGAGGAAAAGGAAAAAATGGGCTGAAAACAATGTAACCTTTGAACAGCTTGTCCTAGTGGGGTGGAATGGACACATGCTAGGGGTCAGTGTGAGGGAAAAATACCTAATTGCTATTCACACCAGCTGCAGTAACAGTAGAGCCTATTACAGGAACTGATTTGACCCCATTATAGTTCAACATACAAGATGATGCCACTTTTTAAAGCTTTATAATGAATGCAAGGGATCAACAGGTGTCCCATATTTTGTACCTGTGGCACAGATTTTGAGTTTCAGGTTTTACCTGATTATATCACCTCCATAAGTCACTTTTATTTCTATAACACATTTAAAAACAACTGTGTCTGTGTTAATGTTTGTGATTAGCACATTTAATGATTTACATCTCTCAGAGTAGGGCTTCGCAGAGGCACAATTAACACTCAAAATCAAGTCTTTAAACCAGTCATACACAGAAAGACAATCAATAGGCAGGAGCAGGTGAAAGGGCAAGGTCCAAAATAAACAGCTAAAAGGTCTGAACATGAGAAAGTGCAACATTAACTAACAATGCACAAGGAACAAAAAAAAACAAAACAGTGAACTGTAGAAACTAGGAAAACACGAGTGTATGGCTAGAAAGTTTACAGCTGCACTGAACAAAGACAATCTGGCAACTGGGGAGTGCACAGGTGAGGCAATGAAAGGGCAGGAAACAGAACAGAGGCCACGAGTCCAACTAACCGAAGAGTAATGGTTCACATCAAACAGAAAGTGAAGTTTCACCTTGCATTAATCACGTGAATCCCTCCGCTGGAAACCCATGAAAACCTGCCCATAGCACCAGACGGGAACAGGAACAGGAGTACAGCTTATAGCTGGAACACTTTTTCACAACTTACCACAAAGTCCTCTCTCACATTTCTCCAACTCCTCTCCTTTTTCCCCAATGGCCAAGCAAAATCATAAAACTCCAGCTGCCCTCAACGTGCATCTGTAAGCTTGGTGGCTTTGGGAGAATCCAGTCTTCCAGCTCATGAGATTTTTCTTCTTTCTTCTTTCATGAAAGAAGGCCTGATGAGCATTAGAACAAAGTGCTTAGTTTGGTAAATATACATCTTTGGTAAGTATTCTTTAAGAAATCCTACCTGATGATGTGTTTTTGTAGGAGTTGTTCAGGTTTACATCCATCTTGGAGACCATAAGCTGCGGTGCTCCTGAAATGTGTTGCACCACACTAAGAGGTCTTCCTCGCATATAAGTGTGGCATCGGTCAGGTTTTGAAGCTGTCATGTGGATTCAAAGTTGCTGTAGCCAACCCATTAAATGAAGCAGCTGTCATTAAGGTGACGTGTTAAAAGCAAATATAGCAACCGAGCAGCTGATAATTTCAGAGTCTGAGAAAAAGGCTGTTTCACAAAGATAGCAGGCGAGAAAAGAAAGCAAATTAAAAACAACCTGAGGATATGGACTGTGGGTGGGGATTATTGATCTCTGCTGAGAGGCATACAGCTCGTTTCATTTTAAACTTCAACCTGAAATGCTGTCACAAATGTTTGCAAGATGGAGCTGGATAAAACGCTTCAGCCAAAGGACAGTTAAATTATATAATGATTGAAATTAGTTAAAAAAAATCTCTTTAAATACAGTTCAGACCTGAGGGCACAACGCATCCTCTGCAGAGACGCTCTTTAATGATCTGAGAGAAGAGATGATCAATCGCAGAGTTCAGTCCACTGCTCACACACACACACACACACACACGCACCCACACGCAAACGCACATGCAGCTGATTATCACCATCCCAAATGTGCCCAAAGAGCCCAGATTCATCATAAAGTAGCCTGTATGAATGTGTTTTTTAACAAAAGCAGATTGAGCTTGTGTGTGCCACTTCTGCCTTTCAGGTTGTGACAAAGCCCTGTGGATATGTACACTGCTCGTGCACTTTCCCAGCAACAGGGTGGTAATGGAACAGAGGTGACTTTATTCCATCTCCCCCTGCTGATCAAAGCCTCTTTCACTCCTCTTCCTCTTTTAAATCCCCCAGTCCAACTCTTCCTGCAAGTCTGTTTTCAGTCTCTTTCTCTTTATCCCTTGTCTAATCACCATTCCTTCTCTTACACCTAAAGCAGTTGCATTCATATTTAATATCTCTGTTTCCAGAGCGATAATAGAGTGGCATTTAACGATAATTAAAACTTGAATTAAAAGTCAAACAAGGTGTCTTTCTTAGTTGTGTAGCCTCCTCACACTCTCCAGAATGCTAAACATTACTGTAGCGCCCGTGTTCTGAGCTAAGAACTAGAAAATACACACTTTTTTTTAGAGTAGATAACACAAAACAATCACTACAACACTGTGCCAAAGTAATTAGTCCCACATGACAAGAAAATGGAAATATTACTATAATAGGACAGGATAATTTAAATTTCCATTACTCTTACTTTTTGATGATGTCAATCAGTTTGACTAAGCTCCTGTACAGAAAAAAAAAATCTGAATACTGCAAAGCCACATCAGTGAAGTCTAACTATACTGTGGTTGAAATATTTTTTCACAAATGCAACTGCTGACCCATCATAAACTGCCACTGGTTGACACGCAAGCCATGCCACTGTATAGGCATCAACCCAACTAATAAAATCAACAAAGAAGGTTAGGTTAGGTTTAATTTCACCTGCTCGTTAAACGCAAATATCTAATCAGCCATTAACTGAACGCATTCAGGCATGCAGACATACTAACGATGACCTGCTGAATTAAGTTCAAACTGAGCATCAGAATGAAGAAGACAGGTGATTTAAATGACTTGGAATGTGGCATGGTTGTTTTCATGCAGACTGGTCTGTGTATTTTAGAAAGTGTTGATCCGCTGGGATTTTCCCACATAACCATCCCTGGGATTTACAGAAAACGGTCTGAAAAAGAGAAACTATACAGGGGGCGGCAGCTCTCTGGGTGAAAATGCCTCATTGATGCCAGAGGTCAGAGGAGAATGGCCAGACTGCTTCATCAGTAACTCAAATAGCTACTGATTACAGAAGAGCATCTCTGAATGCACATCATGTGGAACCTTGAAGCAGATGGGCTTAAACAGCAGCGCACCACACACAGGAAAGAAGAGAAGCTGAGAACAGGAAACAGGCTACAACTGACCCAGGCTCACCAAAATTGGACAATCGTGTACCTAATAAAGTGGCTGGTGAGTGTATATTAAACTTAATTATCACAAGCAAAATCTAGATCTTTTGGAAACACTTAACTCATTTATGGCAATTATTTACCAGTATCTGAATACAAATCTTTCTGTATAGCGCTTTCAGATATTTCACAGTAAAAATGATTATTTTTACTGGCATAACCAAACTCGCCAAAGTAATCTATATATTCCATGCACAGGCCTTCCCCAATTCCAGCTGGGAGGCTGCCAACAAGAAAACACACCAACAGAATCATACTGACCAATCAATAAAATCCTTCCAATCTCTCTGTGTGCCATTATTCTTTCACCATAACAGAGTTTATAAATAATCGGTTCGCAAATCTTTTTTTTCCCTGTGACTAATGAAAAGGACCTTCATTGCAATCCTTCTCAAAGTGATTGTGCAATAGAATTTTTTTTTAAAAATCAAAGAAATAAAAAAAACACATCAGTGCAATATGATTTCTTCAGACCTTCTCATATGCATTTTTTTTCTGTGCCAACACTTCAGCTCATGCTTCTCTCGATCCCAAACATGTTCTCTCATTTGAACATGTCTGGGTCTGGCTCCTTTATCCTTTTGCCAGCGCATCAGCTTTAAGGCAGAAGAGCAGCTTCTGAAGTTCTCCAGTGGCCACAAAGAGGTCATACAAAGTCCCAGTCCTCCCTTTCAATAGAGTATCCTTCCAAAGCTTTGCTCCCATTTCCTGCGTCATAAATCTTCACAGTAACTGCAGTGAAGACTGAACACGGGGAAGATGACACTGAAGTCTGCCTGTCAACAGCTGCTACAGGAATTCAGACACAATCTCGTGACAAACAGCAAACACAAATCTGTAAGTGAAGAGAAAGAGCTAATGTTGTGTAATAAACATGTTACATAAATTTAACTTAAAGACTGACCCTGAAAAGGATGAGCGGAAGAGAATGGATGGATTGTTTTGGTTTCATGGTTAGGTATTGTAGTGCTGCTGTAGCCTCACAGTTCTGGGTTCAAACTTGACTGCTTGTCCTTCTGGAGTGCGTTTTCTCAGTCCACAGTCAACATATGGCAGTTATCAAGGACGTGGATGTGGATGGTGTTGGCAATCTGTTCAGGGTGTACCCTGACTCTCGCCCAAAGTCAGCTGGATTAAACTCCAGCCCACCCACAAGAGTTGAACAGGCAGTTATGAAAATGGATGGATGGTTTGGAGAGTGTCCTTTGAAAAAATTTCTCTGATTCAAGATGGCTCTGATGGCAAGTTTGAGAACCTCTGCTGTAAAACAAAAACATGTTTTATTTTGCTAATCTGAAGCCCAGTTATGATTTGAGCCTCTCAAAAGCCTCAATGCTCCAAATATATCTTTCCTATTGTTTGGCTTATCCGCTAAATGGACTTGGTAATTGCTGCTGTTTATTTCCTATTGGAGTACTTCTGCCAGCCATAAAGGATGATGTAACAGACATCACCCACAGGCTATGCTTTTATCAGTAAACTTTCCTTTTCACTGTAGATTGTTGTTAATGGTACATCTTTGTGATTTTTAATCACTATCAATTCGTTCCAGTAAAAAAACATGAAAGGAAAACTTAAGCTGAAAGTGTGTCTACGTTTTGTTGTGCTCTCACATCCATAGTCAGTCATATAGTTAGTTTCTTCTTATTCTATCTGGTAAGTGTTTTAGGCCTCAGTCACACACCCCTGGCAACCGCCGCTCCCTATGTAATAATTGTGTATTCCCAGGCTGGTTGCTGGAGGTTGTTGGAAGGTGAAAGTGGTCACAAACAAGTATTATTGTACTATACTGAAAACCTCCTTGCAATTGCTTTGGTTGCTAGCAGAAGCAACCTGCTAGTGGCACAACAAAACAATCACAAGGAGGTTTTTGGTGCGACTGATTTCACCTAACGACACCAGCAATCTTGAGAAACCACTCGTCAGCCAGCAGGGGACTACACCTTCTTCCCTGGCAATTGCAGGTTTCAAGGGAGTTGCTGACCCATCTCTGGGCCTTTCTTTTTCCTTCACCAGTTTCTTCTCTGATGTAATTGAAGCCCCCTTTGAACAGCTTTCTTTCTTTCTTTCTTTCTTTCTTTCTTTCTTTCTTTCTTTCTTTCTTTCTTTGCTTTCTTTCTTTCTTTCTTTCTTTCTAGTGGCTTTATTTCACCAAACTATATTTCTCCCTATGTAGTGTTTTTTCCTGCATTTCACCTACTTTAAGTGTGAAATAATTGCTAGTTTGCAAAGTTCTGCTTGTAGAGTACCCCATTAAGAACTAGTTTTATCTCACAACAGTCCCACACTGTGGCTGCATTAGCAGCAAATTAATGACGTAACCCACAAACAGGCTATTTCAGTTGCTCTACTGTTGACTGTTCATTATTTCCACAAGTTCATAATTCAATGTCAAAAAAAAAAAAAATTACAGCAGGGCACCACTAAGTAAACAATTTTGTGTGAAGGAAAGCAAGAGGATAGCAGTTACTCACAGGTAGTGTTTTGCCCTGAAAATAACTCTTACTAAAACTTACATATTCATTCACACCTCCTCAATAATGACAGCAGGACAATTCACATGCTTATTTTGGTAAACAGTGCAGCAATAATGACTCTGACTCTGACAATAGCTTTGAGCCATATCTTTCGTAATTGCTGTCATGTTACTTTCATCAGAATTTAGTTTTTCTTTTTTATTGAAAGGAGCATATATATATATATATATATATATATATATATATATATATATATATATATATATAAATATATATATATAAATATAATATATATATATATATATATATATATATATATATATATATATATATATATATATATATATATATATATATATATATATATATATATATATATATATATATATATATATATATGAATTTGAATTTATAAACTTTAGTTCAAAGACTTGATAACAAAAACAAAGTGTTGACTGAATAGTCCAAATCTCTGGGCTCTGAGAGGGAACTTTTTATAGTATGTGTGTCGTTTCATAGCTGAGGATGAATACATTTTAAAATTTCATCACGTACACGTATACACACGTACCCATTATACATGCATGTACATGCACAACTCATGCCAGCACCCACCATTTATATTCCACTTCTCTCTTAAACAACACCACTCTTCATTAAAGAACTTCTAACCTCCCCTCACAGAGATAAAGGGTAATTACGTAGCTATCGTCAGTTCAAACGTCTCTCATTTCACCAAACGCAGGGACCATAGATAAGGCTGCTTAATTAACTTAAGTGCGTCTGTTCCATCACCTCTCACACAGGGACCCTCTCACTGCTGATGGGAGTGCCGAAAAGGCTCGATTATACAGACATATTCAATCATCAGTATTGTCACATCGGGTCAGTTTCACAAGTTTTGAATTCAGCTTGTTCACTGAATACTTTTCCCTGTTGTGTGCAATAGACTGGGGCCAAAGAGTATGTGAAAATGGCATTCGGAGCTTAAGTGGAGTCAGCGGGGGAATTGCAAAAAATAAAAAGTGCTTGAAGTTAATACAGGAAATCTGATTTTGAAAGAAAAAAAATCAGCTTCTATCTCTCATGAGGATTTGTTTTTACTTTTATCAGATCTCTGGACACTGAAATGTGATTTGAGCTGCCAGTTTTGACATATAGTAGCTTAAGCCGCATTAATGTTGCATAATTCAGTACTGATCACCCGAGGGATCTGCAAGCAGTGCAGTCAGCTTCCCGGCAATGACAGTGGTAGAGTTCAGAATGTCTCACTGGAATGCTTTCACCAAAAGATTTGAACTGCTGTAGTTGACCTTAATAAGTGACCCTGATATTCGATTGTGATTTCAGCAGGAATAAACGGATTCTGATTGCTGGGGTCTGTTTGTTAAGCTGCTAATTAATTTTTTTTTAACCACCACAACAAAGCTCAGTTTCATCCTTTAAACATTAAATACTATAAATCACAAGGTCACTGTTACTGATGTTGTTCCATTTCAGCTTTGATAAACAGAAATCAGCATGGTTCAGTCTAACTAGAGATCAAAGTGTTGTGATTTACCACCAGAGCTGGAAGACTTAAAAATGCAGAATGCAAGACACTGAGGCAGGCTAGAGGGGACTTTTAAGTGTTAAAAAAAAAACATCAAAAATGTGAAAAGATGTTTCTTGGTGGACAGAGGAAGCTCGAGTCTGATTAGATAGAGGCCAGTGGAGAGTGAGGAGCCGGGTAAGTTTGCTGAGTGATCCGCATCCGAAGAGTTGACAGGTAGCGGACACAGGAGAACCAAAGGAGCAAGAGGAATCACAACAGGTAACAAGAGAACATGAGCGGAGCCTTAACATTGCTTCCACTTTGACTGCTGCGAGAGTCTGGCCGAGTGAGTGAAAGAGTCAGTATTTAAAAACTGCAGGTGGGTGATTAGATGATGACCAACAGGTGCACCCGCAGTATTTGTGTGGTATTTAGCCATGCCTCCAGAGGGATGCCATCAACTCATAAACTCACCAGCGGGTCAACTGCCCATTAATGCAAAAATCTAATCAGTCCATCACATGGCAGTGGCCCAATGCATTTAATCATGTAGACATTGTCAGCACGACCTGCTGAAGTTCAAAGCATGCATCAGCATGGGGAAGAAAGGTGATTTTAGGGACTTTGAATGTGGCATGGTTTTTGGCATCAGACAGGTTGGTCTGTTTCAGAAACTGCTGATCTGCAGGGATTTTACCCACACAACTACCTCTAGAAAGGTCAGAAAAAAAGAAAATATCCAGTGAGCGGCTGTTCTCTGGGTGAAAATGCCTTATTGATGCCAGAGGTCAGAGGAGAATCGGCAGACTGCTTCAGCCTAATAGGAAGATAACAGTAACTCAAACAACCACAGGCTACAACCAAGGCACGCAGAAGAGCATCTCTAGATGCACAACAGCTTGAAACAGATGCGCTACAGCAGCAGAACACCGCACCACGTGCTACTCATGTCACCTTACAACATGAAATGGATGGATGGATGGATGGATGGATGGATGGATGGATGGATGGATGGATGGATGGATGGATGGATGGATGGATGGATGGATGGATGGATGGATGGATGGATGGATAGATAGATAGATAGATAGATAGATAGATAGATAGATAGATAGATAGATAGATAGATAGATAGATAGATAGATAGATAGATAGATAGATAGATAGATGTGGAGCTGACAAATCTGCAGCATCTTTGTGATGCTGTCATTTCATTATGAACCAAAATCTCTGAGGAATGTTTCCATCACCATGTTGAGCCTCTGCTCTATGTTCTGAAGACAAAAAACCTAATGAAGTGACCGGTGAGTGTCCACACACACACACACACACACACACACACACACACACACACACACACACACACACACACACACACACACACACACACACACACACACACACACACACAGAGCACTTCAAACATGCTTGACCAAGTAAACTGTAACTCACTGCTTACTTCTGTAGCAGATGGTCATCATCTTCAAAGGTGACATGTGGATCAGCTTTACTTAGTTTCATTTTTTACTTAATTAGTGTGGCTGTGTGATTGTGCATCTGTATGTGTATATGTAAGCATGCATGTGCATGCCTGTGTTTTTGGTAATTCTTTTGTGAGCCTCACATTCAAAAGATTTCTTGGTGTCGGTGAAATTCCCTTAATAAATACAGCTCTGACTAGACTAGACTCTTACATTAGAATTTAAACACAATATTAATTTTCCAGCTTGGTTTCTTATCCTCTTTGATGTTTTCTGTTTGAGAGTTTTCAAAGTCCGGCAGGATTAGAGAGCAGGGTGATAACCTTGGAAAGTCAGACATGCACAAGAAGAATGTTTCTTTCATTTGTCTTATCCTGTCACCTTCCTACCTTCCACTACACATCCGTGCAAGAATTCAACAGGCGTTGTGGATTTTATTGTAATTCAGGGTCAAAGCTCAATTTAGTTGATCATGGACCTCAAATCCTGTCTGAACACAGCTGTTTCCTCCATAGGAAGTAATGGATTCAGTAATAAAGGAAGCCAGGTGAGCTCTTCCTCTGCATACATGAGATTAATTATTCTATCTTTTCATATCTGTCTCTCAAGAAAAAAAGTAAATAGGCATTCAGCCCTCAAAGCTGCTTCAGTGACAGTAGCGATTAACTGAATAAATAGTGTCTTACATGCTTATAGCTCCAAAAAAGACCATTTGTCAGAATGAAACTAACTTGTACAAAAGAATCAGCATTTGAGTTGAGGCCAAGGATATGTAAAAGTGGATAAATCTATGATAACAAAGTGCTTCATTAAAAAATTCTATAAAGTTAGGAAGCTAACTTCAGAAAAAAAAGTCTGTTTTTGTGAAAAACTTAATACCATCACCAGAGAGAAATAAAATATGAAGAAAAATCTAGCTTGTAGGAGTAGTTCTTGTTCCTCTCCTCATCTTTACTGTCAAAGATGTGAAAATGTTTATTTTGTCTGTTTCTATTACAGAAGCGATCAAAACGTCCAAAATGAGTTAGTCTGGGTACTGTACAAATTGTCATAGATTATATTCCTAGGTATTATTCCAATGCAGACAAGAAAAAAAAAATCACATGCCAAAATATTCATTTGATTGTTCACGTGAAGGCCAACAAAAAAACTAAGAGCTGGAAATAAAAAAACAATATCCAAATTGGGAAAATATTCCTGAACACAGGATAGATTAAAAATAAATAAATCTACACCTCCAATTTTCACTCAGACTCCTCTTACTCGTAAGTTGCCATGTTTATAACCATTTTTTGTACATTGTATGCAATCACTTATATGTCCAACATGCATTTAGAATTGAAAACGCTTGTGTAATGTACAGTATATCGCAAGAGAACCACACACAGTGCCAGACTGCAGTTCATGTAACGAGTGAGCCTGAAGAAGCTGCAATGCATCATAAAGACAATCTTGATATCCGTTGTGTGCGCTGCTACTGCTGTGCACGGGATGATCATCTCTTGGTAAACATATTTCCCAGAAAAACATCAGTTCAATGCCTGTGATTCAGTTTTATGTGTAACAATACACACCGTATGGAAGCAAATACCCTCACGCAGTGAGACCCCAGGATGACTTTAGCTTTGCAATAAAGGTAAAAAGAAGAAGAAAAATGATAGCATGTAAAAATATGAAGAAATTTATCTGGCAGCATCAACTACAGAAACACCATATGAGAGAGGAAAGGAGAACACTGACGAGAGGAGAGTCACAAGGACAACATTAACGCACATGTCTGACACTGAATGAACAACAGGCTGAAGTAATAATGCGACCATGGAAATCAAAAAGAAAACCAAACTCAAACAAACACACTGAAGAAATCAAAATCCCAAGAAAGTGAAGTTTGTGTTTGATGACAGTCTTGCCCTAATTAAGTTTCTCACTCATGTGAAGCAACTCTGCTTTTCTTTAGTGAATCGAATTTGAATCTTTTCTAACAAATCCCTTTGTGTTACTGCTCCCTTTGTATTCTTTTAATTTTATATCTTTCTGACTGCACTTTTAAGGAACAAGTGGGATGGCAGATGCCCTCGCTCTATTTTATTCATTCTGATTCAACTCGTCTTTTCTCCTCCTCCCTGCTGTCACACCATTTCTTAGCATCTTAATATGCACCTTCTGTCCTTCCATTATTCATCGAGCATATCACCGGTCCCACTCAAGCTCTTCCTTCTGCCTATCTTGTTTCCTCGCCCCTCCTCCACTTGTTACTTCAGAAGAATTAACCGCAGTTCCCGTCCCTCATTGGCCGCCCTTTCCTTCCATCGCGTTGCTTACCTGCCCTCCCACTTTAACTTTTTCCCCTCCTTTAATCCCCCTTTCATCTTTTCCTCAATGCACTATGCACCTGCCTCCACCCTTCAGCCTTTCTGCCTTCTGTTTTCCACCCCCTTACTTCCTTCTCATACTTAATCTTCACTCAGCCTTTCCCGTCTCTACATCCGACCCTCTATCTCTTCCCTACCAGCATTCTTCTTCTCATCCTCCCACACTCAACCATCCACTATACACTGTGTGTGTGTGTGCGTGTGCGTGTGCACGTGCATGTGTTCATCTTTGTTTTCACATGTGCAAATTTGTGTGTGTGTGTGTGTGTGTGTGTGCATGCGTGTGTGTGTTTTCTCTCCAGGGCTAGATGTTCATTACGGTGCGGAGGTTAGAATGATGACGGTGGTAATAATGATAAAAAGTCGTCAGAAAGATACTGATCAAACATTTCTCAGAGGCAGTGCGTGCATGTGTGGCATGAATATGTGTGCCAACATGCACCATGTATGTGTGTATGTGTGTGTCCTCTGTGCCATGGTGCTTAAGGCCAAATATTCCCCCGAAAGGACAAATTTTAGAGCGGCCTCTTTTAAAGTCCCTCAAAATTTACAGAACAGAGGAGTTTGCAATTTTTGTTTAGTGAGCGCTGCTGTTAATTGGAGCTGCTCCAGGCTGTCCTCGGGCTATTGGGAAGTGTGTATGAATGTGTAACTGCGTGTTTGCCTCCACGTGTGTGTATTTCACCGTAGTTGATACTAGGACACGAGACATAAGGTTTATAATCCTCCACAGGGAGGACGGAGAGGGAAATCAGCAGCACCACTGCCACCACTGCTTACACGCAAAAATGACAGCAATGTTAGGTCGCTTTCAGCAGTGGAAATTAAATTAGGTTGCAGAAATCAAACACACACACAAAAAAAGAAGGGTGAAACAATATTAGCAGACAAAATGAGGGCTTGCACTCATGCCAGGTGATGAATAATTTGTACGCCCTGTTGTTTTTCGGCTTGATGACAGTTTTTTATGTTCCTGTGAATGCGTCAGCTGTGAAGCTATTAAGATCTTCAAAGTCCCATTGTTAAGCATTGCATTTGTAGCAGGGTTCATGTCATATTTGCAGCTACAGGAATCAAAACAAAGTGGATGAAAAGAGGATACTCCATCACACAGCTGAAAAGGGTCACTGAAACACTGACGGTCCAGTGGATGAAACAGCTGAAAATAAACGTCTGTACCATGAAAACTCTTTCCCTGTGAAAACGCCCGTGTTCGACCTGTGCCTTCAGGCACAGACACACACACACATACACACACACACACACACACACACACACACACACACACACACACAAGCTTGCATCTGTCTCATCCACCCTTGAGTTTCTTCATTATCTGGTCCAGCACTCAGTAAAAATTACTGTGTAAGATTGCAGAAATTGTTTTCATCGTCCATCCCCAAGGTCTGTAATGAATTAGGTAGACAAAAATTTCATATACTCATTCCCTTTTTTATATTTTACTTCAAGCTGATTCAGTGCAGAGAATTGGCCTTTCCTTGTGTGTATCTGAAGAAAAAAATATTTTTAGCTCCATTCGCAACTCCATGTGAGGAAAATTTCTAGGATCTGCTAAAATGGAGCAGCGCGGGTCACTTTAGGTAAACAGTCAGCTGGACTTATATGGACCAAATCTGGCAATTTTTGAAGTGAATTTATGAACATCAGGATTTTGAAACACTTATTGAAATTGGTATGTAGGGGCTGAGAATTTGCTAAACTTTTATTTGGTGTGAAAATGTTTAAAATCCCAACAAGCAGAGCTCAACAGTGGCAAATAAAAGTTGAACCACTCATCACTGTTTGAGTGGGCACCTGACCAGTTCTTTAGCTATTATTAGAAAATTTGTTTGGTCGAATAGTCCTTTGTTCTAACAATGGTTCTTGGCAATAGGTCATACTGTTGGAAAGCCTGTTTATTTCCCATTAAATGGTGCCACATTTGTAAAGAGCATGCAATTGTGGGTTTAGCAGGAGTTTTGAGTTTCCAGGTTGTGCCCATAAAAAACTTGTCACATCTTCTCTGCCAATGCCAAACAGCTTATTCTGGTATTGACTTGTTTAGTGTCGTTCACTGGATAGGATGATTGAGTTCTGAAGAAACAGCAGCACACCTAAGCTGATCCCACAAGTGTTGAATGGGCTTCAGGCAGGCCGTTCCATCCTCTCCATTCCCCATTTCTGGAGGTAGTCTCTGACAAAACCCACTCTGTTGGGGTGGGTGTCGTCACCTAGATAGAGTTCGGTCCCAGACTGTGGAGATATGAGATTGCCACTGGTTGGAGAACCTCAGCTCGACATCTCTCTGCATTGAGATTGCCTCCAGTGATGTCAAGCCTGACTGTCAGCATCTGGGGTACCAGAAGCTCAAAACAAGAATTGATAGCAGAATAAGTTGTTTGTAATTGTTATATTTATTGCCAAGGAGCATTGTTATACCAAAAAAATAATAATAAATCAACCAATTTCCTTATTTTTGTCACCGCCAGGAGCACAGCGAAGGCGAACCCAAGTGCAGACAAGGACAGAGGCAGAGCTATGTTGGAAAATGCAATTTATTAATACAAGTGAAACCACAAAAGAACAGGGAGTGGCTCTCTGAGGTTTTCTCAGGGCCCTGTTCCAACTCCTAGCACGCTGCGGGAGGGGATGTAAACACAGAGGGACTGGTCTAGACGGAGGGAGAGGGAGAGATGGGTTATGAACTGGAGTTAGCATAACATAAAAGTACGTAGGGAGGTAATGGAGGTGGAGGCGTACATAGGGAGCTGTAAGACAAAATCCAGAGGGAGAGGCAGGTGGCTGGAATGATGTGATGCTTCTTCCAGGAGGGCAGGCGGGCGGGCGGGCAGGCAGGCAGGCAAGTAACAAGGCGGTTTCCCTGACATTTGCAGACACTCTGGCAAAGACAGGAGGCCAGAGCAAACCCTTAAATACTATCATGATGAGTAACTCACTACAGGTGTGCAGAGCCTCCACACGACAGCTTCCAGCCCCGCCCAACAGAGGAGGAGAAAACAACCGGCCAACCCCCTGCAAAGACAAAACAGCAAAACAAAGGCCACTGCACACCACTCCATGACAATTTTTTTGTGCTAAATTTATTAAATCCTTAATATCTGCTCCACTCACAAGTCTCTGGCCTGTTTATTTTCTCCTCTTTCTCTTCTTTCTTCTAGGGAGGTTAGGTAGCTCTTTGCCACTGCTGTAATTTAAAGTTTGTCCCCCCACCACCACCTTAGCTGCTTCCTCTTTTTCAGCTACTCCTTTTAGGGTGACCCCTAAAAGGAGTAGCTGTGGTGACCCACAGCGGATCATCTTCCTCCATCTCACGCTATGCTTAGCATCCTTCTCTGTCACACCAACCCTCTGCGTGCCCTCCTTCACTGCATCCCTGAATCTTCTCTGTGGTCTTCCTCTTTTCCTTCTGCCTGGCTGCTCCAAACCATTTCAGCCTTGCCCCTTTAACTTTGTCTCAAAATCGTTCAATCTAAGCTTTCGCTCTAATGTACTCATTTCTAACACTGTCCATTCTGATCTTAACATTATCAGACTACAAAAGACCTTGGGTTACAACTTACTTGGTTTTAAGATTTGTCTTCCTCTTTTTCATTGTCAGGCTCCTAATTCACATTGTGGATGTGGAT
Organism: Pterophyllum scalare; assembly: GCA_024447675.2. Classification (NCBI taxonomy): domain Eukaryota; kingdom Metazoa; phylum Chordata; class Actinopteri; order Cichliformes; family Cichlidae; genus Pterophyllum; species Pterophyllum scalare. The sequence goes on from JAMQGT020011848.1 coordinate 60,545, forward strand.
GCTTAAGAATAACAAAAAAACAAAACCTGTTGGTCAGAAAGATTATAGTTGGGGGTTTTTTTCTACTTTTTTTCATTTTTTATTGGGTAAATGAATAGATACAACATTTGTGAAATACTGAATGGGACTTATCCCTTGTATTCCCTCTGAAATCTATGCCTATAACACTAAGTAAGAATGAAGAGGAAGAAGTAATGAATTATTTTGTTTATAATCATATGATGTGTACTGTAGTGTTTTCCCCATTGTAGCAAACTGCACACACACACACACACACACACACACACACACACCTACACACACACATTAAACGGCATTTGTTTAGCTCAGTGTACCTAATAAAATGGTGCATACATGAAATACAGGTGTACTTTAGGCTCAGTTTGAAAGAAAAGTTAATTTTAGCATAACTTTGAGGCTGTCAAATACAGCAAGTCATTGTAGAGTAGAAAAGGCTTGTGTGCAAACTTCCCTCTGATAGTTACTGAAATCTGTCAACATGAGCAAAATGGAAAATGACCCAATGCCACAAATCACAGGATTTCCAGACTTATAGGGTAAATACATCAAACGCTCTCATACCTCATCAGCACGCAGCCAGTTAGGCTACTAAAAACGTTACAGAGCATAACCCAGCAGGAGACAGAGTGACAACAGAATGGGCATAATTTATAATAACATAATAGCTGTTCTGATTGTATGATTGGCAATCACATAAACGAGCCTTGCTATCCCCCCTGCAGGTTTACGGTAAGTCGACTAATCAAAACAGATGTAATCAACAACAGAGAGAGAGAGAGAGAGAGGCTGAATGGATATCGATCATGTCATTAGACGGCTCTATTGATTGCAAATGCAGGAACAAAGCACAGTGGAAAAGAGCCACACTGAGTGATGTCTGGGAAGTTTGCTGGTGGAGAAGTTTTACTTTAAATGTGTCTTTTATCTGCATTTCACTTGCATCATGCTGTCATACCGCTCTACAATGGATTTCTTCCTGTATGATTGTGATGATTATGATGATTGCCGGTTGTGCAAAGTAGTGAGCCTTGAAAGAAGCCCTTACTCTTTGATTCTAAGGTTCAAAGCCGGGTGTTAGCGTTCATGTTTCTGGATTATTGATGATTTTTTTTCCCCCTCCCCCTCCTATTTATCTTTGTTGTACTGCTACCTCGATGCTTGGCCATTACTTCAAGTACGGGAATAAGCCACAGATCTGGGGCCACAGAATAAGCCTTGAAGTATCCGCAACCGCATTGTAAAAATACTAAAGTGTTGTGGTTTGTTGGTGGATTGCTTTGTGCATTGCAAGCTGTTTAGACCATATGACAAACCTTAAACCTAATCTGTAAACCCTGACCCATCAGAACATGGGGCATTGTTGAACATTTATTCTAAGGGGAAAAAATGTTCTGATCATGTCAGGTTTGGTTAATTTAAGAAAATTTTGTCTAAGAGGGTTTAAGCCATCCAACCAAGTGATGAACTCCCCAAAAAGTTAAAGCTGAGTACAGTGAACTCATGGTCATGTTCAAGAAACCAGTTTGAGTTGATTTGAGCCTTCTGACATGGTGCGTTATCCTGCTGTAAGCAGCCATCAGAAGATGACTGCGATCATAAAGGGATGGACATGGTCAGTAACAATACTCAGGTAGGCTGTGGTAATTAAATGATGCTGAGGGACCCAAAGTGTGCAAGAAAATATCCCCCACACCATTACAACACCATCAGCATCCTGAACTGTTGATCCACGGCAGGATGGAGCCATGCTTTCATGTTGTTTACAGCAAATTCTGACCCTACCTTCCAAATTTCCTCTGCACAATTCAAGATGTATCAGACCAGGTAACATTTTTCCAGTTTTCTGCTCATTTCCTTCAAGGTTCAACATGTTACACGTTCAGAGATGCTCTTCTTGATACCTTGGCTGTAACGAGAAGTTATTCACGTTACTATTGCCTTCCTATCAGCTCAAAGCAGTCTGGCCATTCTTCTCTGACCTGTGGGATCAATACGGCATTTTCACTCAGAGAACTGCCACTCACTGGATATTTCTTGTTTTTAAGCCCATTCTCTGTCAACACTAAAAAATGGTCGTGCTGGAAAATCCAGTAAATCAGCAGTTTTTGAAATACTCAGACCACAACCATGAAAGTCAAAGTCCCTTAAATCACCTTTCTTCCTAATTCTGCTGTTTAAACTTCCGCCAGTCGTCTTGACCACCACGTGACCGACTGAGTAGAAAATTGCATTAATGATCAGTTGAACAGGTGCACATAATGAAGTGGCTGATAAGTGTAGCAGTTATCATTGGTTTTACAGGTCATCCTGTAAATGCAAACTATCACCACTGTAAATAGTCAATGTGACAAACATTATAACACATCCAACAGATACAGAAAAACACTTAAAAAATGAATCTGGAGTTATTCTTCCCTCCACCCAAGGCTTAAACTGTTTCTCTTTTTTTCTGTGTTTTTGGTCCACCAACTCCTGAGGGAAATAACGAGCTCTTTATCAACAAGAAGGCAATATCCATTTTGTATTTAATAACAAATTCATAAAAATTATTACATCATTTATTACACCCTATCTTGAAGTTGTAAGCAGATTTAAGTGTTAATCGTGTGTATGTGTTGCAAGTATTGTGTACTATGTGTCATTTACTTATTTGCAAACATCTATACAGAATGTCCTCCAGTGGCCATCCAGCCATAATCAATGATCAATCAATGAATCAGTGTAACGAAATCCAGTTAATAAATGATGACTCATACTGCAGACATCCTTAAAGCTGCTTAAAATTGCTCAGATACAGTTCATAAATGTTAAAGGTGGAAGTGAGGTTAAAAAGTATTTGAAATAAAGAATGTGTGCCAGTAAATATTTGACTATTGGGCTGCAAGTTAATGTTTAATTATTTCTTATCTCACAGTGACTACATGTTCATAAATGTGCACACGCTCGTATCCTGACAGTTTATCATCTTACCAATCATCGCTATCCATTATGAGGAGATTTATCTGTTTTCAGGTGTCTGGACTATGTCAGTTTTCTAACGCATGATACATTATAAAAACAATATTTTGTTAAATCAATAAGATATATTTCTGCAGCCAGAGTGCCCGTCTGCACTTCCAGCAAACACATATATCACATTTGTAACAGATTATATTGAATTAACCTTGGTCCTCTGAGACTGACCACTATTAACAGAAAAAAACAAGTCTTGATTTATTTCTTAGTGTGTTTCCCGCTGTGCTGCAGTAAAGGCAAAGCTATAAGAGGAAGGAGAAGTCAGACAGTCTCTGTTGGTGATGGACTGCAGTGATTGTGTTTGTAAAAAGGCATCTAATTATCCACAAGACCTTTCTGTGTTTTTCAGGAGCAGAGGCTGTGCGGATGGAGTAGGAGCTCCAAAAAAGTGTCCTGCACCAAACTTAGATGGTGCATAAAAGCAACCATGATGTCAGACCTTTGGCCATTGGTGTGTGGGTATTTTGAAAAAAGGACCTCAAGAAATGGCCCTGACATTACATATTCATATGGTAGAGATTTGTTAACTACAAGGTAGGCCAGGCCTAAAGTCTGAAAAGCAAAGCTACTGAAGAGCGCCTTAAACCCACCTTTTTCCCCCTAATGGCCAGGAGGAGGCGCCCCTTGTGGTTGCAATCTAATTTTATAGATGTCTATGGGAAAATTGCCCTTGACTCCTTTAATTAATGTCCTCAGTATATACACTTGATAAGTTTTTGGTCTCAGTCAGAGTGCAACATAATGTTCATTTTCTAAATGTCTGACCCCATAACAGTCAAAAAGAAGGACAAAGCAGGGTATACTTTAGTGGCTGCTAGCCAATGAGTCTGCAGCATCACTGGGTTTCATAATTGTATCCACCCTGTGCTTGATAGTGACAGCAAAATTTCTCGACTTGAGGCTTCATAATGGGACTTCACTAAACAGTAGGCAACGTCATGATGGCTATGTCCATCTTTTATGCACAGTTTACTTGCAAATACAGCTTCCAGGTACTGCTGCAGTGGCAGTAACTCAGAGTATTTAGGCATGTAGACACCACACACTTTGAGCCCCTTATCATCATTTAAATGCCACAGCCTACCTGAGTATTGTTGCTGAACATGTGAGTTCCCTGTACCCAAATGGCCTCCACAGTCAGAACCAAAATCTGAAAACTTTATTAACATCCCAGGCAAAGGGATTAAATTTATTATAGGTGGTCAAGTATGAATATGAAATATTGAAAAATATGAACTGCACTGTGTTAAAATTAATACTCCAAAGATAACCAATATTATCTACAAAGAGTGGCAATGAAAATAATCAAGGTGTCATAGGAGGGAATTGCAGAGTTTAATGGCCACCAATGATTTCCTATGGCATTCTGTGATACATTATTGTGGTCTTTTGCTGAATGTCCTCGTTTGATTGTCCATCATGTCATGGAAAGCGTGTAAAAGATTGCTGAATGCTGCCCTTAAATTGGACAGCATTTTCCGCTCCACACTAGTATGGCACTTGGCCACCACAGACTTAGAAATCCTGAGCACTGTCTGGCATATCTTGAAGGACCTCATCTATGTCAGAAAATGAGATCTCTGGCCCTTCTTGTACAGGGCTTCTGTGCATTAGTGAATATGAAGACTATTGTATTTGTAATCATCCACTGACTCCACACAGACCTCATGGACTGAAACAGGGGTCACTGGTGTTCTGGTCACTGATGACTCTCTCCTCACGTTACCAGATCTCAGTCCAATAGAGCACCTTTGGGATGTGGTGGAACGGGAGATTCACATCATGGATGTGCAGTAGACAAATCTGCAGCACCTGTGTAATGCTATCACGTCAATATGGACCAAAATCTCAGAATAATGTCTCCAGCACTTTGCTAAATCTATGGCAAGAAGAATAAAAGCTGGTCTGAAGGCAAATGTGAGTTTAACCCAATATTAGTAAGGTATACCTAATAAAGTGAGTGTATGCACTGTAAGATGACAAAGCTGAAACCTTACTGCATCATCTGGTGTTTTCATTTCCAGCTCAGGCCCCTTGCTGCATGCCATCCTTTCTTTCTTCCAGTGTTTCCTGTCTCTTCATCTGTCACTATCTAATAAAGCAAAAAAAAAAAAAGAGAGAGAAAAAAAAGTGTCCTTTTCATATTAAAGGGCTGCTGACTTTCTGACAGTGCATATTTAATCTCTCGAGTCACTGAAACTTTTCTTGCATGCACAACTTGCTCTCTAAGTCAAGTGGTGTATTCCTCATCTCTGCAGTTTGAAAAATGTCATGTAACAGTTTGCTGGAAAGCAATTTATAGCTTTAGGAGCAAGCCAGACCCAAAACCTTCCAAATGCTCACAAATAAAAGCATGTGAGGCTCATTGAGGCTTCTGTTTGGCCTGTGCAGCCAATGTTGGTAGTTTATTGCTGCAATTGTAATGTGCTATCAACCGATTTTGGAGTGATATATCTATGTGAAGAGCCTATAACATCTTTAATGTTGTTTTCTGACCACTGTTTCAATCACAGGGATACCCCCCACCCTCACCACCACCACCACCACGTCCATCACCACCACACATACACACACAGCCAAGCACACAGAGATACGTGCACACTGAGCCCAGCCCAGAGAAGATTACTTTTCCTTTACTGTGGAAATCAATGAGAGCACTCCATTGCTCAATTTAATGCCCACACCTTCCCAACAAACTCAGAAACACACACACATGTGAGCACACACACACACACACCTGTAGATGATAGTACAGGGTAGGTAGGGTTCCTTGTGATTGTGTGTAGGAAAGCGGATTGGAAATATTCTATTGCCCCCCTCTGGTGACAACAGACACTGAGAGGATTAATTTTCTCTCTCGCTGCCTCATGTACACACATACCTTATTTCTCTCTATATGTTTTTTGTCTTATTTAAAACAATCCCTCTGCTTTATATTTACTGGAGTATTCCTCCTGGCTCTCCATATCTAGCTTTTTATTCACTTCTCTCACTCTCTGCACTTTCCCAGGGAGTGTATAGCGGGTCATTTGGTACTCTGAAGTCACTGCGGGTCACTGTTGAGTTTCGAGTATGTATGTGTGTGTGTATATATATATCTGTGTGTGTGTGTCAGAAGCAGTGAGCCAGAGTAATGGGTTTGTTCAGCAGTCCGTTGCAGTTGTTTTGCCGTTGAATGATCCTGCAAACTGGTCAGAATCACCAATTACACACACACACACACACACACACACACACACACACACACACACACACACACACACACACACACACACACACATATTTACTGCCCAGCTTTAAATACAAACTCATGCTGAAGCAGAAGAAGCATATCCAATTTTCACTTACTGTGGTTCCTTCACGGGTGCAGAAATTTACATTTTCTTCAGATGCTGAGAACATCTGATGTGGTGTGTCAGGGCAGATATTTACAGGGTCTTGTCCATCGGTGACGAAAAGATAAAAAAACAGAGGTGACAAGACTGATACGTAAATGGCAAAGTGGCTAGAGGCACTTGAAAGGTGGCTTTTGTTTGTGGCATTTTCAACAGCAACTGAAAAATATGCCACGGAGTGAGTAAGTGTCAACTTTCATCTCGCAACTTGTCCATTAACAGGAGTGATTCATGCGTATGTGTCAGCTCACGTTTGTTAGTCTCGGCATAATGTTTTCTGAGATCCATTATCACCTTTGGAAAACACTTCCCGAGGTACCTGGGAGTCTCAGTCTCCTCACATTTATATGCAACAGTGAATACAGTCATGTACATAAGTACATCCAATGATAATTGTTGCGATTTCTGAAATACAGAAAGGAGAAAACGTTAAAGAAACAACCTGAACACTTGACCCCTGCAGAGAGGGGATTTGTTCGCTCTGTCTGGGTACATTTTACTGGCAGGTTTGTGTCGACTTGTTCCTTTAGATCTTTTTTTATCTTGTGATGAAACATTTCTGCCCCGATGGGAGTGGTCTCTGTAGGGCACAAGTGATCACTGAATGGTTCTTGTAGAATCAGCACCAAGGTATACTGAAGCTGTTTTGATAGCATGTGGTGGCCAAATCCCTTGTTTTTCCTTTAATTTGCCCCTTGTCTGTTTTTGAGCAAGCTCACATTTGATCCTCCTTCAATCAGTGTCTAAAGATAACAGTTATATACCTGTAAATGTTGCTATTTCAACCGTATATTCATCAAAAATTTCGCTGATCATGTGATATTTGTTTCCATCGTCAGCTCCTGGCAATGTGTGTGTGTGTGTGTGTGTCGTGCGTGCGTGTGTGTGTGTGTGTGCCTGCGCGCTGGCGCGCGCGCATGCACACATGTTTGTTTGGTGCGTAGTCAGGTTGAGACTGCTGACTGGCCAGCTTGAAGAAGCTTCTGTCTTTGGATTGGATGATTAGATGGACAGCAGCCCCTTAAACTCTGACATCCACCTCATCCCTCTCCTCACTTCTTCTGCACCCAACTATGAACCAGCAGATAGTTTGCCATTTGAACTGAGTGTTGTGTGTAAGCAGCCGGACTAAAAATGTGAGAACTGAGTTTGTATATTCTGAGACTGGTGCTGTTAGCTGAGAGATTCTTGCAAACAGTAAATTGCAAATACTGAACACTTTATGGCAGGTTGGTAGGAGTGACGAGCCATTTTTGTTGAATACCTTTTTTCATGTTTATTGTTGAGCTTAGGTCAGAGAGTTGCCTTTCATTTGCCTTTTACTTTTTGTCAGGGAAGAGGAGGGATCATTGGAAACGTCTGCTTGTTCTTTCTGGCACTGCTCACCTCCAAAGTAAATAAACTGCTGCTCAGAAGTTGTGAGACAAGTAAATACACTCCTGGCCTCAGAAGCTAGCATTGAACCCTTAAGAAGACTTAGTGTTTTGTATAATCATCCACCAGACACTGGCATCAGCATGCTGGTTTTCTTGCTTGTTTCAGATCTCTCATAACACTTGAAAACTATTCACATAGGTCCAGAACTATCTATTGCTTCTTCATGAAAAATCCGTGGTGGATTTTTGTTGGTGTGCTCAGGATCATTATCCTGCTGAAAGACCCACCACTGGCTCAGCTTTCAGACGGATAGCCTCACATTATCTTTAATCACTCTTTGATATGATGCAAAATTTATGGTTGGATCAATTACTGCAGGCGGCCCAGTCCCTGAGGCAGTGAAGTAACTCCAACATTTTCACCACCATGATTCACAGCTGGTATGAGCTTCTGCTCCTGAAATGCTGTCTTTGGTCTGCACCAAACATGTTTACTGTTACTGTGGACAAACTTTCATGTTGGAATTTGATTTTAATTACAGCAGAGTGTGCTTTAAAAAAATAATAATTTGGAGATTAATTTAAATATCACAGACTCACAGGCCTCTAATAATACAAGCTTACTGTAGGAGCAATTCTGCTGGAAACGATCGGCCAACGCGTATCAGCTCTTTCGTCAGGGTCCCTGAAGACTTGGAGTCTGTACGTGTTAGTCTATCATTTCCTGACATATTCTTCCAAGAATAAACTTGTTACATTATTTTGCAGAAACGTGGGAGTGCTTCAGCAACTGTTTTTGTGGTATTGAGCTTGCATCTGCCCCACTGAAGAGCACCTGTCAGATAAGCCTTTAGAGCCTTGCAGTTCTTCCTTTTCTCTCTCTCTCTCTTTTTTGGTGCATGTGTATTCAAATCTGCTGGATGCAGATAGATGGATGAGCAATGTTCTTAATTATATTTATACGCTGCAATAAAAAGACATTTTGCAAATTGCCATCATATCAGTAAAATCATCACTTTATGCTAAAATATCTGGTCTGTCAGTGTACACTATTAGCAATCTTTTCTTGTTAGGGCAACAACTGGTAAAGGTTAGAAAAGAAGGAGAAAATGCCTGCAGTGATTTGAGAACTAAGATATTAAGCATTTAACATGAAACGCGAGCTCCCTGGTGCCCGAGGGCAAAGTGTGGTGGATGCACTCTGGACATCCACCATCCAGCCCAACTACTTCCTTGCAGCACCAGCAGAACAAATAAACGAAGCACTTAAGTAGCTGAAAGAGAGCCTCTCAGCATGATCCTCACCACTGTTATGTGTGTCATCACATAGCTAGAAAGCACTTTAATCATAAAAATATTTCCAGGAGACACGCTTGGCAGGGTACACCCTGTAGATGTTGTTGGTGTATAAAAGGTTTGTGCTATTGTTAAAGCACAGGTTGTACTGTTGGAATTAATTGTTGATAGACCTGGGGGGAATTTAATTTTAACTAAGTTGCTACACACTGAGCACGCCATTGGTTTTAGTTTGTTTCGGTACCACAGAGAGAAACTGTGCTTCTGTTACACCTACGGCTTACCCTTCATCAGAATTTCAAATGAAAAGTTGTTGCTATCAGTAGCATGTCACTGTAATGAATCTGTCATCTTAGCTTCTTGGCATCTGCACACTGACATGCTCCTATTAGATAAGACTGAGACCAATCAATGGCAGCCCGAGAGAATACATGTAGACAGACAACCATTCACATTCATACTGACACCTTGGGGTGTCACGGCTGGGTGCGGCAGGCAGGGCGGACCTCAATGCAGGACGCAAGGCAAGAGCTGTATTTGTATTTCACTTTTTATTATTAACTTAAACAAGGCTGGTCGGGGCCAGCTACACGAAACCTAAATACTTGAAACTTGAAACCCAAAAACTTGAGACACAAAGCAGGGCCGTCAACCTAGATGTTAACAATGAATTAGGACCCGATGAAGGACAAAGACAAAAACAGACAAAAAATACACAAAGGCTAATGAAGGGAGTGACAACAGGTGGGAGGACAGCTGACCACAGTTTCACAGACAAAACAAGGGGAAGCAAAACTAAACACAATACACAAGGAACACAAGACTAGCAAAATAAAACAGGAAGTGACCAATCATAACCACACGCAGACCTAACACAGAGGGAATCAAACGTCACACAAGGAAACAACGGGAAGGGAAACTACACACAAAACACCCAAACAACAAACGGAGAAACTAAACTATAAGAAACACTAAGAAACACAAATACAACAAAACAAAACTACACAAAGAGGACTTTAACCCACTGGGCCACCGGTCCACAAACATGACATGAGGCAATTTAGAGTCCAGTTAATCTAACTGCCATTTCTTTGGAGGGAGAAATAAAGGTTGTTGAGTGATCTGCAACTTTTGAGCAGCTGAGAAATTAACATTCTTTTTAATTTTATTACACGAAAGGACAAGAACTCAGGAAAGAAACAACTGCCTGCTGTTGATAACGCAACAATAACTCTTTGCATTCTGCAAAGACAGCATGCAAATGGTCATTGCAAAACCCAGACCCAGAGTGGTTCAAAGCTGAGTGTCTGCAGCCCCACCAGGACAGCCAAAATGCTCCTTTTCTACCTGGAAGGACAAACATAATGCGAACATGCACAGGAATAGAAATAGCACATCCTCCTGAAAGACGAGATAATAAAAATGGATTTTTGTTACAAAGGGAAGCATATTGGCTTCACGCGCTACAAAATGAAATCTCTAAAGTTTTAAATGTGGTTCTGCTTTTTGTGATCCACTGTAATTTCCACATTACAGGTAATGTGGGATTTTCATACTTTAAAAAATGGGCATTCTTTTTATTTTAAGAGATCTTGGAGGTTCAAGAGGTCACGCCGTTTCATCTCATTTATAGATGGCATACTCACAAATTTTTCCCAATAACTCTGTGATCAGTGTGTTGATATTTATTTATAAATACATTATTTTGTCTGTTGTGTATGTTAACATCTGACAATGATTCACTCTTGTTATAATTTTTAAAAATAATTATTTCCTGTTATTTGCAAGTGGCCTGCCTACCTTTCAGGCTGTTAACTTGCAGATGCTTTCTATTAAGCAATTAAGGATTCTCTGTGTTGATTGGTGTTTGAGCCTCACCTCTTTATTGGAGAAGTACAGAGAACGTCAGAAGGAGTTTCACTGTTTCTCTGTGGATCTAGGGAAAGCATATGATAGGGTGCCAAGAGAGGAACTGTGGTACCGCATGAAGAAGTCAGGAGTGGCAGACAAGTGTGTGAGGGTGGTACAGGATATCTACTCTACAAGGACAGAGAGACAGTGGTGAGATGTGCAGTAGGAGTGACAGATGGGTTCAAGGCGGAGGTGGGATTACATCAGGGATCGACTCTGAGCCCCTTCTTGTTTGCGATGGTGATGGACAGGCTGACAAAAAGACAGGAGGTGGAGCTGGAGGTGGCAGAGTTGAAGATGTTAAGATATTCACTGGGAGTAACCAAGATGGACAAGATGAGAAATAAGTACATCAGAGGAACAGCTCAGGTTGAGCAGTTTGGAGACAAAGTTAGAGAGGCAAGGCTGAGATGGTTTGGACATGTGCAGAGGAGGGATAGTGGATATGGATATATTGGACAAAGGATGTTGAAGATGCAGCTACCAGGCAGGAGGAGAAAAGGACGACCTTCATAGAGGCGGTTCATGAATGTAGTTAAGGAGGACTTGAAGAGGGATGTTGTGATAGAGGAGAATGCTAGAGATAGGATAAGATGGAGGCAGATGGCAACCCTGATAGGGAGTAGCCAAAAGAAGAAGTGGTCTTTACACATACTGTCATTTTTGTTTTTCTCAAATTGCACTGATGACCATTTATAGCAGAAATATCCTTGAATTGACACTATTAAACAAACTGACCTGTGACTATTAGTGTTTGTCCTCATGCTTTATGAAAACCAGGTACCCTATACATGTTTAGCATTAGAGGTGGAGCACTCTGTTACTTTGTATCAAATTTTCATACCTGTATCTGTTTTTACAGCAGAAACTTCACCACAAGATTTTTCCATTAAGTGCATTTTGAGCTGGCTTTCACCAACTTTGCTGTCATGTTAATATGTGTTCCTCATAACAGAGATATGTGTATGTGTGCGGGCCTGTAGCCTAAGGTTCAACTTAAATTGAGAACTTGCAATTCTGTGACAGTTTGTCTCAGGCAATATTGTGGAGTAAAAAGAATGTAATGTGCAGCGTAAAAAAAAATACTTTGTACTCATATAAAATACTTTTGGGGGAAGAAAGTACCAGGTAATAAGTATTACTTTCTTTGAGAAACAACCCCAATACTGTTGCACAACATACCAGCTAGCTTGGCAACACCCTCATGTATATTAACAGTCCAAATATGATCACATCAGGCTGGTATTCAAAGTTCAAAAATTAAGGCTTTTACGTGGTAGTCCACAAACCTGCAGGTGACATCAGAGTGCATATTTCCATCCTTTACCTCTAGTCTTTAGTGTTGAGCAGGTAAAGTGGGTTTTTAGAAGCTTTGCGTCTGAATACAGCTGCCTGGTGCAGCCAAAAACGAATGCTTTAAGAGCATTAAGCTCAAGCAGTAATGCTGTGGGCTGGAGATATAATCTGCAGAAAACAGCTGCAGATTTAGGTGACTGTTCTCGCGTCTACCCATATTATTTTAGACACAAAGAAACCTGACCTCAATATCTTCAGGACCTGCTCAACTTGTATAGACATAAAATTATTAAATCTTTGGCCCAGAGCATCTTAGCAGTCGGTATAATCCTATCGGCCTGAGACACACAAATACATTAAAAGTATTTATAGACACATTAAGCACTCGAGGAAACGAAGAGATGTGAGGGGAGGAAAAGGGTGCCTGGCAACTTGGTTTTATCACAGACACTGTCTCTATAGCCACTTTCATGTCATTAACTCTGTACTGATAGCAGCACCTTCATTCTCTTTACACAACACCTTATTTAACCCCGAGGGCCACTCATCAGCCACACCACTTTCTCAGTAATGATCCCCAATCACTGCAGAGTGGCTTCACAAAACTAGCATGATGCCAAGAAAAAGATTTTCATTGTCCGAGGCAGCAAATGACATTTGTGGGGGGGGCGTCTTGGACCTTTAAGTTTGGTGGGGTGGACATTACATTAGCTGTCAAACCCTTAATTAGGTTTTAATTTGCCCTCGGTAAAATTTTGCATTACCATGTTTGGCGAAAGTTATCAGACCCACAGATTTATATTACTGTGTGCTGCTAATTACATTTCATTCATTTTATTGTATTGCCTTTATGTCTGTTCTTGATGATTTTTTGGTGCCAGCATTTGAAAACCTGAGGGTATTACATTTGTTTTGTGTGTGTGTGTGTGTGTGTGTGTGTGTGTGTGTGTGTGTGTGTGTGTGTGTGTGTGTGTGTGTGTGGAGAGAGAGAGAGAGAGAGAGAGAGAGAGAGCCAGCGAGAGAGAGAGAGAAAGGTGGGGTGAATCAGTGTGAAAGCCTGTCTATAGAGGTGTCTTTGACTTGTTTGCCTCTGATGTAGATGAGTAGGTGTTACATTAAAGACGTCCCCTGCTTCGCTCACTCTGTCTCTGAGCTCCACTCAAACATGTCACAACATATTACATCTCTGCCTATTCTGTGTGTGTGTGTGTGTGTGTGTGTATGTGTGTGTGTGTGTGTGTGGTAAAAACAGAACATGTGAAAGCCTTTTTGCAGCTTGATCAGAAGAAAAAATCAGGAAGACACACATGAACAAAAAGAAAAACATTTTGACAATTTTTTTGTCTGATCATGAACACATCAAGTGGTTACAGACAAAAAGTTCAGTTCATTTCCCACAAAATGATGCGGAACATGAAATTATAAAAAGGATTCACAGCAAAAGTGTAGCTTTAAAACAGGCTCTTAGCATTTAATCAGTAGCTGCAATAGTAGATTTCAACAGCTGCATTTTCACGAGCCAGATTTCCTAGTGAACATATCATCCATCCTCTATTCAAACTCAAGATCAAGTTGTTGTGGTTGGCTCTATGGTCCACCAGCTACTCAGCATGGGGTTTGTCTTTCTTCCAAATGTTCTTCCAGTATTGTTCAGTCTCAGCTCTGGGTAGGTCTGCCCTCATTCTGCTGTTCCCTTACAGCTCAGAGTACACATCCTTCTGGGTTACCTTGATTTTGGCTTCCAGCCGTCTTCTCCACAGGGGACTTTCTCTACATGCATCCTTGATCTTATACCCAAGTGTTTCTAGTATCACTGTGGCATTGGTGCATGTATATATATATATATATATATATATATATATATATATATATATATATATATATATATATATATACATACATAGCCAAAAAAATAAAGGGAACACTTAAACAACACAATATAACTCCAAGTAAATCAAACTTCTGTGAAATCAAACTGTCCACTTAGGAAGCAACACTGATTGACAATTAATTTCACATGCTGATGTGCAAATGGAATAGACAACAGGTGGAAATTATTGGCAATTAGCAAGACACACTCAATAAAGGAGTGGTTCTGCAGGTGGGGACCACAGACCACTTCTCAGTACCTATGCTTTCTGGCTGATGTTTTGGTCACTTTTGAATGTTGGTGGTGCTTTCACACTCGTGGTAGCATGAGACGGACCCACACAAGTGGCTCAAGTAGTGCAGCTCATCCAGGATGGCACATCAATGCGAGCTGTGGCAAGAAGGTTTGCTGTGTCTGTCAGAGTAGTGTCCAGAGGCTGGAGGCGCTACCAGGAGATTATTCAATGAGAATATTTCATTCATTCAGATCTAGGATGTGTTATTTGAGTGTTCCCTTCTATTTTTTTGAGCAGTGTATATATATATATATATATATATATATATATATATATATATATGTGTGTGTGTGTGTATATATAATGACACATGCACACACACCTCCACACAGCTGGTTTGAGGGAAAACAGGCTAAAAATAGGTAATTGGTTAAATGATTTACAGGCAGACTCACATGTCCAAATCATCTTCACACACACTTATCGTATTGCACACAGTTCCCTCATATGTGCTCCGCCTGCAACAACTCCAAACAAAGCGGTGTAGCCATATTAACAAGACGATAACGCTTCACCATTCAGCTTTGTTTGGAAAACTTTATTCTATTAAAGAGTCGACTGGGAATATCACTCATGATCAAAAGCTTTATTATCATCACAGATTAATCTATCTGATGCAGCCATTGAAGAATTTCTTAACAATATAAAGCTACCAAAACTGAACAACGATCTCATTGATATCAGATTACTTGATCAACTGGAGTAAGCAGTTCGGCCTCTGAACTATCATCATCAGAACACCTCCACCACCCCACTACAGTCAGGCAACATTAGATATTTAGGTATAAATTTTTCTGCCAGGCTCTCAGACTTATGTTGAATCATATGTCTTACCAAAATGGTAGAGGATGATCTCACGCATTGGGATACTTTACCTATATCACTCAGGGGGACAGTTGCTACCATTAAAATGATGATTCTGCCTAAAATTAATGATCTGTTCTTATTAATCCCTAACAAACCCTCGTTGTTTGATTTAGGTCACAACACTCAAACATTCCTGAATTTTTATGGAAAAACAAACTATCACAAATAAGTTTAAAAACTCTGCAAAAGCCAAAACACAATGTTGGTCTAAAACTACCAAACGTTCATCACTACTTCTTAGCCAGTAGATTGCAGCGTGTTTCAAAACAATCCAGATCTACGTCAGGAAAAGAAAATACTGAATTTTCCAGCATAGCAAGAGAAAAGGATAAAGAAACGTGTTCTTCAAGACAGAACCTTTATTTCATTTGACAAACTTATTTCAAATTATGGAATCAGCAACAGTAAATTTCTTGAATATCAGCAATGGAAGTCCATCATACTGGCAAGATTTACTTAGAAATACCTGTATGGGTAACAGAAATTCTAAATCTCTGTACCACTAAGTTATTGTTAAAAATTCATAATTTGATTTCCAATCACAAAATGGGGGTGAAATCTTTCCATTATCCCAGATCAAAACTTCTGGACACAAATAATTTCCAATTATTGATGTTTCAATCTTAAAAATGATCAGTCTGTCTTTATTAGTTGGCTATGTACCACAGGCCTTCAAGGTGGCTGTAATTAAACCACTACTTAAAAAGCCATCACTTGACCCAGCTGTCTTAGCTAATTTATAGGCCAATCTCCAACCTTCTTTTTCTCTCCAAAATTCTTGAAAGAGTAGTTGTAAAACAGCTAACTGATCATCTGCAGAGGAACGGTTTATTTGAAGAGTTTCAGTCAGGTTTCAGAATTCATCCCAGTACAGAAACAGCATTAGTGAAGGTTACAAACGATCTTCTTACAGCCTCTGACAGTGGACTCATCTCTGTGCTTGTCCTGTTGGACCTCAGTGCAGCTTTTGATACTGTTGATCATAACATTTTATTACAGAGATTAGAGCATGCCATAGGTATTAAAGGTACTGCACTGCAGTGGTTTGAATCATATTTATCTAATAGACTCCAATTTGTTCATGTAAATGGGGAGTCGTCTTCACACACTAAGGTTAATTATGGAGTTCCACAGGGTTCTGTGCTAGGTCAAATTTTATTTACATTGTACATGCTTCCCTTAGGCATTATTATTAGAAAGCACTGCAAAAATTTTCATTGTTATACAGATGATACTCAGCTTTATCTATCCATGAAGCCAGATGATACACATCAATTAGTTAAACTGCAGGTATGTCTTAAAGACATAAAGGCCTGGATGACCTCTAATTTCCTGCTTCTAAATTCAGATAAAACTGAAATTCTTGTACTTGGCCCCACAAATCTTAGAAACATGGTGTCAAACCAGATACTTACTCTGGATGGCATTACTTTGGCTTCCAGTAACACTGTGAGAAATCTTGGAGTCATTTTTGACCAGGATATGTCCTTCAATTATATTAAATAATCATATTAAACAAATATGTAGGACCACTTTTTTGCATTCGCGCAATATTTCTAAAATTAGAAACATCCTTTCTCAGACTGACGCTGAAAAGTTAATCCATGCATTTATTACTTCTAGGCTGGACTATTGTAATTCATTATTATCAGTCTGTCCCAAAAACTCCCTGAAAAGCCTTCAGCTGATTCAAAATGCTGCAGCTAGAGTACTGACAGGGACTAGAAAGAGAGAGCATATTTCTTCCATATTGGCTTCATTGGCTCCCTGTTAAATCTAGAATAGAATTTAAAATCCTTCTCCTCACATATAAGGTCTTGAATAATCAGGCCCCATCTTATCTCAAAGATCTTATAGTCCCATATCTCCCAAATAGAACACTTCGTTCTCAGACTGCTGTGGTTCCTAGGATACTTAAAAGTAGAATGGGAGGCAGAGCCTTCAGCTTTCAGGCCCCTCGTCTGTGGAACCAGCTCCCAGCTTGGATTCGGGAGACAGACACTCTCTCTATTTTCAAGATTAGGCTTAAAACGTTCCTTTTTGATCAAGCTTATAGTTAGGGCTGGATCAGATGACCTTGAACCACCCTTTATTTATGCTGCTATAGGCCTTGGCTGCTGGGAGGTGGGGGGGGGTCCCATAATGCACTGTTTCTTTTCATTCACTTTTATTTACTTGTTTATAATTCACTCTGTATTTAATCATTATTATTAATCTCTGGCTCTCTTCCACAGCATGCCTTTTGTCCTGTCTCTCTCCCCTCAGCCTCAGTTTTTCCTTCCCACTGTCACCAAATGCTTGCTCATATGGGGTCGTTTTGACTGTTGGGTTTTCTCTGTGTTAATGTAGGGCCTTTACCTACAATACGAAGCACCTTGAGGCTTTGTTGTGATTTGGCACTATATAAATAAAATTGAATTGAATTGAATTAAATTGAAATAAGTTTAAACACCTTATACAATACAAAACCCTCCATAGAACACACTTTACAGGACAACGCATGTTCCAGAAGGGCCTCACACACTCAAACACATGCACCTACTGTAAAGGCAACTATGCTGAGAAATATATGGTCTTGCACGCCTGTTCAGAAGTTCTGGCGGAGGATACTTCTAAATTACTTTAGTCTGGAGAGAATGTCTGCCTCCTCTAAAAACCAGTTGGATGAATTTGATTCTCTCTGGTCCTCACTGATCAATTCCATCACTTTGTTGGGTTGACCAGCTGCAGTCTTGTCTCCCCATGTGCCTAGCAGGTGGCTGGGGGTGGACCCGGGGAATGCGGGTGTCTGATGGCTTTTTAGGGCTCTGGGGGCTGTGGCTGCTGGTTTGTGGTGTCTGTGTGTTTGCCCTGGTTAATTGTGGTAGGAGCATGGGTGGATGCTGCCTTGTGGTCTTGGGGTGTGCCCCCTGGGGTGCAAAACCATGTGGGGTAGATTGACCAAGGTCAGGATTTCCAGTCTGCACTCCAGGGATACTGGGGTGCCTCTGGTGGGGCGGGCTGCTTGTTGCCTCTGGTTCACTAGGGCTCTTGCCCTTTGGCCATGAGGGCTCCATCTAGGACCTCGCTCCTTCCTCTTCTGGAGTGTGCACGTGGTTGCCATTGGGATGATCTTGGGTCTTCAGGGTTTCTGGGGGGCTGCAGAGAGCTTGTGTGAACAATAGAAATGAACAAAAAGTAAAATTAAAAAACAAAACACTAACAAGAGGAGCCTATAGAGAATTCATAGAGTTCATCTTGGAAAAGCAAATATGTTTGACACAACAGTGCATTCAGATCATAATTCTGATTGCAACAGCAAAAGAGAAACCATAACATTTTAAAATTGCTTTCAGGGGCCTCATTTAAATGTATGATGTACAAAATGTTCTCTAATTATGAGGTTTTGGCAAAAAAGAAATGCTTTCCAAAACATTAAAATTAATAAAAATATATGTAGCCATGACCCACAGTGGCAAACATGTCTTCAATGAATACACTTTTGCTTCTAGAACACATGTCAGTTCAGATACTGCATGCCGGGACTGAAGGTGCTTTGTAGTTAGACACATTATTGCTTTTCTGGATGTGCACCAAAAACAAATTGTTCAGTATCCCAACATTCCAGCAAATGTCACTGAAATATGTTGGCATTTAAAAAAAAAAAACTAAATCTAACATTCAGTCAGACAATCAAACTCACATACCCAAAATTGGACTGAGACATAACTTCTTTTGAAAAAAGGAAAAATGTTTCCTCACATGGCAACCCAAACATAAGCTCCTATATATTTAGCATTTGTCCTATTCCTGCCATGGTGGTACCGCTGTCTGTTTTTTTAACTGTCACTCCTACTTAGCTGTACCCTACAAGTAACACATGAGAAGGGAGAATGTGTCACTAAGATTAGTTCAAGCACACATGTTCTGTTTGAAGCTCGGAGCACATCACATGAAGCCCGTTTTGGCCATGATGGTGGCTTTTCAGCGTTGCACATTGCACTGGTCTGAAGAAATGAGGCAGGCCACCTTTAGCAGTCACTACACATTATCTTAGTGTGGGCCTTTAGGATTGAAATATTCTGCCTCCTGATTGAGCATCAGGCAAGCTTCCCAAATAGTCAGGATGATATCAGACGTGTTTCATTCTGTTGAGAGTGGTGCAAATTTGAATGCAATTCTGCAGTTTGGTGTGTTTAACAACTGTAATCTGAAAGCAATCTGCATGTCTTTCACTGTAAACTACAATAATCACTGGTATAAATGTATGAGTCTTTCAACAGCCAATTACAATTTTAAAAGACTCGGTTGTTCGCAACCACTGGAAAACAAGAAATGCATCCAATATGTTTCCACCCCAATGCTACTTTGGAACATGAGCAAGACACACATAACTAAACTCAGTTCAACTTAGGTTTATTTATAAAGCACTTTAAAATCAATGCCATTGGTCAAAGTGCTATAGACAAGTAAGAACCAATAGATTTAAAATACATTTAAAAACCAAACAAAAAGCCTGCCATACTATACCATACAGCCATACTGGTCCACCTCAGGTGCTGGGGAACAAGGATATACTGATGACAAGTCGGCTACTGGAACAAGACATACATGGGCAAGGAGAACCAAGGTTATTATCATTAACGAAAACAAACGAAATACCTGAAATTGAAAAAACATTTTTGTTAACTGAAATAAATAAAACGATCATTAAAAGGACAAAAGATAACTAACTGAAACTGTATTGTGTGTTCACAAAACTAACCAAAACGAACTGAAATTATAGATAAAATGACCTTCGTTTTGTTTGTAAGGTTATTTAAAAGCCTTGTGGACTGATCCCTAGCGGTTTTAGCTGGGACCGCCATACGGCACGTCACTCTGTGTGTGTGTGTGTGTGTGTGTGTGTGTGTGTGTGTGTCTGTGCTGTGTGTTTGTGTGGTATATTGTAGCATCGAAGGTAAAGCAAACATGTTGCTGAGTGCAGGAGGAAAGAGAAAAAGGTGTGAAAAGTGACATAAGTGAAATTAAACAGTGTAGATACCAAAGAGTCACAGTTAAAGTTTAATCAGTTTAATCAATACCAGGTGGAGCAAACTCAGGTAAGTGATCTCAGATCTGGGGCAGGTCAGTGATTTCTGGTGAAGAGAAGAGTCAAGGTTAGTTTGAGGTTTCCAGGTAAGTATTGTATATTGATTCAAGGAACTGAGCGAACGAATTAGAGTTCTTGTTATATCTCTTGTAGTTGGTGGAGGAAGGAGTAGCATGCAGGCGGCCAGAGGAGTCCAAAGAGTGACGGAGCCATGGAGAACGGGCAGGCGGGTGAGTGTCAGTGGGCAGTCGTTTTCTTTCCAGGCAGGTGACCAGCTTGAACCCTGCAGCTGAGAATTGAAACAAAGGATACAGATTCTGCAGGTGCACAGAACCCAGTGAAAACTTTCTTTTTCACATTCCCATACCAGTGAGACGAGAATCTGGAGCTTCCACTAGCCAGTAAACCTACAGGAGACAACAGTTGGAGATGGTTCTGAGACAGAGTTACATTACACTCTTTTAAAAATGCATTAATTAATCAGATTCAGTGTTGATAGTTAAATGTGAGGAAAATAATCTCTCATTTTCTTCTCCTTTCTTCTCTTTCTTTCTCCATCTCAGTGCCACACATTAACATTGTTCTTCTCTCCTTGGGAACTACAGCAGCTTTACATTTTGGGACAAACTGCGTAGAAGCAGCTTGTTTGTTTGCTGATAATTGTCAAACTGCTTGAAAAGTTGCATTTGAAATTACCTGCCACTTAAAACCCCCACGTATGTGTACTGCAACTGCAATTTTATATCTGCGGCATGAATACAACACAGCGATGAGAAGAAAAAGGGACATGTCATTTTCTTTTTACTGAGCGAGCGTCTCCATGCTGTCACTGAAAGCAACGCCGGGCTGCAGCACATGAAATACGTTCAACAATAATATGCATTAACCTGCCTATCAGATTTAATTAGTCATTAACTTAAAGATTGTGTCAGCCCATTTTTACCCATGCTTATAAGATTGCTGATATTGTTGGAGTTTGGTGTAGAGTCCTTTTTTAAAAAAACAAGCGCATCTATCATTGCTCTCCAACCCATGTGAAATGTTTTTGTCTCCCTTAGAAGTGTAGCGTAGGCTACTTGTGAATGCTTTTCAATCCTGAGTTTGTGTTAGTGTGCATGTTAAAGTCAGCTAGGCTGATGGCGACAGGGTTTTTGTGAATGTGCTTCACATTTTTCACAAAGCACCTGCAAGCTCGGCTACACAAAGGGGGAGAGGAAAGTTCTGCAAGTCCAAAAACCAAAAGCTGTCCTTCTGAGATTAAATTTACAAGCCTGGTCATGGTTATGTGTTTGAGGTGATGGTGGCAACATCAGCTCGTTGTATAAGCACAGTCAATATGCTCAGAAGTAAACGTACAGTAGGCTACACACCATCTGGACAATATAACCAACATTCGCAAACTAAATGCAAACTAAAGCTGTCCATGTATTTCATGTTATTAACCTGCGTCCTCAGTGTTCTTCCTATGATTCATTATAAGTTATCTTTTCTGATCAGTGTTCCAGGTTGACACATGATCCAAGTCACTGATGATGTTCATCCTAACAGCAGCCCGCTGGTGCGTAAACTACTGTTAGTCAGTGTAGCAGAACACCGTTAGACCAGTGTGCGCAAGGCGGAGGACAGTGCAAATCTTCAGTGATGGATGGCAGCTGTAAATCTGGCACTGGAAACATTTACATGCAAATAATAGCATCTGTCTGTAGGCTACTCACGCATGAGATGCATAAGTACGCAAATCATTACAAAGTAGGCAAACATGAGACAGCACACAGAAACAAAGGAGGAAAAACCAGGGGGAGAGATGTGAAACTACACACAGCGGAGGTAATGAGATGATGTATGAGAGCTTTTAAGCCCCTGTCCAGAGCCTCCTTTACTTCACTCTCCACTGGTCTTTCTTCCCAGTTCTGTGTGTTTCTCTCGTTCTGGCTCTCTTGATTTTTGTCTCTATATGACTCTGCCCCGCATTCAGACATGATTTATTTGCTTATACTTGGTTAATGCAAGAAAGATGGACAGAAACTGCTTTTGATCCATTTAGAATTCGGGGGGGGGGTGCTGAAAAAAGAAAGAAAGCACTCTTTGTTTGTAGGTTTCAAATCCCTTTTTTTACTATGATGTTGAACCTGTAAAAAATCTGGTTTCAGGATTGCAGCTATAAACACATTTTATATTGTTTCACAGTGAAAGTTCAGCCACAATAAGTGAAAACATGTGATGAAGAGAGGTGAAGTTCACCTTTGCTGTGGTTTGTAACATAAAGGCATTCTTGGATAGTCAATTATTATCCAAGGCACCAACACCACAAACATGGTGGAGAGGTTCAGTGGCTTGAATAGGTGGATGGGAAGCCCTCCAGACAGACTGCAGCCTATCCAGCTCCTGTCAGTCAGAGTGGTCATACCTATAATGTCATAGTTAGGAAAAGACTGGTGGATTCAGAAGCAGACTTTGAAATGGAGACAATTTTAAGAGGTTTATTTACAAAAGAATCACAGAGAATCTGGGCCAAAGGAGTGCTTAAGGTAACTTGAACAAAGTAACTAATGAAACTGTACGATCTGGGGAAGACTGGATGAAAGGCACCCCTGGGTAATGAGCTGACGGAGCGCAATGATCCAGTGGAAACTGGAAGAAGGACATGCCAGGAGGACTTCACGGAGTTTGTAAGACCTGCCCACTCACACACACACACACACACACACACACACACACACACACACACACACACAGACACCAGAGAAAGATGGCAGGAGGGGTGAGAGAGGGAGAGAGAAAAGAGAAGGAGGGAGAAAGGAAAGGGAAAGACCGTAGCCGACACCAGGGGCAACTGGGTACCATGACATATAATGACGTAATAACAAATCTGAATAACTTCAAGCCTTGGTACAGTTTAATGAATGAGTTTGGATGAAATGTCACCACCTGTACTGTTTTATAATGAAATGAACTATCCATCCATCCATTTTCTTCTGCATATGCACAATAAGCATGCATGTTTATTCTGCATTTTAACATGGGGGGTCTATGGGGACTGACTCACTACTGGAGACAGCCTCAAGTCATTTGAGGAAAGCGCTTTTTTGACACTCGGCTTCTTCTTTTGTTATCCTCGGGGACTGCTACTTATTCCCAAGCTGTGTTTTGAGTTGCACATAACTTAAAATGTCACACTGTGAGCTTACTGTATGAAATGGAAATAACTAAAATAGTTATCTTTTGCTACTTAAATTCAGTCCCCCCTTTTGAATTTTCTGTCAAATTTTTTCTCGTGCACAAAAGAGACCCGACTTATTCATGCCTCGACCAGTTATTCAGAGCAAACACGCTTAGAGTAGAAAATTTTGTTTTTGGTTGAAAGGCAATGTTGAAATATACGCTCACAATTAGCTCCTGATGAGGTTTATGGTGAATATGAGAGGTCACAAGCAAAAAACAAGCGTTAGACCGTCAGTTTATGCGATTAAATGCTTTTGAAGCATGAAGATGTATCTGTCTCTGCGTTTGGAATGGGAAGAATCCTACATATTTAGCATCTTTTATGATTAATGCTGTTCAGAAATGAATAGTTACCTTGGTAATCAGAGTGAATTACAGTTTCCCATTCACTTAATTATTCAGCCTGACATTGTGTTCTTTTTAGCTGAGGTACTGAAGTAGCCATTCAGTAAGTTTCGTTTCCATTCAGCACAGCCGCTGCAGTTATTAACACGTCAATCAAATGATGAACTTGAAGGTTCCTTTTTGTTACATTCATCAAAGAATTTAATATAAGATTTATCATCTGTATAATTTGGCACACAATCACAGAGTGCTGACCCTGTGTCACTCTCATCCACACTTTTCTTTACAATGGATTCTCACGCATATATCTCGCTAAGACACAAAAGAGGGAGGCACAAATTCTGCTCTGATTGCCTGGCTTGATTTTCCAAACTGGAAAAGCATCAATAGCCTGACCTAAAATAAACTGGAATTGCTGAGGAAGTTATGAGTGTGTTATTACCATTCTACAGTGTGTTGATTAAAAGTGTGTGAAGGCAAAAGGCAATGTGTCAAAAACTGCAGCTCCGTCAAAGCTGATGGTATCACTGAGGCTTGACTCACTGGTCACTGCAATGCGGGAGCTGTGTTTTAAAGAGGAGGAGTGGCTGCAGCGTTAGCCTTAAAGTTTGTCTGTTGTTGTCCTAACTCACATTTTACTTTTGTTTTCGCTGCCCATATTTGTTTAGGCACCAAAAACCTACTGGGGAAAGTTTAGGAAAAGATCATCCACATCCTCACAACATTAGGTGAACACTATAGTTACCCAAGTAATCCTCAGCGAGCGCTTATACACTCAACAGGATCTCCTTTTGCCTTCAGAACTGCCTTAATTCTTTGTGGCACAGCTGCTGGAAACATTCCTCAGAGACTTTGGTCCATATTGGCAGGATAACATCACACAGTTGCTGCAGATTTGTTGGTTGCACATCCCAAATGTGCCCTACTGGATTGAGATCTGGTGATTGTGAAGGCCATTTGAGTTGACTGAACTCATTGTCGTGTGAGCTTTGTGACATGGTGCATTATCCCAAACAGGAAGCAGGACCACTGCACCTTCAATGTTGACAGCAGCCGATGAGCAAATTCTAAAGCTTCTAAATATCATGCTTATGGGTTAAAACTGAGATGTGACTGAAGGGGTGGGGGGTTTTTGTACAGTGTGTTGACAGACAATATAAACCTGCACACACAAATGATCTAATTGGTTTAAGTCCATTTTCATGAATGGCGTGTTTTTCACTGAACAAGGTAAACCATTGCCATTAAGCATGGTCTCAATTTGCAGCAATTTATTCATTTGCACAGACCTGTAATCCCTCATCTAATCCATGCACATATGTAAATGCGCTCAATACGTATACATATATGTTCCAATAATTCCTGCTCATGCATTCACAGATAAACTTGCAGTGACAGAAAGCCACACACACACACACACACTTTCCGCATTAAACCTCCTTCAACAAATCCTCCGCCTCCTTTATTCTCAACAGCCTGCAGGAGAAGACAGAAGAACTGCAGAGCCCCCACTCACACCTGATAAATAGACTCATCTGAGGAGTTTTACCTTCAACCTTTGCTAAAGAGTTCTCTCAGAGACTCTTGTCTTTGTCTAGGTGTCTAAATTACAGGTGTTCATGTACATGCTGACACACATTTTTGCTGTTTGCAAAGCAATCTTGCAGCAACCTTCTGTCCAATTAGATCCCTCCCTGTCTTACTGTGCATAATTCCAGTTGATGGTTGCTCCTTCCTTCTGTTTTGCATATAAATTGCTAAACATGGTTCCATGATGTCTGTCAAACCACACTACTCGAACGCTGCAAACAGTCACAGATGATGGAGTAACAGTGCATAAAAAGACTACAAGATGTGTGTGTGTGTGTGTGTGTGCGTGTGTGTGTGTGTGTGTGTGTGTGTGTGTGTGTGTGTTTGTGTCTGTGTGTGTGTGTCTGATACTGCAACAGAGATTGTAACAAAGGATTTGCTGAACAAATCTCTCCGTTTTCCCCATTCTGCCACATGTGCTTCAATATAACAATCAATGGCCACTAATTCACCTTTTTACTGATGAGTTGGGGATGGTAAAGGTCTTCTTTGCAGAAATGTAACAATTCTTTCAACAAGGGGAACAACAATAGAAACCTAATCATGTTTCTGAAGGTGATATTTACTGTGATTACAAGTGAGGGTGACATGACCAGCACTATTTCATCAGTGAAATAACCTCTTGTTGTGGAAAAGGTCACCACTCGTGTCCTTGTGCTGTGCCCGTATTGCAGTGGAGACTAAGAAAGTAAAAAAGTGTTAAGTTTCTTGGGGTTTTTTTCTTGGATTTAGATAGAGACAGTGCACAATAAAACATTAACCTTGTATGAAACCAGGAGAGATACATTGTGCCAGGTTTTAGCAAAACTGCTATTTTCCACCTGCAGTCCCTGTTTTTTTTTTTTTTTTTGTGTGTTTTTTAGCAGAGAACTGAGAGGTGAGAAGTTCAGAGTTGGTAGATGTAGTTTTTTTCAGTTTTGTGAAAGTTAAGCTCACATTTTGATATTTTTAGGTCACATTTCCAAACTTTCCCTTTTGAGTTCATTAGCAATTCCAGCAGTTTTACTCTTGGACCAGCACCAGTGTTAAAATGCTGGTAGTTGATGTTTGGACTCACAAGCAGAAGCTGTGACACAGAGCAGGAAAGGTTAAAAGAGGTTTACTGAGTCTGGCTTCAAGGTCAGTGAAGGGCGCTCAATCAGTGAAGCCAAACGCACTCAAGAAGGGGAGCAGGCAGAACAACAAGAACAAGCAAAAATCTGGAGTAGGCAGGCAGCCTGACAAAAGCAGAGAGTCTGACAGTAAGGCTCCAGTGACAGAATTTGCAGTGAGATTACAATGAGAGTCAAGCTGGTACAACTCAGCATTCACGCAGCGTGTTTTACACCAGCTACAGAGACTGTGAAAAACCTGTTTTTCGCAGGTACAGGAGGTCGCCCTGTCCTTACTGTAGCAGGACGTGACAGCAGAATGGACACAAACTGAGGCTGGTGTGGCGAACAGGTGGAGAAATCTTGAAAGTTATCCGCTTCACATTTCAGGAACCAACACAGAGAGTGGCATCAATCTCCTTATTTGACACTTGACCAGAAAGTAAATAATGAATGAGAATATAAAGGGAACTGCCCAAATGAAGGATAAAAATATAAAGAATAAAATGAATAATTCAAATGTCATTATATTCACCGGCAATATTAAAATCATATGTAAGCATGAATTCCTTCAATAAAAATGTATAAAATATTTCAAAAAGTGAAATTTCTGTTCATTTACTTAATCCCCCTGTGTATTTTCTCTACTGTTTAATTTTCAGCACTATTTAATAATGTGATCATGGTAACATTTACTTATTATAGTCTCCCTTGCTTATATTTATTTCTATATTTTCTGTGTGGCTTATGCTGCTTTATTAAAATGACAAGGAAAAGATCATCCACAGGAACGGCTGCCTTCAGGTTGGAGATCCCAAGAGACCTGAGCCACTAAGGCCTTCGTCACACAGGCCTGGAGAGCATTCACGACCCCCTGGCAAAATCCTGTCACTGGGTAAAAATACGATGGTTGGTGAGTGGTTGCTGGAGATTGTTGGCTGTGGATAAGAGGGCACTGCACCAGAAGCCTCCGGTTACCCGCTGTTTGCATGAAAGGTGCTGATTTGTCTGTAAACGCTCGGTAAAACCACCAACCAGGATTACAATCTGAAAAAGTGTGACAGCAGCCATGAAAGGATAAATTTCTCCTTCAAAGTAAAAGTTGTGTTTTATTACTAAAACCAGCACTTTGCAAAAGACGCAACATTTACTTTGAAAGTAAACTGTTTCCCTTTCCAGTTTGTGCCACACTTTTTTCACTTGGTTTGAGAGGTTGGCAAGTATTTACAGGCAAGCCGGAGTCTTCCACACAAACTGCAGGCACACAGCACTTCTACTGGCCAAAGCAGTCGGAAGGAGGTTTTCAGTGCACCACCCTATATCACTTTACAGACAATTTCATCTGGTGACTGCCTGCAAACTCCACCACCCACTTGCCACTGGCCCGCACTGGGTCTCTAGGTCTGTGTGGCTGAGGCCTCAGCTGATTTATCTGAAAATAATCCTGGCAGTCAGGAATATATTGTTTGTGGTTCATTTAATTGCACCTTTTTTCTTCTTTTAATTGCCGCTGCTTTGATCCTCCTTACTTCTAGGAATTTAGTCCTGCATGGCATTTCCAAGTGCTCATATCTGGTGCAGCTTGCATTTTCAAGGCTTAATTCCTTCAATAATTTCATTACTCATTATATTTCTGTCATTTTTTATTCATTTTTTTGTACTTTTTAACTACGCCAAGTAGTAAGGTTCTGTTTTATTGCATGCAAGCTGTTTTTATTGTTGTTTCTTAAATAATTAACAGTTTAATGTGTCTTTCATACCTCAAATTGCTAACTGTTTCAACAACACATAGCTGAATAACACAAACACACGCAGACACAGGCACGTAATTAATCATAAAAGCAAAGCTGTTCACTCCAAAACGACTAAATATCAAGAGCTTCTTTAGTGAAGAGACAAACCCACACAGAGACAGCCACGCATACAGATACAAACATACAACGTCAATAATTAAGTGGCTGATCACAGAAAATTGAAAGAATAATCTCTTTGCTAGTTACTGTTGACACAGTCGTGAACATGAAAGCCAGGACTGATGCACACACACACACACACACACACACACACACACACACACACACACAGGAGAGAATGATGTTTTCATGTCTTTTTTTTGCTTTCACCCTCTCATTTTCTTGCTGTTTTATTCAGACTCATCAAGCATTCTGTCAGAAGTTGTTTTTGAAGACTTTGGCTCAGTACCATGCTCTCTTGTCCTGGTTTTGTTGATATTTTTCTTTCTAAATGTTAATTCAATGCATATGTGTATGAGTGTGTGTGTGTGTGTGTGTGTGTGTGTTGAGGAGTCCTTTGGGTGGTGTTTACATATAAAGCCTGAAGCTGCCCGACAACAGTCATCATGATGTTCCAGCTCTAATTAACTAATTAAAACATAAACAGGGGAAAACAGGAGCGGACGTACTGACAGACAGTGAGTTGTAGCCAGCTGCATGTACGCAGGGCACACTGACAGACAATCAGACATGGACCCACTCTTCTCCTTTCCTCTAACTTCATTCCTGAATGTGTGAACTTCTCATCATCTTGTGTTCTTGCTAAATATTTTTCCAAATTATTGTATTTTGAGTATTTTTGTAAAAAAGCCCATCTCTCTTTTCTTCCTGTGAAGAGCAAAAATATTGATCTCGACTTATACCTTTAATACCTGGTGCTACGAGTTGGTCCATCCCCCAAACACACAGACAACATTGGATACAACAACAACCTGCAACACTGGTTCCACATGTTTTTATTGTTCCCATAGAGCAAACGGCCTGCTATCAAATTATTTCATAGAAAATCCTGTGAATGAGTCACTTAACTGTCCATCCACTGTCATCGCAGTTTACAATGGTTCAGCCTTTCCCTTCTGCAGCCCCACCAGCATCTCTGTCAAAGCTAAAAAGCTCATTCCCTTTAAATCTACTGGCAGGGTTGATGCCAGATTTTTTTTAATCCAATAAAAGTTTCTGCATCTTGTTTCCCCCGAGTCAACTTTCCTGACTAAACTATATAGTAATGTTTTTATGCTCTATTTTAAAGGCAAGTGGGGTAAACTATTCTGGGACCGATAACACTGTAAGTAACTCTGATATTGTTGCCGACTGTCTGGATAATGTCAGGCCTTTGTGATTTCTCTGTTGCATTTCTAACCACAGATTCAGCTCCCGTCGACTCGATTCATCCCCCAAAATACTCATGAAGAATGGGTCATTTTATTTGTCCTGTACTACATTACTTATTTATTGATGAAAGACATTCCAGTTTGCTGAAAGTGAGGGTAAAAAAATGGAGCCAACTTGTCAGCAATAAAATGCACCACTGACCAGTCATGTTTCGGATGCCCAAGTACTGCAGCTATAATTTGATAACGTAACACGGTTGGCCAGCAGAGCCAGATACAGCGTGTATATTAAAGTTACTCATGAATGTTAAGAAAAAGTATGAAGCCCAGCCGTGTCTTTTACAAACACAGTCACGATTTTAGACTTTCCAGTGACAGCGGAGCCTCCTTTTTTTGTTTTAGAGTTCTCACATTTGTTTGTTTGTTTGACTGTCATGATGGAAACTGCACACATATTGGAACTTAAACAAATACAGCCATAAATCCATCCAGCTTGTACTGAGTATATATGTGGAAAAGACAGTACATCCTTTTTCACTTCTAAGGTTTTATGTATCAGGACATAATATCAAAACCATCTGGTCCTTAACACATCTTAAAACTGGGTGAATACAACCTGAGGTGAACTGTTCATTGTGATTTGGCGCTATATAAATAAAATTGAATTGAATTGAATTGAAAACATGGCATATTACACCATGTCGTTATTTATTAACAAAAACTACCAAAGAAGTGTGTGAAAAAAATAAGCCCATAATTCAGTAGCTTGTATAAACACCTTTAGCAGCAATAACAAGTAATTATTTTCTGTATGACTTTATCGGTCTCTCTCATTGTCGTGGAGGAATTTTGGCCCACTCTTCCTAACAGCAAAGACACATACAGATCACCTCACACCTGAAAGTCTGTCTGTGATGAAGTGTAAATGGTGAGATCAAACCTGTGTTACATTCCTCTTTCAAGGCTTTGGGAGTTTGAATTGCGGGACTTTGATGAAGAAGAAGCCAGGCCTCTTCTGAAACTGGTAAGACTAGAAAATCAACAAGACTTGTAGTAATTTGTAGATTTTTTTTTCATTGTGTTCATATAACCTCTAAACACATCTGGACTTTATATCTGTTTTGCTTTGTGTCAGGTTTGAGCAGTGAAAAACATCATTAATAAAATGAAGGACATTAAATTTTGAGCCCGCGTGCTCCTCAAATTTCCAAATTTTCTAAATTTCAGAGAGTCACATTTGACATATTAAGTGGTTCAGTATTTCTCTGAAGCTTTGAACTGGTTTAAAAGTTAATTCTTATAACTTATAACTCCTCAACATGGTAAAATAATACATTGAAACCCTTAAACAGAAGCAGCAGGAAACACAGACCTCCAGAGTGCTCAAGATCAAGTCTCCAAAACTCTTAGAGCAATTGAAAGCCAGGCCATCTTTTCACACTTGATCAGAGATAACATCCTGACAAACATCAGAGAGATTCTGCTCAACAGCATTGCACACTTTGCACCAGTGCTGTGCACTACAATAGCTGAAGTAGCAGAGAACTAATATTTGCAAGATCTTTCAGCCCCAGATCACCAGCAAACCAGATCATCACACATGCACTGCTCAACCCCCAGTGACAGTTCAAGATTATTTAAATATTGCTGGAACTGAGGAAGAGCAAACAAGTGCAGAAAATGACAGCGATGTGGACCCGCCAGGTTCTGCATTACCCCTTCCTGAACCTCCATCCTTGTCTGAGGTTCAGGAACCCCCCTTCTGAAACTCCACTCATGTCTGAACCAGTTCAACCAGTTATCAATAATGCAGAGAAGTCTGAAGACCTCAAAACCAAGAAGAAAAAGAAGAAAGAAAAAAAGGCTTCTTCCAAAAACTCCTTAAAACTATGTTCTGTTGCTGTGTCAGTCCCACAGAAACTGATTGTCCTTAAGATAAATATAGATAAAAAAATATATTTTAAAAACAGTTAGAATAAGACTACAACAAAGATAAAAGCAGGAGCAACAGCCTCATATCACCACCCTTTTCTCTCCCTCCTTTATCCCTTTCATCTCTTTCCCTCACCCCCAAGCAGTTATGGCCACCCCCTCAGTTTGTTTCAGTGTTAAAATAAAACAATATGTTATTTGGACAATGACATCTTCTAGTAATATATCATATATTTGATGAACATGACATAAAAAACAAAATGTAAAACAAACATTATAAAATACACTCATCAGTCACTTTATTAGGTACACCTTCCTAATGCCAGGTTGGACCCCCATTTTTCCCTTCAGAGCCTGCTTAATTCTTCATGGCACAGATTCAACAAAGTGCTGGAAACATTCCTCAGAGATTTTGGTCCATGTTGACATGACAGCATCACACAGTTGCTGCAGATTTGTTGGCTGCACATTTATGATGCTAATCTCCCGCTCCACCACATCCCAAAGGTGCTCTATGGGATTGAGATCCATTGACTGTGGAGGCCATTTGAGTTCAGTGAAGTCATGGTCATGTTCAAACAACTGGTTTGAGATGAGGCGAGCTCTGTGACATGCTGCATTATCCTGCTTCCACAGTCATCAGAAGATGGGTACACTGTGGTCATAAAGGGATGGACATGCTCAGCAACAATACTTATGTAGGCTGTGATGTTTAAACAATGCTCAGTTGGTATTAAGGGGCCCAAAGTGAGCCTAGAAAATATCCCTCCACGCCATTACACCACCATCAGCCTGAACCTTTGATACAAGGCAGGATGGATTCATGATTTCATGTTGTTTACACCAAATTCTGACACCACCGCCTGAATGTTGCAGCAGAAATGAAGACTCTTTTTCAGACCATTCTCTGTAAACCCTGGAGATGGTTGTGTGGGAAAATCCCAGGCGATCAGCATTCCCTGAATTACTCAGACCACCTAGTCTGGCACCGACAAACATGCCAGACTGAAAGTCACTTAAATCTCCTTTCTTCCTCATTCTGATGCTTAGTTTGAACTTCAGCTGGTCATCTCGACCATGTCTACATGCGTAAATGCACCAACCTGCTGCTGTGTGATTGGCTGATTAGATATGTGTGCTATCAAGCAATGGGGCATGTGTATCTACTGCAGTGGCCAATAAGTGTAGAAAGAATAAGCTGGAAAGAGACCAAGACACAGCACAAGATTTAAATTTATTCTTAATCACTGAGACACACTGTATTGTGTTCTTGATGCTTCAGTTTTGCAGGGATCCATTTAAAACACATTTGTCAGCTGTTTTTGTTAATTGTTTTTCATTATTTTAATTTTTTTATGTTTGCATTTTATTATGTGTATTACAGGTTAATTCATTAAACACTTTGTAACATTGATTTTGTTAAGTTTCCATCCATCCATCCTCTTCCACTTGTCCTTCTCAGGGTCACGGGGAGGGAGGGAAAGAGCTGGAGCCTACCCCAGCTGACACAGAGAGAGAGGCAGGGTACACCCTACACCCTAGATAGGTCAAAAGGGCTAACACATAAAGACACAACCATTCACACCTAGGGGCAATTTACAATTTAGAATCCTCAATTAATTAGGCCCGAGCCAAGGTGGATTTGAATCCAGCATCTTCTTGTTGTGAGGCAACAGTGCTAACCACCACGCCACCAAAAAATAAAAAAAATAAAAAGCCCAACCAAAAAACAACTTTTAATACTATTTTGAGCCATCTAATGGCTAAGGTTAACTAATTTATCTAAACCCTGACTGGTATATCAGACTAACTATGGCTAGATTAATAAACTGCAGCTAGCTGGTTAACCTTAGCCTGCTTGCTTGTAAAAGCTATTGCAGGCAAAGCACCATCTGGGTGGATGTTTTCAGTAACCGACTGGATTCAGAAAAATACTGAATGTAACTCACATGCTTTAAATATGATTCTCAAATGAAGAGCTAACATACTTTCAGCTCCCGTGTGTGTGTGTGTGTGTGTGTGTGTGTGTGTGTCCCTTCATGGTATTATTTTGTCTCATCTGGTGTCAAGTCGCTGCAAATCACTGTCTGCACATCCCTCATGGAAAAAGGAACACCGAGAGTCTTTCACACTTAACCACAACAGTGTTTTATACATGAGACATGAGGCAAGGATGCACTGCATGTGAGAGAGTCCAGCTTCCTCTTTTGCAGCAGGATTTCAAAGCTAACCTGCATTTATGTCTGGAGAGCTAGGTTTATCTCAGAAGATTATCTTTTAAGACCAGCCTGAACCTCAGTCTGCTTTGTGATTATCAGGAAGCAAATTGGGTTCAAGATCAGCCTGATGATCCTCAAGTGCATCTCAGGGAATAAAGAGAGGGGCCTTTGTATTTCCAGCAAAACACTTTCAGTCACTTTGCACACTGATTTCAAGTCCAGGGTCAAAAGATCCTGATGCAGTTATTCACTTCTATATTTTCTGTATTTTCTAAATCAGTGGATGCATTATTCTGTGTGCCTATCAGGTCTCAAACATTTTCAGCCCTGTTATCTCTGGGGTGTTTGTGCACGGATATGTGTGTCTATATGCGCATAGTGTGGTAGGTGACAGACACAAATAATAGACATCTGGGTCAGGGGCCGGGGTGTGTTTTGGTTGCTGCAGGTTACCCAGACAGCTGTATTGTGTGTGTTCGGTCATGCAGGAAAGCTGAAGCCTTTACAGAGCAGCCAGTGGAAAGAGGTCATATATGTGTTTATATGTGGTTTACAGTTCCACACAAACACCCACCGAAAGCCCCAACAATGCACACAAAGAGCGCTCTTACATTGTTATTAAAGTTGGATATTAGGCTGTCAGAGATGAAGAATTTGCAGGAGAAAACAGATTTTTTTTCAAGCTCTCTCAAAAATGAAAATGTCAGAGCTCTTAATGAAAACAAATCCTGTCACGTTGAATTCATACAAATATAATTCAACATATCACAGTGTACTTGGACTGTAAAACACACA
Source organism: Pterophyllum scalare (assembly GCA_024447675.2). Taxonomy (NCBI): domain Eukaryota; kingdom Metazoa; phylum Chordata; class Actinopteri; order Cichliformes; family Cichlidae; genus Pterophyllum; species Pterophyllum scalare. Next base: position 95,276 of record JAMQGT020011848.1, read on the forward strand.
AAGACATACACGTGCAAAATAACAGCAAGAAGCCACATTAGTTCGCCATGTTTCTTTATGCTAATGGCCATGGCGGAGGTTAAAGTAAAATTTACATAAATTCTGGTATTTCTTTAAAATGTCATTTGGAAATAACACGCTGCACTTCTTTTGTGAAAAAGTCACTTTGTCTGTTTATTCCCATTGAGATATCAATCATCAGGCAAGCTCATTTTGTTGCGTCACATCTTCACTTTTGTCCACAAACAAAACAATGAGATGTTTTTGCTAAAAGTTCACATGTTGAAACATAAGACCAATCGAAAGCAGGTTTTATGCTGAAAAGCCACTGAAGCAATAGTGGATACAGTTTCATGTTGATATTACTGGATCTTAGACTTTTTCTTGGCTTTTATAAGAATGTTTGAAAGTTTACTTTGGTGATGGATCTTCATCATGTGTCAGTTGCAGGAAATAAATGAAGTCTGATTGTGGAAAAACTGCTTATAATAATACATTTGATAAGTAATTCATAAAATGAGGTGCAGCAGCTACAGAGTTATGGGGGTCCTGGGGATCAAGGCCCTTCCAAAATAATCGCTCTGCCCCCTCAGCTGGATTCTAATGTCACACCTTTACAGCTATAGTCAATGTTAAGTCACACAGTTGACAAGCAAACTCATGTTATTTAGTTAACAGCAACATTGTGCTCTGCAGCAATCTCAGTAGCATGATTGAGGAAAACAGTGGTTTTGGAGTTTGTGGGCCTGTGCAAGTCAAACTTTGGGAAGTACCCCTCATATCTCTTTTTGGAACTAATAAGAGGTCATTTTTCAGCTTGTGCAGCATGACCTCACTTGAAAATTGCAAAACAAATGAAAAATGTGTTGAGGATATTCTGCACTCACAGTTGGTGACCCAAATTGTCCCAATGTGTGGTGAGTTCATTAATCCACTTTTGCACCTATAGAGAAAATGTCTCTCCTGTTTTGCACACTCTGCAATAAAAGACATGTTTTTGGATTTTTTTTGTGGCCACGTTTCTCTATGAGCATGCAAGTATGGTTGCAATGATGCACGGAAGCTCATGATGCTGTTTAAAGCAGGTTGTTTATACTTGAATTTGTTGTGTAGCCTGATAGCCCAGTGTCTAGATTATAATTATAGAGGATTGTTTCTTGTGGTAATATTATTTATTTCTTTTACAGTATATTTTAATTTATAATCTCTTGCTTTTCAGTGTGATGATGAAGTTCATGGTCATTTGGGAAGCATTATAGTATTTTATATCTTAAAAGTTGTTGTGTAGTTAGAAAGTGTACTCTCCATTCAATTAATTTCAATTACACACACACACACACGCGCACACACACACACACACACACACATACACACACACAATCACAACAGTCAGTCACAAAACCCTGCAATAGATAGAAACTAAATGATCCCTTACAAACACGCACTTGGCCACAGTAGGAAGAAAGGAAAACTTTTACACTGTCAGCACAGGACAGTTTCACGAAAGAGATTCTTACTCTCAGGAGTTTCACTGCTACATTAAAAGTAAAGGTTAATAAACAAAAAATAAATTAAAAAATGAAAGAACCCCCCTGGCAGAACTTGGCTCAGAGAGGCGGCCATCTGCTCAGCGTTTGGAGCGAGGGCAAAGAGAGGAGAGGAAAAGGAGATCATAGAGAAATGAAATAATGGTGGACTTATCTTAAAAATATGGGCGCTGGATATTTACTGTGTCACAAACAAGAGAAGAACCACTGATAATTGCCTGCTGCTCCAGATGGCCTCTGCTCTGAGTCGTGAAGGGATTTAAATAGATGTAAATATAGATGTAGATGTCTTTTGATTATTTTATGCAATCTTTATGATTGTTTAGATAAACATTCAGTAGTAATTTTATAAGACAAACATGTTGATGTCATACTTTGAATGTAATGTCTTCTGAATATCTATCCCTCGACATCAGTGTAGTCCTTGCAAACGTTGTTGATTACATTATTTAATTCTGACGCAGCTTCCTAGTTTGTATCCATCAGTCAGTAATGTGTGTTTGTTTAATGCATACATAGGTTTATTATGTGAAATTATGTGTTAAAGTCCAACTAAATCACATTTAATCATCTTGTTTTGAGTTCAAAACAAGATAAACATTCAAAAATCTGTGTTTTTGAATGTTTATAAACATATGTGTATATTTATAATAGAAGGGGAAAAAGGAACTTTAGTCCCACTTTAGTCTCAGTGGGTTGGAGATGCATGTTGATGTATGTGGCATTAGTGATAAGAAAGAATGAGGACAACACTTTAAAAGTCTACACCAGCATGGTGTTGAAAACCTCTGCATACCAGACATGCACGACTGACCGGCTAGGGACCATAATCGGCTGATTTCCAGCGTTTTCAGCTCTGACCAGTGGCAAGCCGGTATATATAATGTATGTCCAATTACAAGCTAGTCCATGTCATGCATGCGCAAGTGCAACATCAGACATTTAAATCACGCTCACCCAGGTGAACATGGACATTTTAAAGAAGCTAACAAAGGCAAAGGGCTAAAGCTATCCAGAGCTCAGAGCCAGCAGCCTCAGTATGAGCAAAGGATTAAAGTAGTTATGAGTAAAATTATGGAGACAAGTGGAAAAAGAGAAAAGCATCGACCTACTGGAAGATGATTTAAGTACCTGACATTTGTTTTATTATATAAATGTGCTGCACCTGCTCTTATATGTCAGATGAAGGTGGGTGCAGAGCAACTCAGCATCATTTATTTGTATCTCATTCCAGTAGTGGGGCACTTTATTGTTAGCTGTTTCAGTAAGAGAAGATCCCTTAAATTACTGTAGTTTGGGCGAAATTATAAAGTTTAATAACATATTTATTACAAAAAAAATTTGTTTGCACTGAAGAAAAGTTCATTGTTGCCTGTGCATGCTGTCAGTTAGAGCTCTTAGAAAAAAATGGAATTGACAAAAATTGGTATTGGGAGTTCTCAATTAGAAAAAAATTAGAAATCAGAATTGGCCAAGAAAATTACAGTCTGTGCCTCTCTACTGTGTACCCAGCCATCCATCCTGATTTCTCCTCTAAAAGGTAAAAATATGGCAGCACTCCCACTTTACTTCTGAAAAAGACAGCCGTTATTTAAACAATGATCAGAGGTTTCTCGTAAGGAAAAACTCTGACAATAACCTTTGGTGCTGTTTCATTTGTCTGGCCTTTTCTTGTATATCTGATTTTGAGGTAAAGGAAGGCTAACTCACTGCAAAATTATTTCCACTCACCTAAATATCAGACACACACACACTCACGTAAAACATCTGATAGCTGAGTTGTAATCCAGGATTAGCCAGATTAAGATCTATACCTGTGTTTGTTAAACAATTATAGCCAGACAGGCCTATTTACCAAAAAGAAAAGACGGACACATCACTGGGCCGAGAGTGACAGCTTCAACAGATTGACTGTGGAGAAGAACAAATTATTTGTTCTTACTCTCTTGAAATGTCACTGTTTACTTCATAAGGGAGACAAAGAATGAGGAGGAGTGGAGACAGAAACTTAATGAAACTAAAGAAAAAGATGGCATAAGAGAGGGGAAAATTTGGTATGTGTCAGCTGACAGAACCTGGATGAATGACAAAGATTTGTAATTAATAAAGTCAAAGGATAATCAGGGGCCCGCGTGCACATACATTTGGAAATACAGGCTTCATTCACACTGCTTCACACACACACAAACACACACACACACACACACGCGCGCAGGGGTTGCATATCTCTCCACACAGCCAAGGACCAGAGGCGGCTGTGGAGTGATCGAGGAGCTGAAAACAAATGTAAAGTGAGTGAGCGCCTAATGAAGATTTTAAATGAGGAAATTCCTGTGAAAATATGATAACCCTCCCGCCTCACCCGCTGTGTCCCTCCCCTCTCTTTCCCAGCTCTAATGCCAATACTTCTTCATCCTCTGCTGACCCTCCCCAGCCCTCCTCCTCCTCCGTGCATGTCCTGCGCACCATAAACATTGCATTATTTTAATTAGGATCTGTACACTCCAACGCTTTAATTTTCTTTTCCTTATTTTCCCCAGAAATCTCACTTTTATTAGTTATCAAACCATTCCAGGCCAAACTCATAATTACATACTCTCAGGGGGGAATGTGTGAATGTGTGCACGCACTGGGGTTTATCTAAACTTGCGAGGACATATGAAGGAACGTAAGGAGACAAAATCTTGCTGATCCTCGCAGAGTAAACAGCAGATTTTAAAGATAAATACAGTAGACCCTCAGGTTTGTTTTACAAGGTTAAATTTAGGACTGTGCAAAGGGGAAAAAATCAAAGAGTCACTGCAATGCTCTCACTTGCATAATATGCATAAGGGAGTGTACATGTTTTGTAACCCTGCCTCCCTTTTTAGGGACAAAGAGTCCCCATAAAGTAAATTATTACATTTTAGAGCAAAAACCTGGTTTAAGGTTAGGGTAAAGGCTAGGTTTAGACAAGTTTAAGTTATGTTGTGATAAGTCTAGAGGAAATGAAAGCAAGCCAATGCAAGGTCCTCACAAGTCATGGAAAAACACATCTGTGTGTGTTTGTGTGTGTGTGTGTCTGTGTGTGTGTGTGTGTGTCTGTGTCTGTGTGTGTGTCTGTGTGTGTGTGTGTGTGTGTCTGTGTGTGTCTGTGTGTGTGAGCGACAGGAGGTTTTTCCTCTTTATAAATTCATTGTTTGGGCAAATCTTAGAGTGAGGGGTTATGTTATTTACCTGTGGTAATTGGTTTTCCCAAATGGCAGTTTTCCTCATTACACACACACACAGGCAATCACAATCACGCACATACACACAGTAATAAAGGGTAAAGACAACGATGATGCCATTTCAGATAGTGGAAGCTCAAAGTCAACACACATACCGAGCACACGCATACAGAAACACACAGCTGTTTGGTCACATGTGTGTTTGTGTGTGTAGTGAGCAGTGTTTTAGTGACACAGTGATGATCTCAGTGTAAAATAGGATAGTGAGAGAACTAATCAAACACACAGGCTACCCAGCAGTGTCACAAATACATCCATTACACAAAATCCTGCTCTTTGTACTCCACATGGCCTCAGCTGAATACTAACTGAGGAAAACGTGTGTGAGTGCATGTGTGTGTGTCAGAAGAGAGCTGTTCCATCTCAACATCTATGGCGTGAAAATAAAACTGCAATTTTCTTCTGCCCTTAACCCATGTTTCTTTTCACTTTTCTCACACAGCCCAGGGAGCTGGGCATTGTGAGATACATCTTCAAAGATAATTGCAGTGATAATTAAAAGTATAAGTAAATGACATGACAAATGGTTCCACAACTGCAGTGAGACTGGACCACTGGAAAGCAGCACTTAAACATTTCCTGCACACTGACTAAATGGCTACTTTTTCATCATGTATTTGTCTGTCTGTTTGTTTCTGTGTGTTCCCATTTAGTGAACCATATATTTAGACCTGGACAGTGCCTTTCTGCAGGGGTTGGACAATGAAACTGAAACACCTGGTTTTAGACCACAATAATTTATTAGTATGGTGTAGGGCCTCCTTTTGTGGCCAATACAGCGTCAATTCATCTTGGGAATGACATATACAAGTCCTGCACTGTGGTCAGAGGGATTTTAAGCCATTCTTCTTGCAGGATAGTGGCCAGGTCACGACGTGATGCTGGTGGAGGAAAACGTTTCCTGACTCGCTCCTCCAAAACACCCCAAAGTGGCTCAATAATATTTAGATCTGGTGACTGTGCAGGCCATGGGAGATGTTGAACTTCACTTTCATGTTCATCAAACCAATCTTTCACCAGTCTTGTTGTGTGTATTGGTGCATTGGCATCCTGATACATGGCATCGCCTTCAGGATAAAATGTTTGAACCATTGGATGCACATGGTCCTCCAGAATGGTTTGGTAGTCCTTGGCAGTCACGCGCCCATCTAGCACAAGTATTGGACCAAGGGAATGCCATGATGTGGCAGCCCAAACCATCACTGATCCACCCCCATGCTTCACTCTGGGCATGTAACAGTCTGGGTGGTACGCTTCTTCGGGGCTTCTCCTCACTGTAACTCTCCCGGATGTGGGGAAAACAGTAAAGGTGGACTCATCAGAGAACAATACATGTTTCACATTGTCCACAGCCCAAGATTTGCACTCCTTGCACCATTGAAACCGACGTTTGGTATTGGCACGAGTGACCAAAGATTTGGCTATAGCAGCCCGGCCGTGTATATTGACCCTGTGGAGCTCCTGATGGACAGTTTTGGTGGAAACAGGAGAGTTGAGGTGCACATTTAATTCTGCCGTGATTTGGGCAGCTGTGGTTTTATGTTTTTTGGATACAATCCGGGTTAGCACCCGAACATCCCTTTCAGACAGCTTCCTCTTGCGTCCACAGTTAATCCTGTTGGATGTGGTTCATCCTTCTTGGTGGTATGCTGACATTACCATGGATACCGTGGCTCTTGATACATCACAAAGACTTGCTGTCTTGGTCACAGATGCGCCAGCAAGACGTGCACTAACAATTTGTCCTCTTTTGAACTCTGGTATGTCACCCATAATGTTGTGTGCATTGCAATATTTTGAGCAAAACTGTGCTCTTACCCTGCTAATTGAACCTTCACACTCTGCTCTTACTGGTGCAATGTGCAATTAATGAAGATTGGCCACCAGGCTGGTCCAATTTAGCCATGAAACCTCCCACACTAAAATGACAAGTGTTTCAGTTTCATTGTCCAACCCCTGTATGTATCTAGGTTTGCAAATTTCTAACGAGGCAGTTGATTTAAGCTAGCCTTAGTTAATGAGTGCAAACTAATTTCAAACCTAGTCCTTGAATGCATATTTGTGGTGGGTACTTCTGTATGCACGGATTCCACTGACACTAGAAAGAAACCAGGAACTGGCAAACTTCTAGAAACCAGGGAAATGCTAGCAAGGCATTGTCTTCACCCACATTCCCTGCCGCAATAAAGACAGAACCACAAGCTGGTTGGTCTTCTGGGGATGCATGGCTCATTCAAACGGAAATGTGACTATACTCACCCAGGCAAAGCAATATGGGAACTTATGCTGCTGTCTTCCAACATCAACAAAAAATTAACTCAACAAAGTCAATTAAACCATCCAAAATACTTGCGCTTGGTGGAACTCCCCAAAAAGGTGGCCGCTAAATACCTGATTTTAGGCAGTAATCAAAAAGCAATTTGTCATTGTAGCTAAGCATTTAATAAACCACACACTAAATTGACCATCAACACTGACTCAAACTCTAATCTTACCAATGAGTTTAAAGATCCCGGACGAGCCCCCATTTGTCACAAACTGGCTCAATGTAGTTGACAAAGCGAGAGTCCACACAAGCAGCTTAATTAAATAAAAGATAATTTATTAAGCATTAACTACCCAAAATATCAACACCAAAGAGGATTAATGGGCCGGCATTTCAAAGCTGGCCCGTGAACCTGACAGCCAGCCCATATCAGCCAGAGTGAAACAGTAGGAGGAGAGTCACACAAACTGACTCCACCCGAGCTCCTTCTTTTAATGTTGAATCCAACTTAATCAGTATCATGCTTCTTATCACCAATGTGCTTTCTTCTCTGCCACAGATCTCGTAGATCAGAGCCTTACCTCAAGCTATAAAGTTCTGCAAATAGAAATAACATTCTTCTTTTCGCTGTGGTGGCCCTGCACAAATTACAGTTCACACTTTGGTCTCGGTATGTTTATATAAAACGTCTGTCCAAGCACTGCAGTGAGCTCCCATTTCTTCCCGCATCAGAGAGTTTCTGTACAGCAGTGCCTCTTAGGTTTTAGTCACTGTAGGAAGACTTTTCTCTGCCTCTTCACACATCCTGGATAACATCTGTGACAGCTGGTTTACTCCCAAGGGAACAGAAATATAGCAACCTGTCTGTAGCAGCCACTGGCCCTGGGCTGCAGGGATATGATGTTTGCACCAGGCAGAATTTTGCTCCTTTTTTGAGAGAAGCTTAGGGGATTCCCTTCCTTCTCAAATAAAGTGGCTTATTACTATTTTTTATGTTTCTTTGTTGTTGCCGTGCTGCAATACTTTATTCTCGTCACATTTCTGGAATGATTGAGTAAAATCTGAAATACAGATAAACCTCCTTGCCGCTGTGTCCAAAGTGCAACTCAGTATTGTACCAGCCTTTGTTCAATAAACCCTTTGGATTGTCTGGACTTAGTGTTGCAGAATATTTTGAGATGCACTTCAGTTTTCAGGTGAAATTGGGAGGTGATGGTATGCTATTTTCTGCCCTTCTAATCTCTTTCAAAATGCTTCTGAAAATATTAACAGCTGATTTAAATGCATCAAATACCATAAACGACTAACCCGAGGCTTAGTGAGATAACAGGCCCAAAGCCCAAGGTAGTTTTCAGTGCTGTTACTCTTTCCATTGCAATAGTTGTCCAATTGGATTCAAAATGCTGCCTCGCGACTCTATTCATAACATTCATCTTAACAGTTTGGGTTTTGAGCCACCTCTAATGTATGTCTGACAGACCTTTTTTTTCTCTTTATCGTGTTTTGATTCAAAATTAGTTACAATTTAAGTGTATATTAGAACACCTGTTAAACAGAGTAATAAGTGTATAGCTAAGAGCGTGAAGTCAATTGACTTTATATCTGAAATCATGGAGTGCCTCTTGCTCAAACACATTACTTGGTTTGATAAAATGTTGTGAATAAATTCGCCTATTATCCAATTCTATCATGTGCAAGAAAGTCTATAGGAGATGTCAATCAAACGTGCGTTACATATGTCCTGTCCTGAAGAGAGAGGTCTAATCAATTAAAAAATAAATAAATAAATTAGACATAATTGTGATTTCAGTGTCATTGCTGCAGAGATGCTTACTATTCAGGAAAACCCTCAATATGCTCTGTGCATAACAAAGCTTTCTATACAATTTGCTAAACGAAAAATGCCTTGGTCTGAAGAAGAAAATAGAAAAGAAAAAAATTACCTATAATACAGCCTTTTCCTTGAAAGAACGTCTTGTATGATACCCTTAATGAAACCAATTTACTGTTGGAGGCTCTGCAGACACACTGGATAGATCTCAGCTCCTGAGCTGAAGCAGCCATGTGGATCATGAAATGAACTCCACTGGGTCCAAATCTGTTACTGGTGGAGTGTGAATCCTTCAAAAAAATTGTGATTTAGAAGATTTACAAATTAAATGACATGAGAATTACAAAATTTATCTTTCTTTTGTTGATGTTGAAAGTCCACCACTTTAGTTTGCATAAGTGGAAGAAGATGGATGGATAGATGGATGGATAGATGTTAAATAGATGGAGTCAAGTTGGCACACAGCTAAAGTTATTGTTTTAAATACAAGTAGATGGGTTCAGATGGAAAATGTGTGACTCGGATGACACTTGTCCTAATTCTTTTCAGGAGAAAAATAGAAAGCTGTAACTTTAGAGATGGCTAGCCTCACCCACTCTTGCCCAGCTGACAAGGCAATATAGTGGTGCAGTGTGTTATATGTGCAGGGGCAACAAAAAGGAGCACAATGGAGATTTCACACAAACACGGTTTAGTCCAAAGAAATCTACTCCAATATCAAAGTAAGTGGAAACACTGTTAGTCGGGAAACACTCAACATCATCATCATCAAGTCGTATTGTCTTTGTTTTCCTTTGATTTCATTTTTTTCAAAAATATTCTGTTTTTTCTTTTCTGAGCAGTTTCAACTATATGACTGCAGCGAAGTCACAAAGAAAATTACATAGTAACCATACAAAGCTCTGACCTTGCATTCCTGATTTGTACTTTATTATTTCAGCCACACAAGAACTCAATGTACTGTTCAATCAAACCGAGTCTGAATGAGACTGTTAGCTTAATGCCTCAGGTAGAAAATAGAAAACTCAGGCTTGCAGACACTGAAAAGCTGGTGGGTGTTGAAAATTCAGAAATATGGTGTTAATGCAAAGAGTTAGCCAGAGTCGTTGCTCCTGTGTGAACAATGAATGGACCGGCACCTGCTGGCAGCCTGGAAAAGATTGGATCATTAGCATCAAGTATATAAATGGGGAGAGATTTTGTATTCACTGCTGAAAACAAAGCCTTATATGAATAAACATACTTTTTTGGAGCAAATTATTTTAGTTTCATTTATTTTTTCAACTTAAATGTCAAAATAAGATTAAAACATTGTGGTCTTTGTCATTAAAGCCAACAGAAAAGTGCTAGATAAGTAGTGCAGGAATGATGAATGGGAGGCCTGGGTGTATTTCTGTGCTCTCATTTATTGTCTAAAGAGGTACTGATCTGTCATTTGACTATTAAATCCATAGCACTGCATTCCCTAATAACATTTTAATGAGTCAAAACTCTAGCATGCACATGGTTTCCTCTGGTTTTCTGCATGGTTATAGTAACATGTGCTTGGTCAGGGGGTTGTTTTGAGCTCCTCAAAGCAAATTTTGTAATCTTTAATCACAAGTTTAATTCTATTCAGAATTTTTCCAGCAGCTTGGTGGTCTCTGGATCTCATCTGTACATTTTGCACATGATGTTGTTCTGTTGGCTTCATTGAATGACAACCTCCAGCTTGCACTGTGATTGTTTGCAGCTGAGTGTGATGCAGCTTGGATGAGAATTAGCACATCCAAGTCTAAGCCCATGGTTCTTAGTTTTAAAAGGGTGGGGAGCCCACTCCAGGTCACGGATGAGTTGCTGCCCCAAGTGGAGAAGTTCAAGTATCTCAGGGTCTTATTCACAAACGAGATCAGAGTGGAGTGGGATACTGCCATCATACTGGTGCAGAGTCGGCGGTAATGCAGATGGTATAGATGCTGATGCGGTCTGTTGTGGTAAAGAGAGAGCTGAGTGTGAAAGTGAATCTGTCGATTTACTGGTCAATCTGCATTCCCACTATGACCAGGAGTTGTGGGCAGTGACTGAAAGAAATGAGGTTCCTCCGATGAGTAGCAATGCTCTTTCTTAGAGATAGGTTGTGGAGCTCATTCATTCAGGAGAGGCTCAGAGTAGAGCTGCTAATCCTCCACATCACAAGGAGCCCACTGAGGTGGGTCAGGCATCTGACTAGGATGCCTTTTGGACAATTCCTAGGTGAGGTGTTTAAGACATGTCCAACTAGGGGAAGACCCTGGGTTGGACCTGGAAACCTTGGAAAAATTATGTCTCTTAACTGGCTTGAGAGCACCTCAATGTCCATCCTGAAGAGCTGCTGGAGGTGGCTGGGGAGAGAGAGGTCTGGGCATCTCTGCTTAGACTGCTGAAAGTGCTCCAGCATAAGTTTCCCTACTGAAACACTGGCAACATCAAAGCAACAAACATAATGCAACATCAGTAGTCTTTGCCTCCTAAAAGAATTTTTGATTCCAACTGCATAATTACAGCAAGAACCCTTTTATTTTTTTCAGGCCTACCTTCCAGACAGAAAAGCATACAGTGCTGTTTGTGACATGGTAACATGGCATGATCTTTGTTCTTGGACAGTTTAGGGAGACTTTAAGGGGGAAACAAAAGTAATACACTCTGACAAATGGCTGGAGAAAGACTGGTGTAATTTAAGGCATGGATAAAGGGGGCTTCTGGGGAAAGGTGTGAAATGACTGAGACTATTGAAGGATTGCTGAGAGAGTCAGGTGACTGAATTATACAGTCATGTGAAAAAGAAGGTTTTCAGAGGACTCTATACAGTCCTATGACAAACTAAGTACACCCTCACTGCTTCCATAGGAAGCAAGAAGCAGACAACTGCTGCTAATCAAATGCACTTGATTAATTGATCATCAGCAAGTGTGCGCACAAGGCCATATACAAAAACCATAATACTACAGTCAGACAGATTTGTCACATGTGGAAAATATTCAAGATGGTTACCAATCTTCTCAGGAGTGAACTTCTAAAAAGAACATGGCAACACAGATTAGGTTTGCAAAGTTGCATCTTCACTTCTGGAACAATGTCCTTTGGATTGAAGTGGAGATGTTTATCCACAATGCACAACATCACTTCTGGTGAAAACCAAGCACAGCATATCAGCACAAACACCTCATACCAGTTCTCAAGCACAGGGGTGGAGGGGTGATGACTTGGGCTTGTTTTAAAGCCACAGGACCTGAGCACCTTGCAGTCATCCATCTTTTATATACAATCTATTGATTGGACAGGAGAGGAAATCTGAGGACATCTGGTGGCTGCATGGAAGAATGTCATAAACTAGAAGAACATGGCAGCCCAGTGGCAGCTCAGTCTTTGAACTGCTTGTGTTACTGCCCAGCAAAACTTTGTTGTCACTATGATCCCAGATTTCAGATACTAACATGGTTTTGCAAATGTTTGGGGGGGGGGGGGCAGAAGTGACAAACCTATGCAAAACAAGACCTAAAATGCAATACACTAACACTAGAAGTTGAAAACGCTGTATACTGACTGCCACTCAACCCACTATGCCTCCTCTTGCTGACATCGAGCTGTGAGCACAGCTCTGCCATTAGAGAGGGAAGAAGAGAAGCCTGTTGCACTGTGGGCCTGTCAATCACTGCTTACAGCTACATTTGGCATTGCAGTCAGGTACAAAAGGTGTGTTTTGTGCCAAACTACCTCAAGTCAGACAGGCATCCAGACAGTGTACCTGAATAACAATATTTCATCAGAGTAAAGTGGGAATAACAGGGAACAGGATGTGGGGGGGGGGGTAAACATAGTTCAGGATGGAGCTGCAGTCGTGTTGTTATGTTTTACAACAAAAAGGCAACATACGTCTTCAAGGTTCTCCTCCACCATCTGTTCTTCGGCTGCAGCAGCTCCAGCCTTCTTCTTCTCCTCCACATACAAACTAAATACACACACACACACACACACACACACACACACACACACACACACACACACACACACACACACACACCACTCAACATGCCCTTCCAGATTAATTAGCATATAAATAACTCGTAAAACACAAAACACGCACACACAAGGTAATGGTGCCTTCACACACATGCCATTTGCAGTGATGTTAAGAGGTGAACGTGGAATATTAGTGGGTATAAGGGTGTCCATTGCGTGTGTGTGTGTGTGTGCGTGTGTGTGTGTGTGTGCGTGTGTGTGTGTGTGTGTGAGTGAGTGAGTGATTGCTTCGCCAAACCTGATGAAAAGGCTTTTAGGCTAATTACATGAGAAGAGTATGTTTCTATCTGGATGAATTTTAATCTTGTGCTGAAATCTTTCTCTCTTTTCGTCATGCACACAAATGAAATGTGCAGACACATACAACACTCCGGCTCGGTACTCTGCTGCAGATGCGTTTTAAATTAGGGAGATATTTTAATAGAATAACTTGCTCTCAGGTATGAAAGAGTGTGTGTCCATTTGTGCACCGTCTCATCTTCCACAACTCTAAACTCCACAAGTGAGTGAATAAAGAATGTGGTGTTACCCACGCAGCCTCTGATACCTTGCTTGCTGACCATGCATTTCATTTGCTGCCTCTTTCTTCCTTTCCTGTTTTAATTGAGGGATAAAGGGGGGATTTTGAAGAGAGGAGTGACTGGATTTTTTAAATTATTGTTATTGTTTTTAAATCTGATCTAACAGTGCCCTCTATCCAGAGGAAGTTAGAACTGCAACATGACATTTTCTGATGGAAAAGTGTTCCTTACATTTTCAAACAGCTTCTATCTCAGATCAAAGATACAAAGCCCAGTTTTATCCCCTCACAAATAGATTACAATCTGTGTAATATTAAGTGTCCTCTTCTTTAGAAAGTGCAACAAAGGCAGACAGTTAATACTAAGTAAATATTAAGATAATGCAAGATGATGTGGATTTGGTTGTATTTTGTCATAAAACAGCCTTAATTCCAGGTAGACATGGGCCAGAAAGGAAAGAAAGAATATTAGTCATTGTAATGAAGCACAAGCAGCGTGTAAAACTGAAGCATGAAACAAATCATAACACTTGTCTGCATGGTGGATCAAAGAGGACGTCAAGTAAATATAACTTATCTATTTGAAAAAAACCCAACCTTTTTCTGACACGGTTTTGTGAGCTGTTATTATAGCCTGGGCTCATTTGGTCACACTTAAAAGAGGGATAATGGATGAGCAAATTAGATTCACTTTCAGTCTAATAATTTTTATGTGCTGGGTTTGAGAATTATAATTGCTTCTGTCATTATTCATTTGGAAAATTCCTGGTTTCTATTTCTTTCTTTTATTTTTATTTTTATTTTACCAGAGTGTCTACAAATCAATTGGCAAGATATTTCAGCTTATTCTCCTTCTCATACTTTTCTGAAACAAAAAATAGGTTCGTTTAACCTGTAGAAATTTTTATAAACTCCAAAATAATTTTATTTCCATCCTATCAAGACTGAAGTTTGAAATTAAAATACCCTTTTTTTTTTTGTTAGGTCAAAAAGCACTAACTGTTAAGAAAATCATAATTACCTTTTCTTAGTTGTAATAACATGAAACATCTCACATATTTTCATTTCAGTAAGCATATGTATTTATATTCTCAGTTTTTCATACAGGTCGGTTTTGCCAGGCCTTGGATTGCCTGACTACATAACTACACCCCAAACTAAATTATCCATGTGGATAAATTATTCAGAAAATTTTTTAAAAACCATCTCTTTTAAATTTTGTTTTAGTTATCCATCCGTCCATTTTCTTCTGCCTCTCCTTTTCTTGTGCAGACAAATAAATAATAATCTAATTTCATGCAAATCAGAGTGATTAAATCTGCAATATGAACCAATGCATCTTCTATATTGATATCAGTTTATTGCATTAACGATACTTTTGCCTGCTGCATAACCTCAGTTTCATCATATTTTTATTGTTGTGAGTGTTTGTGACAAGAAAAGAGGGTGGAATAAGAAATCCAAAAGCCCGTCTGTATGCATTTCAGCATCTAATTGAGTTTCAGCATTTGTATCCTCTGAAACTCTGAAGGCATCTGAAATTAGTAAAAACTGAGCATGCTCTTTGGATTTCTTGAATCTGTATAAACATTGATTACTACATAAATAAAGATGGGTTTGATTTTAAATCACCCAACTTAGATGTTTCATAGAAGTGAATGTGTGATGTTTCATGGGCTATAAAACCATGATACTGTGTTTTTGTGAGATTTGGATGAGGCTATGCCAGTCCAAATGAAAACGACAGAAATGAAATCAAATTTAAGCAGTGGCTGAGAACACCATCAGCCCGTCCAAATGGATTCTCTCTGTTGGACCTCACTTCTCCTAGCAGCCCATCCCACCTTCATGTTTGCTGCTCTGTCCAGCTGGCTGGTTTCAGCTGAGTCCACTTCCCTTTGACTCACATCACCATCTTGATAACAGGAGACAGTTGGTGGGCAGAAATAAGTCTCCAACAGTACTGGAGGTCTGCGGACCCAACTGGCATGTGTGCGAGGCAGATTATTCTTGTAGTGAAACTAGCCCTGAAACAACCTGGATCCCGTGGATGATTAGACTCATACAAGCTGGCGGGGACACTGTGAAGCAGAGGGTCTCCTGTTGGTTTGGCTGACTGAGAGGCTTGGCCTGGTGGGTCCAGGCGTAGATGCTACACTTTGGCTTGCTCAACAGAGAAGTAGTGAAAGAGTGTAGAGACTGAATGAAGAGAAGGCACAAGACAGGCTGTCTTATAACAACTGCTAAACTGCTTTTATTAAACTGAGCATGTTTCACTGGGAGCTGCGCTCTGTCACATATTTATACAAATGTGTACTGAAAACTACACTGTTTAACCCCATCTGAACTACATGCCTGCACATTAAACTTCATTGTTTTACTTGGCCACAGTAAATGGCACTGATTGTACAGAATGGCTTGAAGCACATTGCCTAGATTTAGACTATATCGATTTGAGTAGGTTAACCTTGTGGATCATTAGAAAAGAGATTCATATTTGTTTGATTCACCTCCAAGCTGCAACTGTTCACACATGGCCTGTTGTTGGTTTTTTTGTTTGTTTATTTTTTTGGGGGGGGGTCAACATGGAATAGCATTTTAATTGTGATTTAACATATTGCGAGACTATTTTTATTTAACTTATCACATGGTAACACAATGTCGCAGTTCCAAACCGCATACCACCCCTTTTATGATTTTTCCAGTGTAATCAGGCTGGAAGACTAGATGTGTGAACTGTGTGAGGAAACCAGAGTACCCACACATCTCCACACAGAAAGGGTCATTCAAAGCCCAGGACCTTCTAGCACCACATCACTGTGCTGCCTAATTTTCAGTAAAATAAAAAAATCTGGTCCTCACCTCTGTCTCAGTCATCCTAACATCATCAATGAGTAGCTCTGCTGGATAGCTACCAAAAAGGGAACAGGGGACACAAACTCTGGGTGCTACTCAAATCCCATGGTTGAATGTGTTTAAATTACTTTGTGGCAAAATCTGATTAAAATTTAATTTGTTTAGGGGCAGCATGGTGGTGCAGTGATTAGTACTGTAGGTCTTGGATTTGATTACTGTCTGTCTGGGGGCTTTCTGGTGACCCTAAATTAGCCGTAGATGTGAATGTAAGCATAAATGATTGTCTGCCTCTGAAGCCATTTGATGGACTGGCAATCTCTCCAGTGTGTACCCCACCTCTTATTCCATGATAGCTGGATTATGCTCCACACCCCCCACCCCGGGACCCTAAATAAATGTCCACTTGTTGTCATTGCATGAAATTCCACTGTACACTAAACACATGATCAGATTTCATTTATGCCAGATTGTCTGCATGAGTATGAAGCCATTTTTATGTATCTATTCCAGGCAAGGATGACACAATACACTGTGCAATTATAAAATCCAGTGTTGACATTTGATTTTGTGGTACTGTTGCTTAATCAAATCTATTTTATCACAACATAGAGAAAACTTGAGGTAAGGCAGCATCCAGCTCAGCTTCTGAGGCTCTTGGAAAAACAGTTTGGCCAAAGTTGTGGTGGAAAAATTGTGTTAAAAGAGCATCTCAAAGACGTGAAAGTAAAATAAAATAAAATATTGGAAATGGAAATGCTGAAAGGACATTTAGTTGCAAAAGTACTGTGTCAACAATTGTGTGCACAAATGTGATATGCTTCACGATGCACTGCAGAAAAAAACAGATGAAAGTCAGCGTCTGTAAAGACCATTTTTCGATATAAGTTATAACTGACAAATTGCAGACCACAGCTTGAGTCAAAGCTAATGGTGAATCTGATCTGCAGGTGGTGTGGTCTTTTTGTGATGGTAGTTTGCATTGTTGCAGTGCTATTGTCTTGACTCTGTTCACAGGTAAACACATCAAATGCTGAAACTGCCTATGTCATAGTTCCCTCATAGATGTCTCATATTTTTACCATTATAACACCTGCAGACCCATGCTCACAAACAGCACCAGCAATCTATGCCATGCAGATAAATATGACCTTTGTACTTCCTACTACACTAAAAACATTAAACAAGACGTGCAACACGGGTATAAAGTGGGAGCGCCAATAGCCTTTCGGCTGCTCCACTTATACAACCTTTACTCAGTACTAATGGGCCACACCTGTCTTTGACCTTTGACTCTTTTTTTTATTTTTAATTGGCCTTCCACACCTGTAAACATTTGTGAACACGTGTAAAGTTGGTGATGTTTTCATGCTGACAATAATCCATCCACAGACAGACCTGCAAAAGTGCTCAAAGCCGCCTTGACGTCAGTTCCTGCTGCAGAACGTGTGAGCGGGACTGCATTTTCCCATGATTACGCATAAATGCACATAAACACGAGGCGAAAGCATTACTAGCAGTGCTAAATGTCTTTCTTTGCTATTTATTTACTGTTGCCCCTTCCTTCTGTCTACTAGCGCAACCTGTCGGTAATCCCTGGTAGCTGCACCCACCCGCCCTCATCCTTCTGGCCGTCCCAGCGTCTCCCGCAGGAGCTGCTCGTCCAAGTTCACAAACCGCTGGCTGTGTTTGGATAGTTTGGATAGCTGTCCCACTGAGTCAGATACCACAGCTTTAGCGTTGACTTTAGAATTGTTGTGCTTTGGATGGACACACTGACTTCAGGTCAACTTTATGTTTTTATTTTCTGGCCTCTAACATTTAATCATTTAAACTTTTTTCCTGGCTTTGTTTCGCTATCCAGAGTGATTTCTGTGGATGGCGTGGTCTAACCAAGATGGAAACGGGTTGTCTGCCGGTTGAAGACTAGATAACGGCTTCGCACACTATATGTAGACTTTTATTTTTTCTGATGAAAACGTGTTTTCTGTGAACTGTGTAGCCGGACTGGGCCATTTCCATCCCGGAGGTCACAATCCTATAATGAACATTTTCCCACTGGAGTTTAGGTGAACTTTTTCCCACGACTCGCCATGTCGGGAGTGGTCCGCACACTGAGCCGCTGTCTGCTCCCGGCCGAGGCCAGCCGGGACCCCGGCGGCAGCAAGGAGGGGAGCCGGGAGAGAGACGCGGCGCAGGAACGGGAGGCGCGTCGCAGGAGCCGGGAGATAGACGCGATGATCGCCCGGGAGAGGAGAGCCATTCGGCGCCTGGTGAAGATCCTCCTGCTCGGGGCCGGGGAGAGCGGAAAGTCCACATTCCTCAAACAGATGCGCATCATTAACGGGCAAGAGTTTGATCAGAAGGCACTTCTGGACTTCCGGGACACAATCTATGAGAATATACTGAAGGTAAAACCAAAGGTTGATTGGGTCTTTTTCTCCCACATATCTGATGTTCGCTGTCCACTCTGAGCTGGGAAAACCTGCTAATGCATGTTTTATAAGAGCAGCAGTCATGAGACAGTTTTCACAAATAATTGACACTTTAGGTCATTTCCCAAGACGGTGCTCTGAGTCTTGCTACTCAGATGTGAAATTTAGTTGCTTATCTCTGAGGTTTTATGACAGATATAAATGATTAGCTTTTTTTTTTTTAAGAAAGTCGAGCAAAAAATTTCTAAAGAAAATTAAGAGGATGGGAATAATTATTAGCTGCAGCCCTGTGCCATCAACAAATGAGGTTCACTCACTTATTCAAACACACACAGAGGTCTGTTGATATAGTGCATATTTTTATCCTGAAGTGTGTGTGTGTGTGTGTGTGTGTGTGTGTGTGTGTGTCCTGTCCCTTTGTTTGCTGTCATGGCTGGGCCTCCTTCACCAGCTAACAATACCAGACTATTCCTGAGGGATGAGCACATCCGCCCTGAGTGCCACACAGCCCAGACAAGGATGATAAGAGCCTGCACTTCTGCACAGACAAGACAGTATTCAATACCCTCCCCCAAACACAAGTATACAGTGATGGTCCTGTCTCAGGCCAGATCACGAACACAATCTTCCCACACACCCACACTTCACCACCAGCCAAACTCCGGAAAACACACACAATGCATGATGTGTAGGAGCTGATAGGCCAGGCAAAAACTACCAGCTATTACACAGTTTAAAATGTCTGTAATTCCCTGACCATCTCTGCAGTCATCCATCATTTCAAGTATATAAAGAGCAAATCTTAGTATTAGTTGCAAGTGGCAGTTATTTTCATTGATGATTAATCATTTCTGTTATATTCCTCTGCCCGGCATATTTTTTTTTTTTCCTGTCTTCTTGGGGATGACTTTTTGTTTGCAACTGTGCACAGAAGGCCACAATCCTGGAGTGACTTCTTAACTGTTGTCATTGAGCTTGCAGTTGAGGAGTGGTGAGGCGTCTGTTTCTTAACCTAGAGACTCCGATGTACTCCTCCTTCTGCTCAGTTGCAGCCTCACACTCCGTTTTAGCGCCACTTTGCACTGTTTGGTGAAGAGAGTAGTGCACGTTGCTGTAAAATCTGGAGTTTATTGGAGTTTCATGCAGACAAATTGGGTGATGCTGCAGCACGTACTCGACATTTATAGCTTTTTAAATCAGCACAAGCTGTGCTAACGTAATTGAAAAATGTTCTCCTTATGATCAATCAGCCCTTTAATATGATACATGTCCACTGGGCCACTCAATGCCTCACTGAAACACAGGAATGATGGGTGCCATGACCATCATCCCAACACTGGATCACCAGCGTGTCAAAGCAGTAACCCTCCAACCTAAATTTCATTTTGAAGAAGAGGAAAAAGTCACAAGAAGCCAAATCTGTTGAGCTGATTGCATGGCAGGTGAATATTGTGTTGGTGTGTGGCCTAAAAACTTAATGTGATGTGAGTAATATGGCATGCACCCCGGTAAAGGGCATTTCCATTGAATGCTCCCCTCTCAGACACATCAGGGTGTTACAGTAGAACTAAACAGTTTCTGTAAATGTGAGGAAAAAAAAAGAAAGAATAGAGCACGTTGCTGGTCGCGCTCCTGACTTCATGTGCCTTCTTTGAACTCGGACACTACTGTTTGGTCTTCACACATCACAAAGGAAAGACGGTTAATCGTTTGCCAGCTGTGGTTTGGGACTGTTGGTGGAAGATCAGTGTCATCTGCCAGGTGTAGTGGACCCCCCACCTACTCACCCCCACACTCCTTCATGGGAACCTAATGATAGAGAAAGAGAATAAAGTGGGAAAGAAGGGCGGATGAAGCAGAAAGAGAATGCACAGGTGTGCTGCACAAGCAGACCTTTAAAAATAAACAGCAGAGGGGTGGAGTTCAGGTGCAGTCCTGCTTATTGAATCTCAGCAATTATCGCATCAAGTCGTGAATAAATCTCTCATTGTCAAAGGTGAACCATATGTTTCGCACACATTAAAGTGAAACTAAAAAAAGAGACTGATCTAAGTTAGTCTCAAACAGAAAGTAAAGGACTGCTGAATCACTTCAGACTGGGACCATTGACGAGTTATTAATTTACGAGCTGCACTTCTTTATTTCAATAGAGGATAATTACCAGCAATAAATAAAGAGCTTTTTTTTTTTCTAAATTGAGCATGTGATGACTGATCTCTTATCTCTGGTAGCTTTTATCTCTCATTGCCTTTCTTGATGTTCTTTGAAGTATTGGCCTGCTGTGTTTGGCTTGTTTGGTTCACGGTAGATATTTTGGCACCGATTGCATGCTCATGTGTTGTGTTTTTTTTTTTGTTTTTTTTTGTGTTGATGTCACTTACGGTCCCATCATTCACAGGGACTCTGTAGGCTCAGAAGGCGCTTTAGAGAAGGAGGTCAGCGCAGTTCGGGGGGGTTGGACAGCAATGATGCAGGAAGAGAGACACTTTATAATACAACAGTTATAAATGAAACAGATCCCTGCCAGCTCCGGCCATCTGCCGGAGGCAACTGCTAATAACGCTGCTGACCACACCGTGACTGCGAGAAGCCATCGGCTCAGACATCAGATTTTAATGTGTTTTCACCCCGTGTGGTCAGATACTGAGGGCCAGTATCTGTCTGTTTCCCATTTAAATTTGTGCGTCCTGTGGTGTTGCCCTCTGTGGCTGGTGAGAACGTGCAGTTTTGCTGGGGTCAACAGAAAGCAGAAGATTCAGATACTAAACCCTCATGTTTGGCTATGTATGAGAAATTCTCGTGAGCTGTTTTTTTTTTTTTTTCTGAATGGTGTTTCTTCCATCTACTCTGTATAGCTGTTTTCACACATGAATGTCAGGAGAATCAAGTAAGGATATTGTACACTGTTGCCCTTCCTCATTTGGAAGTCTGCTTCACATTCAGTCTGACTATCAGTTTGCTTCAGGCAAGGGAGCTGCCCGCATAGCGCGTGCAGGACTCACAGCAAAAAAAAAAAAAGACCACTCCCTCGCTGTGAATTTACTAGAGCGATAACTGCATAAATTTAACATGGGCATTACTGAACATCACTCTGACTTCTACTGTGGAGCTAGCAGGATTAAGAGCATTAATGTCCAACATTTGCACCTCTTTCAGGTAATTCCTTGATAAGTTGAGGGGTGCAGTCTATGTCAGACTGATATGTTCACAGGAAGCTTTATGGTCTCAGTTCAGGGAAGTATAAAAACTCCACAAAGGTCCCAGCTGGTGGATTTGAACCCAGGAGCTTCTTGTTGTGAGGCAGCAATGCTAACCATCTGTCTGTCATTCCTGTGTAATTACCAGCATGTTCAGACTCATAACCGAAAACAAACCTGACTTCCAGATTTTAGCACTTACTGTGTTTCTGTTTTATTCTGAGATTCACAGCAACTCATGAGCAACAGAGCAGAACTACACAGTACAGGATAAGTAGAGTAGACTGGCATCATCTGAATGTCCAGGTAGCAAATTATCGAGCCGTCCTCTGGTACTGCCCTCTAAATTTGGGCAAGAGAAGGCAACATTACTCGACTAAATTGGCAGGATGCTTTGAAGCGTGACAGACTTACTGAACTCATCATGGTGTCGTCAGAGTTGTAGACCTGAGCTGTACTTAACTGACTTGGTACAGACAGAGAATGACAAAGGCTGATCAGCAGGGATACAGACAGCAGAGTAAACATGCAGGCACACAGGAAGAGACGCAGACAGGAATATGGAGGATTATGCTACAACTGCAGCAGATTAGTAAATTGATAAGGGTCATGCAGTCTAGATATGACTCACTCAAAGCTCACTCCATGATTCTTTGTTAGGTATTTTACTGCTTCCATGCTGGTAGTGGATCTGCATGTGCATCACATTATGGTAATGTGTGTGTGTGTGTGTGTGTGTGTGTGTGCGTGTGTGTGCTGTGTGTGTCTTTGTTTTAAGCACCAGCGTGGGATTTCCTCACTTGTTTAGGTTCACATCCACCAAACTCACTTCTAAAAACAAAAACATAAATTCTGAACAAAAGTCTTAACAGGATCAGACTTGAAAGCACACCACAACACTGAGTCACAGAGGGCATCCAAATCAGACTGCACACACACACACATGAAACACAGCATTAGTCAAACCCTCCCTTCACTCTTTGTATTTGCATTTTTTTTAACACCCATCTTCGGGGATGTCTGAGGGTGCCTTGGTTTTTAGATGATTTGCCCCCATCTTTGTTAAGACGAGGCTGAGCTGGGTCAGGAGATGCTAACGTTGTGGGTGTGTAAAGCTTCTTCAGTGTGAGATTAAGCAATCCAAATAAACTTGACTTAACTATTGCAAAATGCTTAGATGAGTCATGAGTCACTGACAGACACACACTCAGAGCACACAGACTTTGACCCCTGAGACACTCTTAAATTATTCACTGCACAGTCATTGTAACGATCCATAAAACAGACAAGCAACAACTCTTTAATAATTCAGCCACTTTGGACTTCAAGATGCTGTGAAATCTGCTTCACATTTGCAGTGAATTATTAAGGGGTGAGGGTGTAATGGATAGCTCCCGCTTCAAAAATCAAAGATTTGTCTAGCTAACTTACGTTTGTGGTGATGCTCACAGTTGTTTGGAAGAATTGGTTTGAAAAAAAAAGGATGTTTTTCTAGTCGCTGTGTAAAGTGGGTGTGAATGCTGCATCGTCAGTTCCAGGAAGTTATGGACCTTCTCAGTGTGACGTCTGACAGGTGTTTTGGTGGCTGGGGGAAAAATAGAAAAGTAAAACAGAATATTTCTCCTTCCAGAGAAATATTCAGTCTCAGGAAGAGACCTCACACACAGATCCCACATGGTTCTCCTCAGAAAACCAGCAGCACCCACACATGCATGTGTTTTGAGTGTGACTTAAATGCATGAGCTTTGGTGTTAAAGTTAATGCATGTTTACAAGTAAAGCTAGATTCAAAGTTGAAGGGCCTTTTTTTCCCAGCACTGGCGACATTAAGACGGGTGACTGTTCTCATTGTGTGTTTCTGCAGGGCATGCGTGTGCTGGTGGATGCTCGGGACAAGCTGGGCATCAGCTGGCAGAGCTGCGAAAATGAGAAGCAGGGCATGCTGGTGATGTCATGGGAGGGCCGCGTCGGCGCTTCGGGGGTCGAGCCCAGCGAGTTTCAGCTGTATGTGATGGCACTGAGCGCCCTGTGGGCAGACACCGGCATACAGGCGGCCTACACACGACGCTCCGAGTTCCAGCTGGTGAGTAGATTAGAGGCATTATTCTGAATCCTTTTAATATCCTCCCACACCCCTTTGAACTTTGATCACTAACCAACTGTTAGATCCAAAAGCGTTTATTTTAACTTGATGCCATTTAACCCTTTTAATTATATGGACGTTAATATTGCTGTAGAAATTCTGCAAGACGCAGTGAAGTCAGTCGTTGCAATACTGCAATTACCTTCAGTAAAATACCCTGAAGAATATTCATATTCAAGAGCATTTTTTTTCACATTTTCATGGCAGCGAGGTACAGGACTGCGAGGGGGTGAGAGGATGCAATGCTGGATGGGAGGGCAAGAAAGCACTCATGGTAGTCATTTGCCAGTGCTGCAGAAAATGAGTACTGAAGTCAATGTGTTGCTTCAAATATCCAGTATTTTTGACAGCACTGCTCTCCTTTGAGCAATTTAGTTTGACTTTTCTGCTCATGTACGTTTTCCATGTGCTTTCATTTACAACATGTGATGTTAGGGCATGGACTGATGTACCTTGTTCTAGATAAACCAAAGCAAACCAGCAGCACAACAAATTGTTATCCTACTTGTATTTACACAAGTGTGAGGATGGTTTAAATTAACTGAACCATTGCACAATATTTCCCTGCGCCCTGATGCTGCTGCTGAAATCTCCCCATGGGGTTCAAGTACCCCTTTTTGGGATTTTATAGACCGAAAGAAAAAAATGTGTATCGATGGAAACTCTTTATAACTGTTTAAAAGAGCATTTTGTTGTTTGTCATCTTTGATAAACCATCTCAGTGGCCTCTTTTTCGCAACAGAAAAACAACAGCAAAGCCTATAAACATGAACTGAAGACGATCTTGTTTATATGCGTGATATTTATGAGTCACAAAAGAAAAACCAAGCAGAAATTTTTTTCACTTCTCTATACAAAAGTTTGAAATGTCCAAATCGTCTACTTTCCAGTTTCTCCTGGATGAGTCATGCTCAATTCAGCTACCCTTGTATCTGCATTCACTCAGGCTTAAATATCCACCTTATAGTACTTAACATGATTTCATTATTAGGTAAAGAACTCTTTGACATGGTTTAGTTCAGTGTTTTGTTTAAACTGGATAAACTGACTTTCAGCCGTGGGCAAAGAAAGTGCCAAATAAAATAATGTCTAAAGAGCTTTAAATGACTTTTGAGGACATTTCTTTATTAATATATAACATCCAAAGGAAACATTTCTTTGAATATCTGCAGTTTTGGAGTTTTGCCTCTTCCATGCAAAATGAGTCACTGGCAGTTCCTGAACTCTCATCCTTAACTAAATATTACCAGGAATTGCAACAGTAATGGCTTGATTTTATTAGTGTACTGTTGGCTTTCATCTGGCTTCACTGAAACCTCAGTATCCCAGCTTGATGCATGAAGGGCAGATTAAGAAAAGGATATTTCAAAATAATAATTGGAATAACTCTGACACAAACAGCTACCACTAATTTAAGAGCTACTTTGATACAATCGGACGTATGTGAATTGATGTAACTCTTTCTCTTACTGAAAGAATGTAACAGCAGTGTGTCTGAAACATGTTTGAAATGTAACGGAATACAGGGAACATTCATTCTCTTGTACTTGGCAGTGTGACAAAGGGGAGGTGAACAATAAAACTATGATAACGTTACCTGTGAATCATACACTAGACTCCAAGATGGTATTACGATCTATTGTGTCCAATAGATCTCAGTTTGAAAACTGAATGATGTGCATTTTATTTGGGTATATCGCAGGCACAACAAGTCACTGCTTTAAAACTGGAAGAAAACTGTTGCGCTTGCACCAGCTGGTGCTTGGATAGAGTGTGAGTGTTGTATGGAGAGATGGGAGAGAAAAACATACAGCTGTATAAAGAAATGGAGCTGAAAATCAATGATTTTATAAAATCATTGATTTCTGCGTCTTGAAGACAACTCGGGAAGATAAGTATTAAGATCAAAGCCGTGATAACCCACAGAATCAGATAGAGGCATGTTTAAAAAGTTGTTGTAATGGTGTGCCTTTCTTCTTACAGGTTGATATTGTCATCTTGTTCATATTGATTTTGGCTCTAAGAATAAGGGAGATGTTAAGAGAGAGTGTGTATGATGCAGGAAACGGGGTCCGTTAAAGCTTGTTGTAAACTTGTAGTGTGTAGCGTATGCTGTATAACAATGCAATAAAATACAAAAACAATAAAGAAGTAATAATGCAGTATATTGTCTAGCTCAGATATATTAGTTTCCCTTTTCCTTTTAAACCCTGTTCATCGTCTCCAGCCCCCTTGGGTGAGAATGCATTTAATTAATGCTCTTTGACTTTCCCAGAACCGTACAGCAATCAGCCACAACATTAAAACCACAGGCCTAATATTATAGATTCCCCTACAGCACTGAAACAGCTGACCTGTTGGGGCATGGGTACATCATCTGTGGTGGTGTTCTGTGGGCCCTACCAGCAGGACGTGAGCAGTGGATCCTTTGAATCCTGTGGGCTGTGTGATGTGGCCTTCCTGGATCAGATTTTTTCCTGCTGCATCCTGTAGATGCTTGATCAGATTGGAATCGCTGGGATTGGGATTATAACTGTGATCTCGGGAATTGCCAAGCTGGATAGCCAGTTCAATGCCCTGGGTTCTTTTTCATGTTGCTCAAAGCATTCCTGAGCTTTTCTGCTGTGCTGCAGGGTGCCTGTCCCGCAAGGGGAGACCAAAAACTGAATGCCAGCTGAGGCTTCCCAGCAGAGCATTGCACTGTAATAAAATGACATAACCTGTTAGTAGTCTTGATGTTGTGGCTGGTTCTGCTCCCTTACTCACAAGGGATCACCACAGTGGGCAGCTCCACATGTTTGATTGGGCAGATTTATTTTTTTTAAACCGGACGCCCTTCCTGACCCAACCCCAAAGGGATTTCTGTCTCCTGGGATCAAACTGGGGATCTTTTGCTTGTTAGGTTAATGAATAAACCACTACATTTCCAAATAGAACCCATCCCAAAATGGTAACTGTCCCACTGAGGGAAAACAGCGCCTCTCTGTTTAGTCTTTGATTAGAGTATAGCCACTAACTGACCTGATGATTTATTACTACATCTCAGCATTTAAATGTAGTAGTGCCTTTGTACGCATCGGCACAATGGCAGACAACATTTAACGCAAAAATAATCGCTACTCATTACTAATCATGCACTGGTCTCATTACTGTTTGCTCTGCTATTAGCCGCTTGACTGAGTAATAATGCAAAGAAAAAAACTTTGCACTGTAGCCTGTTTTCCAGTCCTATAGTCATGGAGTGGAGAGCAGTAGATATTTGCATGGTAACTGATTTACAGCAGCCTGTTTTCACTGATCTAATAGTCACTGATGTGCTCAAAACATCCGAGAAACCAGATCGCATTAGAAATGTTTATAACTGTCAGCTGAAAAAGCAGCCACAGCAAACTGCTTAGTACTGCACTTAGTGAAGCCAAAGTATTTATTGTCTTTTTGCATAACTTCCCTATCTCTCTCTCTCTCTCTCTCTCTCTCTCTCTCTCTCTCTCTCTCTCTCCCTTTTTTTTTTGTTTTTTTGTTTTTTTGTTTTGGAGATGTTCCAAAGATGTAATTATTTTCCTCTTGACTGTAAATGGAGTCTTTGAAGTGCAGTCTGCAGAGTCTCTTCTCCTGCGTTGCATACAGCAAACACAATGTGAAGCAGAGCCATTATTCTCCCTTTTAACACATACAGTATATTAAACACACACAAATCAACACCAGTGTGCTGCACAAGAAAGGTTTGCTTAATAGAGTGCAACTAGTCACAGTGAGTAAATGGAAAATATTTAAGCTATTATATTGAAAGTGACAGAGGACATTTTTAAAGCAGGGTTTGATAAAATGTCATCTTCTTTATATCTCTTCCTAATATTTTACAGCCTCAAAATCACCATCATAAGGCATCATAATGTCACATGTGTATGTGGTGTCTATTGCTATGTGTTAAAAAAGCAAAAAAAACAAAACAAAAAAAACAATAAATCACGACCAGATAAGCTTAAAAAAATAATTGAAATACTTAAAGAATTCATATAAAACTTCCAAGATGACTCACGTCTGGCAGCTATTTATCTTTAGTCAGTGCAGCCTTTGCTTTCCCCCCTCCCAGACGCCTAAGTTCAGCTTTTATTTTGCCCTCTTGCAAGAACAAAAACAAATAGACTTCTTTCTAGCAGCCACTTGCTGTATTTTAAAGAGTATTTTGTGAAAATCAGACCAGCTAGAGAAACCGTTTGTCCAATAAATGTCCACCTTTATGCCGTGAAGTTCCTGACAGATTGTTAATGACACTCAATGTTTCAGCAGAATGTCGTGAACAATCACTAACCATATTGCCAGCAGAGGGAATGTCTCATAGCATCAGCATCACCAGCTGGGCCTGCTGTCTGCGCTCTGTGCAGCGGCTGTAAGAGCTAGTTTTATTTGGACTTTATTGAAAGAGACACAGCAGCTTTACTGTCTGCTCGGGACTGTTAGGACGACCTTTTACCTTGTTAGACTTTTATCAGTGACAAAACAAGCTGGAGTCACATAGAAGGCACTTCCGTCTCTCTCTCGCACTCAACAAACTGTGTCGGTGTGCGTGTGCGTGCGTGCATTTGAGATGTACGGCTGTGGGTCAGACTGCTTTGTCTTATCTGGAGTCGCTGTGTGATAAAGTTAGTGTGTTACAGCTACGCCGGCCTGCAGACATCATTCTCTCTATGGGCCAGTCCACATAGGAAATGTATTTAGAGGCTTTTCTGATGCTCACGGCCTGCTGCCGTTCTATCAGCAGACTTTATCAAATGTATCAATCCACACTGACTCCAAAACACATGTGATCTGTTTGTCACCAGTGTCATTTTTTTGTTTTCCCACAGACAGCCTTTTAAATCACTGTTGTTTCAGTGTTGTGAGTGATGTACAGAGTCTGTGCGGACCAAATGCTTCAGTTCAGCTCTTTCTTTGCTTTAATGTGGAGCCAGGCTGGCGAAAGTTAGTATTTAATGACTTAAAACATAACCTTTTAGCCTGCATCTTTAAATTGTATCAGTTGCCTTATTTCAGTGCAGTGTACCCATGGATGTGCAAACAGCTGCCACTGAATAGTCAAGAATAATTAATTTGGTTTAAAAATACGTAAATAAATTTGTCAGTTAGCCACAACTAGATATTACAGCCATTCTAAGCTAAGAAAAATATATATATTTGGAGACAGGAGAGTTGGGATATTCTGAGAAAAATCTCTAAAGTTAAAGGTTTTAAATTAAAAGGGAACCACCAAAAAAAGAACATGTTTTAGTTTCCTGATGAAATCACATTGCTTCACTTCACAGGACTGAATCACCCTCATCATACTCCAGAGGTCACAGGTAAACAGGAAATTCCAAGACCTCTTCAAAGTGCCAATCCTTCTGATGATGAGCTTCTGCAGATTCTGGGCTAAAATCACAGCATTTTATTACTGCGAAGTATAAACATGACAATTTGTGGCATGTGTGGTGTGATGAAGTAGATCCAACACTGCAAAGTGAAGGATTGTGGTTCCTTGACAAAAAAGAAAAATGCATTTCTTGTAAATCTGTGGCTTTCTAGATGTTTATTGGCAATGGATGATTCAGCTATGACCCACAGTATGAGTTTTAACACAGCATATCACAGCTACTACTGACTTTGTTGATAAGCTGGCCAGCCGGCCAATCTACACCTTGACTGCTCTATTTTTTTTGAGTCCCAGCATGCACATGTCTGTTTTACCTCATGCAGTGTCTCTACAACTTCCTTTCACCTCTCCAGCAGTTCACTGTTTGAAAACAGTTAGAACTACTGAGGTGGAACAAATCTCATCCATGCTGTTAGTGTAGCTAAAACATATTAATCAATGAGCCCATGAACGTTGTATTTATAATTAATATTGGGTCAATCCCATATACGCCAGTGCACAAATTTGAAAATAGTTCCCAGCATGTGCACTATATAAAACTGTGCTAACTTGCTTTTTACTACAATGCCCAGCTGTTTTTGAGACTAACCACATATTTGTCACCTCCTTTTTTTTTATGATGCATGTGCTTGGGGCCCAAGCCAGGATAAAGAAGTTGAATGCTGCAGGAAAAGTGCTGGTCTTCTTTTTTGTTGGGTTTGTGGACAAAAGGAAAACTATGGAGTAACAGCAGCCTTATTCTTGACAGTAAGAAACCAAAATGTCTACTGTGGAGTAAATGTGCTGAGTTAGATGCTCTCCGCCTCCTCTTTCTCGCCACTCTTGGAGAGGTTTTCCGGGGACACCGCAGTCAGTTTTTCCCAGGCACTATTGGAGCTGGGCTGCAAGCAGATGGGGGGAGAGGGAGCCGAGAAATGGGGGTCCAATGAGAGGAAGAGGGAAAGCAGAGATGAGCATGGAGTCTCCCACAGTGAAAACAGAGAGAAGGGAAAAGGGGAGATAGCGAGGGGAAAACAAACCAAAAGTGAGCACAAGCAAGGGGTTTGTTTACTTGGAGGGTTTTCTGTTTTCCCACCACACCCAGATAACACACAGTTTGATACAGGACATAAACACCAAACCTCTGCTTGAGGAAAACAAGGCTGTAGATCAAGTTGTGACAGTAAGTGTGTTACCGTGTTCTTCACCTTAGGTTTAGCCTTTCGACTGTTCATGGGACCTTGAAGTCCCACAAAGGTGTAAAGAGGCTATAAATGCTGAACTGCGTGCAACAGTGCACACACACACACACTTTATCGTTGAGTTGGGCATTGCTGAGATTTCACATTATCTATATTGCATCTGTGATATTCCGCTTTATTTATAATGTATATGCCTGTCATGGTGGATGCATGCATTTTACCTTTTTCTTCTGGTGCAGCATTCAGTGATTAATGAGAGTTCTCTTTTCTTACCTGTTTACTAAATCATGGACATGTGGCCAAAGCAAAACACAGTCAGGGAAGAAACATAATGTACCTGAAGAGCAGGCGTTGTAAATAAGACAACGGTGGCTCTGCAACAACTAGAGAGTTTGTGTACAGTACCAGTCAAAAGTTTGGACACGCTCACAAACAAGTTTTATTTCAGTCCG
Source organism: Pterophyllum scalare (assembly GCA_024447675.2). Lineage (NCBI taxonomy): Eukaryota > Metazoa > Chordata > Actinopteri > Cichliformes > Cichlidae > Pterophyllum > Pterophyllum scalare. Next base: position 126,417 of record JAMQGT020011848.1, read on the forward strand.
TCTCCCTCCAAATTTGTCTGGAAGAGAAGCTGAAAGAGAAATCTGCTGCCCATGCTCGCCATCACAGCTGGGCTCCACTTCAGCTCACAGCTCAGGTTTCCTGTTCAGGGAGGGATTATGTTTGAAATCTACAGAAGAAATTTCTTGAACTCAGCAATCAACTTGAACCGTGGGGCTAAAGCTGTCATCATAGAAATATAATTTACAGACTGTTATAGAGTAGTGCTGAAACACTTGGTTTAGATTCATTTCTCAGTCACAGTGATGAGGTTTTGTAACATTTTCTGGATTTCATTTAAATTCAAAATAAAACTGCTACCCCGGCAGTATTAAAGAAGTAGAAATCAAAAACTGATGATTATAAAACTTCACCTTTATGCTTCTTAAATTGATGATACTGCATCCGGCTTCTATCAAACCCAACCTGCATGCCTATCATGTACACGTAGAGGTTGCTGCAAACATTATTGTAAACTGAATAGATTAGAATTTGTGAACTGTTCTTTGTCTGGAATAAGCATTTAAAAAGATGGTCAAGTCACCACCAAAATATTCACACTGGCTGTTGCAGACTGTTGTCTTCAGAGCACTTTTGGGTGAAAGGCACAGTCATCAAACTTTCAGCTAACAATAGCAAGTTCATCCTCAGACTGTGTGAGTACATAACACAGACAAATCTAATAAGTGCTATGCTCAGACTTCTTGGGTGGTCTGTCAATAATGTAATCCATGCACAAAGCATATTATTTGTCTAAACATGCACTAGAAGTACTCTATTTCAGCAGCCACTCCCCATAATGTAACTTTAAGATGTAATATAGTTTAAACCAGACAGTTCTTAAAAAATTATCTTTGTTTCAGCTATGTAGGTTTCTGGGGACTGGCTCACTTTTGGTCCTGCCACTCCTGGCCACTCGAGAAACTGCAGTAGTTGTCGCTCAGCTTCTTTTATTTTTTTTCTTTTTATTTTTTTTTTAACTCTGGAGGTTAAAGTCCAACCAGTTTATTGGTGGGGCATTATCAGCTATTTGCAGTCAATCTGTCTTGGCATTTATAGTGGTCAGTAAACAATAATTGAAAACATTTTTAAAAAGAGATGGGAAAAACACCCTTCAATTATGTTGTGAGTGGTGATGTTGCATAGTTTGTCCACTAGAGGGCACTTTGCAACTTCCATGTTGGCAACACATGCTTGGAATGTTATTAATCTCTGGCTCTCTTCCACAGCATGTCTTTTGTCCTGTCTCCTTCCCCTCACCCCCAACCAGTCACGGCAGATGGCTGCCCTCCCTGAGCCTGGTTCTGCCAGAGATTTCTTCCTGTTAAAAGGGAGTTTTTCCTTCCCACTGTCACCAAGTGATTGCTCATAGGGGGTTGTTTTATTTGTTGGGTTTCTCTGTAGTTATTGTATGGTCTTAACCTTACAATATGAACAGTTGCCTTGAGGCACTATAGAGTGGGTAGGAAAGTATTCAGACCCCTTTAAAATTTTCACTCTTTGTTTCATTGCAGCATTTGCTAAAATCAAAAAAGTTATTTTTAATTTCTCATTAATGTCCACTCAGCACCCCATCTTGACAGAAAAAAAAAACAGAAATGTAGAATTTTTTGCAAATTTTTAAAAAAATGAAAAACTGAAATATCACATGGTCATAAGTATTCAGACCCTTTGATGTGACACTCATATTTAACTCCCATGCTGTCCATTTCTTCTGATCCTCCTTGAGATGGTTCTACTCCTTCATTGGAGTCCAGCTGTGTTTAAATAAACTGATTGGACTTGATTAGAAAAGGCACACACCTGTCTATATAAGAGCTCACAGCTCACAGTGCTGTCAGAGCAAATGAGAATCATGAGGTGGAAGGAACTGCCCAAGGAGCTCAGAGACAGAATTGTGGCGAGGCACAGATCTGGCCAAGGTTACAAAAGAATTTCTGCAGCACTCAAGGTTCCTAAGAGCACAGTGGCCTCCATAATCCTTAAATGGAAGAAGTTTGGGACGACCAGAACTCTTCCTAGACCTGGCCGTCCAGCCAAACTGAGCAATCGTGGAAGAAGAGCCTTGGTGAGAGAGCTAAAGAAGAATCCAAAGATCACTGTGGCTGAGCTCCAGAGATGCAGTAGGGAGATGGGAGAAAGTTCCACAAAGTCAACTATCACTGCAGCCCTCCACCAGTTGGGGCTTTATGGCAGAGTGGCCCAACGGAAGCCTCTCCTCAGTGCACGACATATGAAAGCCTGCATAGAGTTTGCCAAAAAACACATGAAGGACTCCCAGACTATGAGAAATAAGATTCTCTGGTCTGATGAGATGAAGATTGAACTTTTTGGCATTAATTCTAAGCGGTATGTGTGGAGAAAACCAGGCACTGCTCATCATCTGCCCAATACAATCCCAACAGTGAAACATGGTGGTGGCAGCATCATGCTATGGGGGTGTTTTTCAGCTGCAGGGACAGGACGACTGGTTGCAATTGAAGGAAAGATGAATGCGGCCAAGTACAGAGATATCCTGGAAGAAAACCTCTTCCAGAGTGCTCAGGACCTCAGAGTGGGCCGAAGGTTCACCTTTCAACAAGACAATGACCCTAAGCACACAGGTAAAATAACAAAGGAGTGGCTTCGGAACAACTCTGTGACCATTCTTGACTGGCCCAGCCAGAGCCCTGACCTAAACCCAATTGGCTGTCCACCAACATTCACCATCCAACCTGAAGGAACTGGAGAGTTTCTTCAAGGAAGAATGGCAGAGGATCCCCAAATCCAGGTATGAAAAACTTGTTGCATCATTCCCAAGAAGACTCATGGCTGTACTAGCTCAAAAGGGTGCTTCTACTCAATACTGAGCAAAGGGTCTGAATACTTATGACCATGTGATATTTCAGTTTTTCGTTTTTCTGTCAAGATGGGGTGCTGAGTGTGCATTAATGAGAAATAAAATGAACTTTTTTGATTTTAGCAAATGGCTGCAATGAAACAAAGAGTGAAAAGTTTAAAGGGGTCTGAATACCCACTGTATAAATAAAATTGAATTGAACTGAGCTGAATTGAATTGAATTGAAACACCACAAGTAACCAGCTGATCCGAGCAGAGTCAGGCAGAGCGTGAACGAGTAAATAAATAAATGTATGTAAAAATATTAGGGATATCTATTTGTTTTATGTGTCTGAAAGAAAAAAAAAATCGAACAATGCATCAAAATATTGGGTTTTTAAATCACTAAATATCAGTATCAGTGATAAAAATCCTATATCAACTGGGCTGTACTGGAGATCGCCACATGAGGCAAACAGGGACTTCTCGACCATAATCGCCAAAGACAATCATGACTGTGCCAGTCTGCTTGTGCTTAAGAAATTAATTCATCTTTTTTTAACTCAACTCAAGTGAATACTACATAAATAAATTTAATTCAAAATTACTGATTAGTTGATAAAAGAAAAATATTTGTTATCATTAACAATTATCCTATATCCTCATAGTTGGAAATGAAAGGACTAACCCACAATAGCAGTGCACTTAGTTCCACATACAGCGGCACATATACACACACACACACACACAGAATGGGAGTTTATTCAGGTCTTTGCTGGAATAAAGCCTCTAATCTGCCCATTCACGCCATGAATGGAGACATTCCTCCTGCCTTACTCAACACATACACACATACGTGCTCTCTCTCTCTCTCTCACACACACACACACACACACCCAGAACTATATTTTACTCATTTATTACCCACAGATCTACATTACCAGGCACTAAAATCCATTCCTGATCTAATAAAAATAAATTCGGGCTGAAGCTTCCACTGCGTGAATGATCAGACTGTTTCATTTGTGCTGATGGCAGCCGAACTGTCTGTGGAAATGATCTGCGCTTGTTCGCATACGTGCGTGCGTGTCCGTTGTGCTCACGCTCACGTGGGTGTCTGTGTCTGTCTGTGTATGCATATCCCTTCATCTCTGGGAATTCCCCTCTCACTGCTTTTCCCTCCAACCAGCCTCCCCTGCCGTTCATGTCCGGCTGAACCAATCAGAGCCCCTGGCTTTGTGTTTCCTATTGCAGTGACACTGTAGGTCATCTGTGGGGTCAGCGGTTCACATCTCACCCACACAGAGGTCACGTTTCCTGGTTGTTACAGGGCATGTCAGGGCCAACATGAAGAGTAAGAGGGTTTTTTTTTCTTTTTAACCGTTCCTCGTTGATCAGTTTGAGAGAAGTCAAAACATCTGTGCAGCCTGGAAAAAGCTGCTGTCAGCACGAGTTTAAAGAGTAATGTTATATTGCAGTGTGTGTGTGATGGAAGTGCTAAAGTGACTTTGAAACTGAGTTCTGTCTGACTCGCTAATCCCTCCCTCCCCCTCTCCTCTCCTGTTTTCACACACACAGCTGTTTCCTGTTGAATGCGAGTGTATTTAGGAGAAAGAGGGAGGAAGAGAAGGGTTCATTTTTAAACTTTTGCTGGGAATCAGTTTGAAATGTATACACCTACTATTACTTCTGCTTGCTTTTAGCCCATTCACAGCAGATGGCATTACACTAGCACAGCAGAACATTTTGAAGATCAAGCTCCTGTGCTGTAGAGAAAGCCCAATAAACCTTTTCCTCCGCTGCAGGAACCCGCTGGTTTCCATTCATTTCCGAGCAGCATGGAAATCAATTAGCAGCCTCTTAAAACCCGAGTGAGCTCTGTAATCCACTGCAGTGAAGATTGGTGTGCACTTAAACCACATTATTGCCCAACAGTGGATAGTGGAGCAGCGACAAAAATGTGCACATGGTGTTCATAGCAATGGATTACACATCTCAAGTTTCAGGAGTTGTCTTATTGAGTTTCATACCTAGCAGAAATTAGCTAAACCCAACTGTTGTCTGAAATATCAGGAAACCAACATCCAGAAACATAAACTGTAGAGCACTCATTCAGAAAGAGTCTTCAGATATAATCTTGTATGATTTAAAGTTAAAGAGTTGATGCAACACTGTGGGATGTTCCAACTAATTAAGTTTTGCGTGTTGAGTGCAGGGACATGTGGTCACTTTAAGGTCTTTCCCTGACGCTACAGTCGGGTTTAGTGGATATTTGCAGAGGATATGAAATAATTCAAATCATGTTTTTTCTTTAGACCAGAAAGTGGTAAGACTCAACAGCACGATGCAGAAATGATTCCATGATCCACTTTATTGTGTCTCCTTACTCTTGCAAATTAAGTCATGTTGATCACATTTTCTTATCCTTGGCTTCTTTCCCTTTTCTGTGTAAACCAGCTGTATGTGGAAGTCAGTTTGTATTTTGGGACCACGTGAGACAAGATTAATTCATCACAGGGTTGCCTTGTGATGCCACAGCCTACCTTTTGTCTAGTGTGTCATCTTTTATATTCTCTGTTGTTCGAGTAGATCTTGTCTGTGTACAGTCATGGTAAAAAAAAAAAAAAGTACACCCTCTGTCAATTCTATAACTAAGCTGAAATACAGGAAGCAGTGTGTGAAAAATGAAGGGCACCCCATGATTCAGCAGCTTGTAAAACCACCTTTAGCAAGAATAACTTGAGGTAATCATTTCCTGTATGACTTTATCAGCTTCTCACATCGTTGTGGAGGAATTTTGCCCCACTCTTTTTTACAGCATTGCTTCAGATCATTGAGGTTTGTGGGTATTAATTTATGCACATCTCTCTTAAGGTCCCACTGCAGCATTTCAGTCAGGTTGAGGTCTGAACTTTGACTGGATCAGTTTTTTCAGTCATTCTGTTGTAGATTTGCTGCTCTGGTTGGGATCATTGTCCTGTTGCATGACCCAATTTAAGCTGTCAGACAAGTAAACAAGTAAAGTCAAGTCAAATTTATTTGTATTCAGACACGAGATAATTCAGAGTGTTTTACAGTGGGATAGAAAGAGGAACACAGAGATATTTAAAACATGTAAAACATATATGGATATGGGTCATGGTATAAAGCACGTACAAACGCCCATGATAGGAGAAGTGAAAAACAAACAAGAATAGAGTTGTTTCCCATGTTCACAGATGTATATATACACTGCCTGGCCAAAAAAAACAGTCGCCACCAAAAAAAAGGTCACACACTAATATTTCGTTGGACTGCCTTTAGCTTTGATTATGGCATGCATTCGCTGTGGCATTGTTTCAATAAGCTTCTGCAGTGTCACAAGATTTATTTCGATCCAGTGTCGCATTAATTTTTCACTAAGATCTTACAGTGATGATGGCAGATTCTGACCACTGCGCAAAGCCTTCTCCAACACACCCCAAAGAGCCAAAGATTCTCAATGGGGTTGAGATCTGGACTCTGTGGTGGCCAATCCATGTGTGAAAATGATGTCTCATTCTCCCAGAACCACTCTTTCACAATTTGAGCCCAATGAGAGCCCAATGAATCTTGGCATATATATATACATATATATATATATATATATATATGTATATATTTATACACTGCTCAAAAAAATAAAGGGAACACTTAAACAACACAATATAACTCCAAGTAAATCAAACTTCTGTGAAATCAAACTGTCCACTTAGGAAGCAACACTGATTGACAATCAATTTCACATGCTGTTGTGCAAATGGAATAGACAACAGGTGGAAATTCTGCAGGTGGGGA
>JAMQGT020011849.1:0-25000 GCA_024447675.2 Pterophyllum scalare
TATTTTTTTTGAGCAGTGTATAATTTAAAAATCAGCTGTTGTTTAATTAAGTTACTATTTAGGGCCACTATTTCTGGTCAAATATGTAGTAAAGTAATTTATTAGGTAGGACTCAAAGATTATTTGTTACTTATTCAGTATCTGACCAAATGTGACACAGGCTCATATCTCTCCTTCTGGTCCTGAGTTGCAAGTAATGACCTGAGAACTATTTTGTGAAACGTAATTGTTTCACTCTGAAGTCAGCCTTAAATTTTTGGAAAAAATGACATCTTAATTCTTTTATTGTCTTTGACATTGATGTAAAATTTTGTTCTAAGTGAGATGTGAAGTCATCTACACATGAACCAGCTCTCTTTCAGTGGTTCTCCAGAGGATAACAGACTCCATTTGACAATTGCTGTCCATTGTTATGGATTTGGAGTATATCAGACTACAGGACACAAAGCTCAGGCTGTTTAGAGATTTGTAGTTACTAATTTTAGTTATTTCCAAGTTTTTAATCAGTTTAAGTATTACTCAGATGGAAAAAGTTCTACTCCTCATGTAATTGCTAAAGTCATAGTTTAAGGCTTTGTAATAGCACTGAAATGGAAAGCAATTAACTTATAAGGTGGGGTCTTTGAGTTTTTTTTTTTTGTTTGTTTGGTTTTTTTTGGTCTTGAGCTAGATGTGCTATCTGGTGTAACTTTGACTTCCCTAATGTCCTTCACGATCAATACAGTATCATTTATCCATCCATTCATTAATTTTTTTTCATTCATTATTCCTGTTGTGCTTATTGCTTTATTTATTGACTGACTTGTGTCCATTTGCTCTTCAGGTCTCCCACTGCTGGTCCAAAGAACAATTGCCAGAACTATCATCCTCCAAGAGAGCATTGGGAAGGGGCGGTTTGGTGAGGTGTGGCGAGGTAAATGGCGTGGCGAGGAAGTAGCTGTGAAGATTTTTTCTTCCAGAGAGGAGCGCTCATGGTTCCGTGAGGCTGAGATCTACCAGACTGTGATGCTAAGGCATGAGAATATCCTGGGCTTCATTGCTGCTGATAATAAAGGTGAGAATCCATCAGAGAGAGCTCCAAGAAAATGGATAAGGCTTGATGGAAACCTGTGGGTAAATGTGCTTATTTATTTTGGATATTGTCACAGTTATTGTCAGCAGATTAGACATGTGAAATGACATGGTTGGTGTGAAAGGCTGCATTAAGAATAGGTGAGTCTAAAAAATATTTTGACACACAAAACATTTGCACGTATTTTACATGGCCGTTGTGTGAACGCCTTTAAGCTGCAACATGCTAATAGACAGCTTTCATGACTATGCTGGAACATCACCTTCTTTGGATGAGTTTCCCTGTCTCCTTGTCACTCCAAGCAAATATCTGGCTGCAAAGAAGGTGATGTATGCTTGTGAAAATTCCAAACAAGCTAACACTGATGACATAGTTGCCTTGCTGTCTTCACTGATAAAGACAAGATTTGACTACCTTGGGAAAATGGCTGGTGCAAACGCAATAAAAATTAAAGACCTAAAAAAGACCATTGATTTTGCTTGTGCTGAAATCAAGGACGTGAAAGAAAAAGTCAATTGAAAAACAAGCTTCTCCTGAGGAAAGGCGGGTGGATGACTCTCGACTAAGGATCTCCATGCTGGAAAGATATTCTTGGAGGTGGAATTTAAGACTATGGAGTTGAAGAGTCTGAGAAGGAAGATATACGGCAGAAAATTACTGAGATCTGTGAGGATGTCCTTCCAGATCAGAAGACCAAGCGTGCTGACATCACTGATACATGCAGCGTCTCGGCGCCAAGTGGCCAACTGGCTCCAAACCCAGAGGACTTAATTTTCCAGTTCTCTTCACAAGATTGAAGAGATGCTGTATGGAAAGCTGCTAAGCTGTTTCGCTTTCTACGGGACAACGGTTGGAGAGTTGCAGAGCCTTTCTCTAAAGAAGAACGCAGGAATAAACTGTACCTCTGCTCAAGAAGGCCAGAAAAGAGGGTAAAACAGCACATTTTGTTCGTGCTTTTATTAATGAATCTCAGAATCATAATCAATTTATTGCCATTACGTGTCAAACATATAACGAAATGGAGTTCCAGGAAACCCATCAAAACAGTCCTGATAAAGGTGCAATGTTCATAAGCAACATGGGAGATAAGTGTTCTGCGGACTTGCTGCTGTCAGAGGCACTGCTGTTAATCCCCCTTCCTGAGGACAGCTGTAGCTCAGCACTGTCTCATGTTACTTTTTTGTTGTTGTTCTAATCTTTAAGCACTTTATAACCAAGAACCTGTTTAATGCCAGTCTGTACAGGCAATGAACAAAATAAGCCATGTTCTGTTGACTTTTTTAGTTAATTTCTGCTGGTGTCTCATGTGAATAATGAAGCTCTCAGTTCCCTTTATAAGGGATACGTCTTTATTGAGCAGTTATGGTAAATGGACTAGTTCTTATATAGCGCTTTTCCACTCTAGCTGAGTACTCAAAGCACTTTATACAACACGTTTGTATTACCTTAATACTGGAAGCTAAACAACCTGCTTCAGCATAAATCAGCTTAAAAAAGAGATCAAGAAATTAGCTAGCCAGTTTTGGGAGAAGTCCTATAGCATTAATTGGGAGCTCTTTAAATCTGAAGTTGGTAAATCCTTGAGAAGGTATGGAAGCTGTATTGGCAAATCCAGAAAAACTGAGGAAGAAGAGATAATTGCTAAAATTGCTTTGTTTTTATTAAAGGTCTCCCGAGGACCATTTCACAGGAGGGCAGACTGAACTTACTAGACCTTCAGTGTAAACTTGATGATGGCTTTACTTCAGAATTTTACAAGTGCTTTTTGAAGCAGTTGCCTCCATTTCTGCAACAGGTTCTCATAGAAAATATCAAAAACAATACGCTACCTTCAAGCCTCACTCAATTCATCATCACACTGATTCCTAAGTCTGACAGGGATGTGTTTTTTATTTATAACTGGAGGCCTTTCTGTCTCCTCAATAATGAATTTAAGATCTTTGCTATAATGCTTGCTAAGAGACTTAAAGCAGTCCTGGGCACAATTATTGATGAAACACAATCAGTCTTTAAATTTTACTCCATTTATTCCAAAAACTCAACAGAACGGGAAACAATGGTTACAGAGAGATTTGTCTTTGTGGAGTTTTTATTTTTGGTTTAATGCATACCTATCATTTCCTGTTTCGGCCGGGAAACTCCTGTATTTTACCCCTCTGTCCGCTGTCCTCTATATTATTATTTTCCCATAAATTTCACGTATTTTAATATAATAATTTTTAAAAGCATTCCTGTGCCGCTCCAAATTGAATTCTGTCACTAGCCTCACGAGGATTGCCACCCAGGCTAGTGACAGGAGGCAATCTGCAGAGGTTATTAAATTAAAGTTATTAAGTTATTTCATAAAGTTCATTTGTGGTTCTAAACATATTATTTATAATATATTTAGGGTGTTTTTTTCTTCACTTTTTGTCTCTCCAAAGATGTTATTTCTCTCTTCTACAGCCTCAATTGCAGCTACATGCAAATGGCCAGTTATGCAAATTAGTTGATGACATCATATATAGCGACTTCTGTTTTCAGTGGTGGAAAATTTCCCGTATTTTTAAATGCAAAACTTGACAGGTATGGTTTAATGCTTAGTTTTAGTTGACCGGTAGTTTTCGATAGTTTTAGTATTTTCATACTTTGTCAGGTGCAAGATTCAAGGTGCAAGAGTGACTGTTGTGTAATAAAAACTCGACAAAAGATACAGTTTAAAGAAATATATTTAACAACCAACTGTTCACAAGATAGCAGCACTATGTGCTAAATGTGTGTAATCTTAAGGACACTCAATAACATCAACAGAGAGAACATAAACAAAACATGAATTCCAAAACTCAATAAATTCTACAGTAAACTTAAGCGTCAGTGCAGTAGATTAACAACACCTATATGTGGCGTTTAGGGCTGGGCGATATAGAACAAAAGTAATATCTCAATATTTTTTAGCTGAATGATGATATACGATATATATCTTTATTTTTTCCTCCCTAAAGGTATAAACAAAAAGGCACTTCTAAGTCAAAGATACATGTCCCAAATGTCACACAGGCAGTTTTAACATTCAGCTGTAGATGTACATGAGAAATTGCTCAAAAATAAACTATTGGGATATTTAAATAATAATGTTCCTCAAATAAATGAATGCTTTATTCCTTTATTTAAAAAAAAGACTCACAGCTGTGCTATTAAGAAAAGATACAGAGAAAAATAGTAAAAGTCTGACTAATTATTTAAAAGGTGAGTCTGGTGAAGTCTACTTCACTGGAAAGTGCTTCCTCCTGTGTGTACTCCTGTACATCTAGTACTCTGTGCAAGTAATAACACATGTAAACAGACCGCATGAACAAAATTCCATCCTTCAGTCAGCAGGATTCTAGACAGTAAATCCACAGACACATGCGCTGACATATCACAGCAACGGGCTTACCTGCTCAATACAACGTCTGCAAGCACATTAAAAAAACCCCACTTCTGCTATTAAGGTCACGTGACTTACAATGCAAACCACCTTCTGCTATCTACTTGAGGTATGGCCAGGGACTCCTGGGGGTCCAGGCGATGCCAAATTGTACAAACGGATGCAGTACAAAGGTTTCCAAAACACTCCAAAAGTCGCTGACATCACTGGTAAAAGTTGCTACATTTGTCGCAAGTCGCTTTTCAGAGGGAAAAAAAGTTGCCAGTGGGGTCTGAAAAGTAGCTAAGTTGGCAACACTGCCATGCTGTCACTTGCTGCATGATTTGTGGGTGAAGTGGTGAGGGAGAGAGGCAGGGCAGTGTGAAGTTGTGCAGAGACAAACTGGGTAAAAAGAGAAAGGGGAACTGGTGGATCTACAAGTATGACTGTAACGTGACAATATCGATATAAATGGCATTATCTCATCGTATCGCATATGAAAATATATCGATATTTCTTAAAAACTCTATATCTCTCAGCCCTATGTTTAACATCAGAACGCAATGAATGTTTGACAAAAACAAACTGAACTCTTTGAAGGAATCCAGCTGCATCCTGATGTTATCCACCACCTGATGCTGGATCTGTTTTGGAGCTTGTAACAGTTGTAATTGTGTGTATTGTTTCTTTACGAGAGTCTAAATATTTGTTAGTGATGTCACAAGAGTGCGCCACCACTCCTCTGTAGAGTGCGTGGGAGAAGCGTCTTTTGGCAGACGGATGCAGGGATCGAGGCAGACCTCTATTTTTCTATCACCGCCCCTCAACTTTTAGTAATGTTACGGGTTGTATGAACTCTGCTTATTTTCATGTATGATAATGCAGCAGCCATTCAACCAGGCTTTATAAGGTTGATGAAGAGTATGTTTATTAAAGAACAACACTGTGGAATTCGCAGTATCAGTGTGGTTGTGCATTTTTTACTGTCTTCTAAGTACGTTTGCCGCCTCCTCTTCACCACTGAACACAACCTAAACGTTACAAGCTGCTTGATTAGATGCTCGCTAATTAGACTTCAGCTGGGTCTTTGCGGGGCCTCTGTACACAACCCCACATTTAGCCCCGTTTGACTTTGTACTGCATGGCACTGAACAGGAGTGGCCCTCCAATCTCATTGTACATTCTGTATAATGACAATAAAGGCATTCTATTCTATTGTATTCTATTCTATCATCGTCCACAACAAGACACTTGCTTCTATCTGTCCTATCGGACTCAAAGAAGCTCCATGTGGGACTCTGCCGCTTTCTCGTCAGACCACTGCCATTACTTTTCGGACCAGTGTGGTGCATGCAGGCATACAGTTGCGGCACTCCCAACTTAAACTGCTGGAGCCAAAAAATTATTTCCTATCAATCCACAACACTTTTAAATAAAATAACAAAAACGAAGGTCATTTTATCTATAATTGTTTTAGTTTTGTAAACCCACAATATAGTTTTAGTTAGTTATCTTTTTTTTTTAATTTATGATTTTTATTTATTTCAGTTAAGTTTTTTTCAATTTCAGTTTTCGTTATTTCGTTTGTTTTCGTTAACTATAATAACCTTTCTTCGGAGTTCAGTGGTAATCCAGTAACATCTAGCAAAAAAAAAAAAAAAAATACAATCTGTAGATTCCAGACTGAGGGTTGATGTTGTTCTTGTAAGTACCACTCATTCAGACCCAAATGACACAAACTGTCACACATTAGAGACATAAAATTACCAACTTCACACAGAAACAAGAGAGCTGACTTGGCTGCCATCTTTGATTTGGTTTGTGATGGGATATACACACACACTGAGAAAAAGAATATAAAGATGTTCTTTGAGGTGGTTGATTCAAAAAGACAAATATTGGTGAGATTTAAATTAAATAAAAAGATGCTGGAGATCTCTTTGATGCCATTCATAAAGCATCTGGGTGAATGTGAAGGTTATGGTTTGGACTTTGGTGATGGGAGAGTTTTGCAGGAATCTTGAACTTCACACCATAGACATTAGGGTTTACTCCATGGCATGATCTTCCTGTTGTCCTCCTGTGGGTTCCCAGATGACTGATGGCATTGCTGTGGCCAGTGCTATCCATCCTTTCATTTCTCACTGACCTTAGAGACACACACTGACCTAGACTGATGAACTATTACGTTTTACCTAGTTAACATAAATGCATCTAAAATGGTTTTAAGTTATAGCATTTGCTTGCTCTGTATTCTTTTTTTTTAAATTTCAGACTTCTAGTTTTATTAACTTGTCTGGTTATCTGCTTAAAATGTCTTGCTTGTCTATTTCCCGCTTGTGGAAGTGAAGTTTTTTTTAAAGACAAATGCCTGGTGGGGAAAACGAGTGAAGGAGATTAGAAGCTTTGAAGTTGTATGTAAACCCAGACAGTTCTTGTTCCAAGTGTTAGTTACATGTGGGGGTACAACATGAAACAACGAGGGATTTTAGATTTATTGTGAATCTCATAATAATGGTAATAATTTAATGCATCAGTGGGGAGATGAGGTAGAATTTGCCTGGATTTGTGAGCTGTTGTTGGCAACTTTGATCATTGTTGATACTCAACATTATCATCCATCATCCTGGGCCAATGCATAGCTTAAAACTGTGCAATTAACTCTTTATACTGAAAACTGACAGCTGGTATACTCTGTACTGGAGTGTCCGGCATAGTCGATGGATCTCACTCCTATTAAACTGTTGTGGGCACGTCTTAACCATATAGTATGTTTAGGGTGTCTAACAAACCAGTCCAGGAAACAAGGTCCTGGTTACCTCAGTGAATTGGCATTTAGAATGCTGAAGGTTTGTGAGGCTGTGATTGCTGCAGATGGATAACTCTCGGAGAATCAAAATTTAAAAGATAAAACAAGTCAAAATCCTCATTTCTAACCTTGTCAGTTTCTTGACTATATTTCCTTTTTACTTTGCAGCTCACTGATGAATCCAAGTGAGAGTTTTCATGAAAAATGCAAACTTTGCTAGGTATAACAAAAATTTTAGGCAGTAGTGTGTGTCAGTCACTAAGATGTTCTGCATACAATTACATATAATTACTAACTGGTTACAAATTAAACTTCACCAACTATGTTATTACTGTCTTTAGAAAAGTAAAATAATTCAAGGTTAAGTTTCTTTCTTTGCTTTTCCTCCTGTCTGTGTGCAGATAACGGAACATGGACTCAGCTGTGGCTGGTGTCTGACTACCATGAACACGGCTCCCTGTTTGACTATCTGAACCGCTACACTGTCACAGTGGAAGGCATGATCAAATTGTCACTGTCCACAGCCAGTGGCCTTGCACACCTCCACATGGAGATTGTTGGCACGCAAGGTGAGAAGCACACACCTATATTTATTCCAAGCACATGCACTATATGACTCTGTGTAAATAGATTTCATAAATGGGGTTTTTCTTTTTGATGTTGTGTAAAATACAGAGACAACCTAAGCAAAAGTTTGAATCAGCTTCTTCAAGAAGCAGGTTCAGTATCTTCTAAATTAGAAGTTCAAGTGGGCAAACTTTTTCTCCAGTTCCCTGGCATAGACCTTACTGGGGAGGCTGAGAAGTCAAGTTGGAACACACTTCCCCCTTCTTAAGAAGGGGAAACATCTCCCCGGACTGCCAGTCCAGAGGTACTGTCCCCAAATTCCATGTTACATTACAAAGGTGCGTCAATCACAAGACCCACAAGCTAACAATGCCTGATAGGAATTTTCCTTCAACCTGATGGCTCCCTTCACCTCAGGTGTCCACCATCTGGTTAAGGAATTGCTGCCGTAGCAGGAACCAGTTGCTTTGTGGCCACCACCCTCTATAGCCACCTTGGCAATGGACAGGCAGAACACGGTTCATTTAAACTTAGTGTACCCAACTTCCCTTGGGATGCTGTTCAAATTATGCCCGAGGTAGAAATTGATTATCTCATGGACCAGGGCCTCTGAAAAATGTTCCCAGCACACTCTCAGTAAATGTTTGGGCACACCAGGCCTATCATCCATCTCCCACCACTAACTGATCCACCAACTGGTGATCAGTTGACAATTCTGCTCCTCTTTTCACTGACTATTCAGAACATATGGCCGAAGATCTGATGATACGATTATAAAATTGATCAACCTGTGACCTAGGGTGTCCTGGTGCCACATGCACATGTCCATGTTCAACCATTATGGTTGAACATGGACTTTGTTATGGATAAACTGTGGTTAGTATAGAAGTCCAAGAACAGAACATCACTTGGGTAGGAAACTCTTCGGCAACTCGCCCAGTAACTCCAAAGTTGGGTACTCTTCTTCAGAGAAGATGCAAAGAGGCGCAACACTTGCAATTGGCCACCTTAACCCTTTCTCATAATAGGATTCACCTGTGTATGTAGGTCAAGGATCAGTAAGCTGACAAAACAAATTTTGTGTTCTAATAATTAGTGCTAAAGGTATTTAAATCAATGGTAAATGGACTAGTTCTTATATAGCACTTTTCTACTCTAATTGAGCACTCAAAGCGCTTATACAACATGTTTGCATTCACCCATTCACACCCCATTCATACAAGCACTTCCATATGAAACTAAGCTAAGTGCTTTTTACTTTCTAACATTCACACACATTCATACTCCCAACGCTTGCGTTGGAGAGCAACTTGGGGTTCAGTATCTTTCCCAAGGATACTTTAGCATGCAGCCCGTAGCAGCCAGGAATCAAACTGCCAACCTTCCTATTGGTAGGTGATCTGCTCTACCTCCTGATCCACAGCCACAGCCATGTAATGACAAGGGTGCCCAAACTTATGCACATGCCTAACTTTGTTTAAATAATTAGTGCACACTTTCTCTAAATCCTATAAACTTCATTTCACTTCTCAAATATCACTGTGTTCGTCTGCTGTATTTCTTACCACTGTATGAGCTGGACTGTGTCTAGTCCCTCAACTTAACGAACTAGCTTGGGCTTCTTCCTCAACAGAGAGGTGATGTTCCATGGCCCCCCACCCCCAGGCCTACCTCCAGGGTGGGGCCGTGGTAACCCTACCCTGGGCAGAGTAAACTAGTTCCTTGTTCTCTTTTCCATAGGGGTTATTTGAATTGCTTTGTCTGATCCCATACCCAGGACCAGCCTTAGGAGCAAATGCCTCCAACAACATAGCTCCTAGGATCACTAGGGGACACAGACTCTTCCACCACGATAAGGTGTCATTTCACAGAGGAGGAGAATAATAACCATTTAAACGACAATTTTATGTGAAATGATATAAATGTTTATTGTAAAGTCATTTAAAATATATTGTTTTTAGTTAGTTAAGGGCATTTCCTGAGTATATGCCTCTTTGTGTCCAGGAAAGCCAGCAATTGCCCACAGAGACCTTAAATCGAAAAACATTCTGGTGAAGAAAAATGGGACCTGCTGCATTGCTGACCTGGGTCTGGCTGTCCGTCATGACTCTGCCACCGACACCATCGACATCGCTCCAAACCACAGAGTAGGGACTAAAAGGTAACTGCATTCTGCACTATGCCTGTAGAAAGCATACAGGTTGTTAACAGATTTCTTAAGAAGGTGGTTGCTAAGTAGTGGTCAACTGCCTTCCTTTCTAGCTGTCATGTCTTTCTCTGGCTGTCATTGCAGCTATCTTTCATCATGACCTTTAGGGTATCATATTGGGATAAACCACCCTCTATGCCACTGTGTTGGCAGATGTGATCTTGTCAATGTGAGTGAGCGTTGACATATTTTACAGCAGTCACCTTAGGGAATTGAGAATGGAAACAGTCAGGTCATTAGGATGCCTTTCTCCAGAGTCAATTAGTACAGACCTCCAAACTTCATTTGGCTTCAGATTAGCTCAAGAACAGTGTATAGAGAGCTCAATGGAATGGGTTTCCAGCACTGAGCAGCTGCACCAAGTCTTAGATCACCAAGCAAAGTTTTGATTCCACTGGTGCAAAAATACATAATTTGTTCCCCTTTCTTTAGTTGAATCTTTGAAAAATACCAATGATAACAGTTTGATAGGTGTAAAATAATATCTTTGGACCAACATGATTCCCAAAGAGCTATTAGGCAAAAACGTATTTTGGCATGGCAGAGAAGCCTGGGCTTCTCTGGTTAGGCTCTTGCCCCCTCAACC
Organism: Pterophyllum scalare; assembly: GCA_024447675.2. Lineage (NCBI taxonomy): Eukaryota > Metazoa > Chordata > Actinopteri > Cichliformes > Cichlidae > Pterophyllum > Pterophyllum scalare. Next base: position 10,629 of record JAMQGT020011849.1, read on the forward strand.
CAGCCCACGATAAGCAGAAGAGAATGAATGGATGGATTGATGGATACGATATTTCCATGGTTTATGCTGAAGGCTACCTAAAAGAATGTTAATGATTAATGTTAATAATAATTGTCTGGTCAATACAACAGCCACATGTCAGTGGCACAGTTTTACTGGCTTGATGTATGTTTTTAATGGCCCGTGAGGGGAAAAAAGGTTTTATTTTTATATTGTTAAATATTATTTATGTCTCATTAATCTAAATATGTAAAGTAATCTTCATAAAACCTTGAAATAAATATGGCCTCATACACCCCATGTCCCCCTTTAGGCTCACTCCTGCTTCTTGCAGATATCACTGCCATATAAAGTAGGATGGCTGCCGACGATCTTCAGCAAGCTGCCTAATTTAAGCATTGTATCAGGTGGTTAACAGTTCATCTGCATATTTTGTTTTAACTTTAGTAGCTTTACTGTAGATCTTCAAAGTGGTGGATGGTGCTTTTTGATTAGGTGGTTTGATAAATGACTCCTTCCAGCTTTTTCATCAGTAAAGTTTTTAGTGGTATTTACTAGCCCTGCTGTTTAAGAACAGTAGAAAAACTTTTTCTTTCATGCCACCTGAGCTCATCATCTTGGTAATGGCTCTGCTTTGGCTTGGTAATGGCTCTGTGTGCTTTTCTGTGTGTGTGTGTGTATAGTCGACTTGGGCTCCATGTTAAACTGTTACAGCATCATCTTCACTGCTGCTGTTTTCAGTATTTTGTTGAGAAATTGGGGCTTACTTGGGTGTAATGCTGTAAAACTTCTTATTCACATGCATGCTCCTAAATATGTGTCTGTTGCAGGTAAATATTTAGTCTCAAATGTACCTCAGTCAGGCACCGCACCGGGCAATCAACCACTAGCTAGAACCCTTCTTTATACTGTATTGTGGCATTATACACTGCTCAAAAAATAAAGGGAACACTCAAATAACACATCCTAGATCTGAATGAATGAAATATTCTCATTGCATATTTTGTTCTGTACAAAGTTGAATGTGCTGACAACAAAATCACACAAAAATCATCAATGGAAATCATATTTATTAACCAATGGAGGCCTGGATTTGGAGTCACACACAAAATTATTTGCACTGCATTAGGAGGAACCCAGGGCCAACCGCATCAGCATATGGTCTCACAAGGGGTCTGAGGATCTCATCTCGGCACCTAATGGCAGTCATGCTACCTCTGGCGAGCGCATGGAGGGCCGTGCGGCCCTCCAAAGAAATGCTACCCCACACCATTACTGACCCACTGCCAAAACCGGTCATGCTGAAGGATATTGCAGGCAGCAGATCGCTCTCCACATCATCTTCAGACTCTGTCACGTCTGTCACATGTGCTCAGTGTGAACCTGCTTTCCTCTGTGAAGAACACAGGGCGCCAGTGGCGAATTTGCCAATCCTGGTGTTCTCTGGCAAATGCCAAGCATCCTGCACAACCCCCATCTGTGGACGTCAGGCCCTCATACCATCCTCATGGAGTCGGTTTCTAGCCGTTTGTGCAGCCACATGCACATTTGTGGCCTGCTGGAGGTAATTTTGCAGGGCTCTGGCAGTGCTCCTCCTGTTCCTCCTTGCACAAAGGTGAAGGTAGCGGTCCTGCTGGTGGGTTGTTGCCCTCCTACGGCCTCCTCCACGTCTCCTGGTGTACTGGCCTGTCTCCTGGTAGCGCCTCCAGCTTCTTGACACTACGCTGACAGACACAGCAAAACTTCTTGCTCGCATTGATGTGCCATCCTGGATGAGCTGCACTACCTGAGCCACTTGTGTGGGTTGTAGAGTCCGTCTCATGCTACCACGAGTGTGAAAGCACCACCAACATTCAAAATTGACCAAAACATCATCCAGAAAGCATAGGTACTGAGAAGTGGTGTGTGGTCCCCACCTGCAGAACCACTCCTTTATTGAGTGTGTCTTGCTAATTGCCAATCATTTCCACCTGTTGTCTATTCCATTTGCACAACAGCATTTGAAATTGATTGTCAATCAGTGTTGCTTCCTAAGTGGACAGTTTGATTTCACAGAAGTTTGATTTACTTGGAGTTATATTGTGTTGTTTAAGTGTTCCCTTTATTTTTTTGAGCAGTGTATATGCACTATACTGACTACAGATACAGCCACTTAAAATGGCCGTTCCCAGCCGGCTTACAGCCAGTTACCAGCCACTGGTGCTACTTTTCCACCACCGAGGTGCCAGTACTCGAGCCAGTGCTGGTGTCGGTTCCAATGAACTGCTTAAGAACGGGCCTGCATTTCCACCGCGCTTTGTGAACTGATCCTTTACCTACGAGTGTGGGTGGGTCCTCGTCTGGACACGGAAGCTGAAGGACACAAATGTGGGAGAACACGCTCCCCTTTCTTGTGCTGCAAACACATTTTATGCTCCAAACCAAACTACTGCTGCATCTGTGTGCAGCACAGAGGTAAACACAGACTTTTATCTGTGATATGAACTGATACAAAGCAGCATGTTCAACCTTAGAGCCCAACCTAATTCACAGCTGTGAAAACCACATCGCTTTTCTCATATAATACACACCATGCAGTGAAACAGTGGAAGAAATCTTTACGCTGAAACGGCAGAGTCACGCCCTTCTGCCGCTTTCGTCACACGTTTTTGGTTCAAGCCCAGCTAGCTTGCAGGACCGGAGTTGAACCAGTTTTCGGCCAAGCACCGAGTGCTTTTGCGCCGAATGGTTCAAATGCTGGCACCGGCTCCATAACCCCGTTGGTGGAAAAGAGGCCTGGGAGGCCCCCACCTTCTCTGGGGTCATATCTGCTTCCCACTATAAACATGCCCTTTTGAGCAAACTGCATAATGTCACCAAGAGTTGGTACTGTCTTCACAAAAACTTTGACTTGTGTACTTTCCATTTATTTTGATAGGTTTTATGCTTAAATATTTTCTGCCGAAACAAAGTGAGTACACCCCTTACATTTCTGCAGATATTTAAGTATATCCTTTCATGGGACAACACTGACAAAATGACACTTTGACAATGAAAAGTAGTCTGTGTGCAGCTTATATAACAGTGTAAATTTATTCTTCCCTTTAAAATAACTCAATATATAGCCATTAATGTCTAAACCAGTGGCAACAAAAGTGAGTACACGCCTAAGAGACTACACCCGTAAATGACGAAATTGAGCACTGCTTGTCATTTCCCCTCCAAAATGTCATGTGACTCGTTAGTGTTACTAGGTCTCAGGTGTGCATAGGGAGCAGGTGTGTTCAATTTTATAGTACAGCTCTTACACTCTCATACTGGTCACTGAAAGTTCCAACATGGCACCTCATGGCAAAGAACTCTCTGAGGATCTTAAAAGACGAATTGTTGCACTACATGAAGATGGCCAAGGCTACAAAAAGATTGCCAACACCCTGAAACTGAGCTGCAGCACAGTGGTTAAGATCATCCAATGTTTTAAAAGAGCAGGGTCCACTCAGAACAGACCTCGCGTTGGTCGTCCAAAGAAGCTGAGTGCACGTGCTCAGTGTCACATCCAAATGCTGTCTCTGAAAGATAGACGCAGGAGTGCTGTCAGCATTGCTGCAGAGATTGAAGAGGTGGGGGGGTCAGCCTGTCAGTGCTCAGACCATACACCACACACTACAGGGTGGGCCATTTATATGGATACACCTTAATAAAATGGGAATGGTTGGTGATATTAACTTCCTGTTTGTGGCACATTAGTATATGGGAGGGGGTAAACTTTTCAAGATGGGTGGTGACCATGGTGGCCATTTTGAAGTCGGCCATTTTGGATCCAACTTTTGTTTTAGACTACACTAAATTATAAAACTGCAAAAATACAGGAAAATATTGAATGGGAGTCATGCCACTCAAAGTACACAGATATTTAAGTTAAAGTTTAAGATAAGTTCAAAAGACTGAGCAGCACAAGAAGCACTAGTGAATCTGCCATTGCGATTCTTTAAGTGCATGCGTGGTGGTCCCAACCATACTGATCATGTGCGAGATCCCCCGTTTCCAAAATGCACCGTATTCGTGTGTTTACCTGACGACAGAGGCTGGAGCGTTTCTGAAACACTCCACTCTGGACCCTGTTTCCAAAACACATTGTTTTCACTCCGTTCTTGTGTAAACGGGAGGCTGAAACGCATCAAATCAACACCATTTTCATTTTGAAACGGTGTCGTGTAAATGGGGCCTGAATGATGGCATTTTGTTCATTCACTCTGTCACAGAGTACTGGATGTACAGGAGTATGCACAGGAGGAAGTACTTTGGTGAAGTCTACTTCACCAGACTGGCTTTTTAAAGAATAAGTCAGCCTTTTGCTATTTTTGCTATGTATCTTTTCTGTTTACATTTTAATAGCACAGCTGTGAATCTTTTGTTATGGAGGAAAAAGTTAATTTATTTGAGGAGCATTATTATTTAAATATGCCAATAGTTGATTTTTGAGCAATTTCTCATGTAGATCTACAGCTGAATATTAGTGAAAGTGCCTGTATAACATTTGGGACATGTAACTTTGACTCACAAGTGCCTTTTGTGGTGTATAAGTGCTTTGAGTGCTCAGAGTAGAAAGCACGTATATAAGAACTAGTCCATTTGCTATATAAGAACTAGTCCTTTTTGTTAATACCTTTTGGGAAGAAAAAATATTGATCTGAATGCAAAAACATATTTAATTAATTGTATTAATTAACATTCTTCAATATTCTCTGCTCAATCGGCTTTTAGCATTAAGTATTACGTCACAGTGGGCGCAGTCCGGTGCAGTGGGCGCATTGGGTAGGTGCTCACCTCGCAACCAGAAGGTCGTTGGTTCGAGTCCCCATCTGAGCGTGTGCTGTCATTGTGTCCCTGGGCAAGACACTTAACCCACATTGCCTGTGGTTGTGTGTTTGGTGGTGGTCAGAGGGGCCGTAGGGCCCCAGGGCAGTAGCTTACCAGTAGCTTACCACCACCAAGTGTGAATGAATGGTGCTTGAAATTGTAAAGGGTGTAATTGGGTGTCTTGAAAAGCGCTATATAAGATATTATATATATCTTAATATATATATTATTATTATTACGTTTGCATGGCAGATAATGGCAGTAGGTGTTAAAGATGTTTAGAAAAGTCTAAGTTTTGACCTGTAGACCTCTGTCTCCTGGCTCCAGAACAGTGAACAAATGCTTTTCTTATCCTTGTTGTGATACAGTTAGCCAAGGAAAATATGTACAGTTACCTACACTGTATTGCCAAAAATGTTCATTCACCCTTCCAAATCATGGAATTCAGGTGTTCCAATCACTTCCGTGGCCACAGGTGTATAAAACCAAGCGATTAGGCATACAGACTGCTTCTACAAATATTTGAGTGGGTTGCTCTCAGGAGCTCAGTGAATTCCAGCGTAGTACCATGATAGCATCGCTGGGGACTGCAAATAATTATATTATTGGAATAACTGTTTTTTTTAACAGTCCACCATATTCATGCCCAGGTACATGGCACCAGAGGTCCTGGACGACTCCATAAACATGAAGCATTTTGAGTCTTTCAAGCGAGCTGACATCTACGCCATGGGCCTTGTATTCTGGGAGATTGCCAGCCGCTGCTCCATGGGAGGTGAGGATCAAATGGTTAGATATATGAATGGGAGACTGGCCAAATAATGGAGGGTGTGAATAGTTAGCTTTTGAAATACAGTAGTTGATGGATGAATGATTTGTGATATTTGAACCTTTTTTTTTCTTCTTTCAAGGCATTCATGAGGACTACCAACTGCCCTACTATGACCTGGTTCAGTCAGATCCATCAGTTGAGGAAATGAGAAGAGTAGTTTGCGAGCAGAAGCTTCGGCCCAACATTCCCAACCGCTGGCAGAGCTGTGAGGTAGGACAGAGCTGTGTCTGAGGCTCACTCACTTTAAATAGATATTTGTTATTACTCATTCATTTTTACACACCAAAATGAGAGCTGAGACCATAACCAATTAAATTTTTGCCATCTGCATATGTGTTAGATAAGTGAATTTTGATTTTACCTAGAGAACTTCAGTACTTTGAAAAAGTATTTGCCCCTTGCTGGAATTAGTGCCCAATTAGGACCAAAGACATTTCTGAAAACATCACTGGAGAAGAGCAGAGTTTGTTGCACATTGTTTATTAAATGTAGAAGTTCAGTAAAAAAAAAAAAGCAAAATGCTCCCCAGGGTGTATGCCGTAAGGTCAAAAAGCCACCAAGACAAACACAGGTGAAGACTGACTCGGGATTTTTGCTGGGCTCCTTATACTGGGAGAGGGCCTGCCAGCCCCACTTTTTTTTTTATATACAACTTTCCAATTCTTGATTTTAATTGTATCTTGTTTTAACTCTAAACGCCAATTATTTCTCATTTTGTGTCCAGATATTCTTCCCCTTGGATTATATGGAAATCCTTCAAAAGTTTTAACAGGTCACAAAGTTTGTCCAGTGTTCACCAAAATTGACTCAGTTCAGTGTTTTACTGAACAATGACGACATTTATGCCTCTCAAAGTTATTGGGAGGATTTTTGATTTTCCAAAACCAAACTTGGTGTATAGACTTTGGACCCTCTCAGAAGGAAGCACAAGAATTTTGGTGACACTTGACATTTAGGGTGTGCTATAATTAGTAAAAATATGTTATAACCAATCATGATCATGCCCCAGACCCAGGGCCAGCTGAACACACACACATACACACAGACCCCCCCCCCCAACACACACATACATATACATATAGGCCACTCACGCAGTCACATTTGCACAACAGCATGTGAAATTGATTGTCAATCAGTGTTGCTTCCTAACTGGACAGTTTGATTTCACAGAAGTTTAATTTACTTGGGAGTTATATTGTGTTGATTAAATGTTCCCCCTTAATTTTTAGAGCAGTGTACAAAAATCAAACAGTCCACTTAGGAAGCAACACTGATTGACAATCAGTTTCACATGCTGTTGTGCAAATGGAATAGACAACAGGTGGAAATGATTGGCAATTAGCAAGACACACTCAATAAAGGAGTGGTTCTGCAGGTGGGGACCACAGACCACTTCTCAGTACCTATGCTTTCTGGCTGATGTTTTGGTCAATTTTGAATGTTGGTGGTGCTTTCACACTCGTGGTAGCATGAGATGGACTCTACAACCCACACAGGTGGCTCAGGTATACATCAATGTGAGCTGTGGCAAGAAGGTTTGCTGTGTCTGTCAGCATAGTGTCCAGAGGCTGGAGGCGCTACCAGGAGACAGGCCAGTACACCAGAAGACGTGGAGGAGGCCATAGGAGGGCAACAGCCCACCAGGAGGAGCACTGCCAGAGCCCTGCAAAATGACCTCCAGCAGGCCACAAATGTGCATGTGTCTGCACAAACGGTTAGAAACCGACTCCATGAGGAAGGTATGAGGAGAGCGATCTGCTGCCTGCAACATCCTTCAGCATGACCGGTTTGGCAGTGGGTCAGTAATGGTGTGGGGTGGCATTTCTTTGGAGGGCCGCACAGCCCTCCATGTGCCTGCCAGCGGTAGCATGACTGCCATCAGGTACCGAGATGAGATCCTCAGACCCCTTGTGAGACCATATGCTGGTGCGGTTGGCCCTGGGTTCCTCCTAATGCAGGACAATGCTAGACCTCGTGTGGCTGGAGTGTGTCAGCAGTTCCTGCAAGATGAAGGCATTGAAGCTATGGACTGGTCCGCCCATTCCCCAGACCTGAATCCGATTGAGCACATCTGGGACATCATGTCTCGCTCCTGAGACTGAGACATAAACACTGCTGTTTACAGCCCTGGCAAGGGAGAGATGAAGGGATTACAGGAAAAGGCCAGCTGTAATCAAAGATTTGAATGTCTAGTGGGATGTTTACAATTTACTGAGGAAGATTTTGCCAAGGAGGATTTTGCCATTCTTCAAAAGCAGACAAGATAAAACTAAACTGCGATTAGATTGTGAAAATGTGTTGATATAACACTTGAAAAGTTAGGCTGCAGCACTGAGTGGAGGAAAATGGCATGAAAAGTATAGAACAATAATTTTAGGCTTTTCTATAGAACAAAAAATTTTTTTAAAAAATTGATTGCAAATGTAAGGTGGTGTTCTTTATTGTTTGCTTTTGGATTGATCTTTGTCTTCTCTCTCTTCTGTAGGCCTTGCGGGTGATGGCAAAGATTATGAGGGAGTGCTGGTATGCCAATGGTGCTGCACGACTCACTGCTCTGCGAATCAAGAAAACACTGTCTCAGCTCAGCCAGCAGGAGGGAATCAAGATGTAGAAACAACTACCAAACACGCACTCATACATATCTGACGTGCATCCATAGCATTATTATCTTCATGATTCACTGATTGCTCCACCCCCTTGTTGTGAAGGAAATCAAGTGATGTGTTCTCCCCGTATGTTCCTTTCTTTAATCACCTCATTTCATTCATTGAAAGGTCAGTACTGCACTTGAAACTGAGGATTCATGTGAGCGTGTGTTGCACTGGCCTGACACACACACATGAATGGCTGGATAGAGGAATAAATGAATGGATGGATCAGATGAAGGATGGTTGTGCGTAAAGAGGACGATAGGAGGAAGCCTTCACTCATTGTCCTTCTTTTTTTTTTTTTTATTACTACCTTCATCATATGAAGTCTTTGTATTCCCACCACTGTCACTCATCTCTCTCGCTTACATACACATGAGCTTAGACCTCATCAGGTAAACCTAAGGCCAGACTGACAGCTGGGAATAACCTGGGAAGCCTCTGAGTTACCAGGCCTTTATTTCACCCTCATCCCCTCACATTTTCCTCATCGCACCCTCATTTGTATATGAGCATTGTAATCTTGTCAGAGGATAAAGCTTCTCTTCAGTAGGGCTGCAAGTTTGAATTTATTTTTTGAATGATTAGTTTAAAAATAGGATTTCCTGTGTTGGAAAAAAGGCTTGTTCTGATAACATGTCAGCTCAATACAGACTTAAACATACAGTGCTGTCCAAACATTTTGAGCTACCCCTCTTTTTTTAAAGTATCACTAGGAAAATGAGAAATAAGTGCAGTGATTTATTGTGAAATATGTGCAACCAAACATGGAAATACAGTATGTAATTCTAACAAGCTTGAAAATTAATATTGATCAATATGGTAAATCAAAATCAGATTTTTCTGCATTCATGATTCCATCAATCTTGAGAAGATCCTCAACACCAATGGCTGAAATGCAACCCCAAACCATGACAGAGCCTCCAACATGTTTAACAGATACCCGTACACTGTTGTACATTTCCCCTGTGCTGATGACAATTTAACCATAAAACTTAGAACTTAGTACTATCAGTCCATAAGGCCCGTTACCACTGATTTTCAGTCCAGTTCTTGCATAATTTGGCATACCTCAAGCCTTTTCTCCCTGTTTCCCCTCATTAAGAATGGTTTCTTGACAGCCATCCATCCCCTGAAACCATTTCTGATGAGGCTTTGGCAGACAGCAGATGAATGAACTGAAGGGCCAGGTATCTCTCAGGTCCTGTCGGGTCTTTGCTGGATTTTTTTCCCCCATTCCTTAGGGACATGAATTTCAGGTACTGCTCATGTGTTGTAGATAGGCCTGCCACTTCTTCTTTTGACCTCCACTTATCCAGTTCCCTCAAATTTGTAAAGACATACTACACACCATGCCGAAAAATGCCAAGTTTTGAGTTAATAGCTCTCTGAAAATCACCTTGTTGGTGCAAAAATACTATTTTATGTCTGTCAAACCGTATTATCATTGGCATTTTTCATAGATTCAGCAAAGAAATGGGAACAAATTAAGATTTTGCAACAGGCTGCTAATAACAAAGTGCCTAAAGATGCATTTTAAAATTGGTTCTTTGCTAAGCTATCTATGTGTAGAAGCAATACTGGTTCATCCCTTGAGTTAGGTGCCTATTCTATGCTTAAATGATTTAAGTCAGTCTTAAGTGGCTCAACAAACAAAAAATAACATTGCTCTTAAAATGGTCAGGTTCAAGGAGTCAACTGAAAATGAGTGAAAATGCAGTCAACATCCAAAGAAAAACTTTGAAAGACCTCCAGAAAGCTTAGAGAACTATTGCTTAAGACCACTTTAAAAAATGACAGAAATATTCAACAAATATATAAAAAATATTTTTAAAATGAGGGTTACTCCAGACTTTTGCACAGTACTGTACATTTTTGAATGTCTTTTTGAATGTATCTTCAAACATGGGCCACATCCTGGGTTTGTGTTTTTAAGTTTGGCGTCCTAGTGAGGAAAACATTGGTAGGAACAGTTTGCATGGGCCTTGTTTGGCTTCCATATTTAGCTTATATATACTGATATATGTAGATGCCACATCCGAGTTTGTTAGATGTGTCTCTACCATCTTGCTCAGGGGGTCTGACTATGGGCTCTGACTTCTACTTATTTAAAATGCAAAGCTTTTGTGGTGCTTTTCCAGTGAAAGAAACTAAGCAACAGGGAGTAATATTCCACTGATGAAAACTTTATTACGATATTTTATTGTTATTAATATGTTTAATTTGATATATCACAATTAACATTTTAATTAATGTAATATTTCAGAAAGTTATGAAAATTATATTTGTCGGCTATGTCCCTGTATATTTTTTTATTGTTCTTATATTTCATGAAACTCAATTATAATTTAGGACTACATAAAGCTTACATATGCACCTGAACTCTAACTGCAGAACTGCAACGTTTTGTTCACATGTGCTTGTTTTGTGTTTAGATTTCAAACCATTAAGGTTAAGACATTCATAAAGTGCAGCACTGTGGAGAAGAGATGAGTAGTTTGCAGCTCTCAGTTCCAAGTCAGACTGACAGGACTAGACAGTAAAAAAATATTAAAATGATAAAGTAAACCTGTCAGATTTGCTCATGAAGCACCTAAAAACTGGTAATATTTATTTTAAAAATTGAATTATGGTCACTCTAATCATAAGAGTTTTGATATGACAATTCACATTATTAACAGAAACTAAGTACCTTGTATTACAAATATAGTTCAAGCATTTTTAAAAAACTATGGTTATGATGATTTGAGTGTGTGTAGATGTCTGATTCCACCTACATGCATTAAGAGCCCCAGCTCCCACTGAACAATATGGCAGCTGTAATGACGCATCATTCCAATGAGGAGCAGAGACTAATCCAAAATCTGTCTTAAGAGTTGAATGTGATGGTTAACAGAAACCGGAGAAATTTTTTCGTTCCAGTCTGTCATGAGCATTTTAGTCTTTCTTGGCCATTGTTCTGTTGCTAGAAAGTTGTAGCGCAGAAATCCATGAGTCCAGAAGTGCAAAGAATATCCCACAAATTACCCAGCTCATCATGTGAACTCAGTTGCAGCCCTACTCTTGAGTCATGTTACAGTAGCCTTTGGGGACTGAAGCAGGGACCTGGTGGTTCCAAAAGGGTCTTTAAATGGCTCTTAATCATGTCAAATTGTGAGCAGAATCCTTCATTTCTACAACAGTTTTGCACCTGTTTTCATGTTTTACTATTATATGTCTCATCTCTGTCTCTGGAGCTCAGCAGGTCAGTTTAATTTACTGTGTTTTCTAAATTTTCTTTCTGTTGGCAGGGCTTCTTTTTGCAAAAGTATACTGGACATGGTGACGTCATTCATTTTTGGCGAACATGCTGCAACATATGCAATATACAGTAGATAAATGTGTCTATTTTCTATACTGTGCTCTGCTAAACCACAAACGGCAAGAACAACACCAACAAAAATCAGCTGCCACCATGCCTTCCAAGCCAGTTGTTACTGGAAAGTGCCATGCTTCTAAACCTAACTCCTCCCATGTTGGCTACTTTGGGTTGTTTGACCTTGCGTATATGCAGCTTTGTGTGGTGTGTGTCAGAAGAGTCCCATGAGAGACCCTGCCGAGTAGCAAGCTCGTCCTATGCACACCCATAATGTAGGGAGAATGGCGAGAGGAGACGCACACCACACGTCACTGCACCCACAGCCCATCCGACACTCTGGTGCCATATTGTCAGACCTCCTCTCCTGAACACCTCACCACCTCAGCAACAGCTCATCATACATCTTATCCTCCAAGTGGACTAAGTCTGGAAACTGAGCTCCAGCACCACAGACTGTAGTCAGAAATATGTTGCCACAAAAGCTCTCTTGAAAAGAAACACAAAGACTTGTAAGCATTAATGATGTTGACCTATAAATGTAAACTTTTGGTTTTCCTGTTTTTGTTTCCTTTGTGTGTTCATGCCATTGACATTGCTGCAGCATGAATCAACCTCACAAATGTTCTCTGTAGGATATTTAACAAAAAAGCAGTGAGGTACATTCATTTAAATATAGCAAATGCATATTTACTAAGCCATAGGTTTTCCAGGATGTGTATTTTTTTTCCTTTTTTGTGGCAAGGTCTTTTTCTACTAGAATGTACATTTACAAAATAATGAGATGAAAAAAAATCTGAGTCAAACTGACAATTTTGTCATTTCAGCTTAGCAAGCCTTAAGGGACCAATGCGCAAGAGTCAGGATATGCTCTTAATTTTTGTGTGATTTTTTTTAATGAAAAAAATATAAATCTATTATACACATATATAATTGCATACTATGAAGAAGTTAGTGTCATTATTCTATGTAAAGGACAAAAAATATATATGTAGCACCTGATTATTTACCTGATGTTTCAAGTGTTTGTCCTATTGCCAAAATTGCCATACATCGAAAACCATATCATTTTGTTTGCTTGTGTCCAAGCATCAAATACACAGGTCACAAACAAGTCTGGAATTGGGTAGTTTAAATACATTAAGTGATTAAACAGTCTACATTACATTGGATCTGCCAGACTGTGATTCGCACAAAGACACCACAGAGTCTTTGTTGTTCAGCAATAAGTGCACTTCTGTACCACTGCAGAGTTTACCTGTATGGCAAATTGGCTGTCAACAAATCTGTCTCCATTTTTCTTTTGTTTTTTAAATAGATACATAATGTATTGATGTGCTGCTCCTTATTTGTCCACCAGTCAATGTGAGACCTGCCGTTGGATGTAAATCTCCTCAGATTGCCTGAATCATTCTGTGCCATGTTGTTCTAACACAAACGAACCCCTGAGTTGTTCAGTAAGCAGACTAGTTTCAAGAGTTGTCAGCCACCTTCCAGAAATCACTGTTCTCTGCTTCACTGTGCTGATGAGTTCAATCAGCTATTTTGAAGGCATATATGTGCCAATCTGTGGATGGGCATCAAAATAATTTTACAAGGTAGAGACCCAAGTGTAGAAGAAGGGAAGGGTGAGGTTGGGATTGTTGAAGCCGTTGTAGCAAATGATGTCAGAATTTGTCAAAGTATACGAACTACTCCACAGAAAACTGCAATGACTTTTCTGACCATCAGATTCCCAGATAACCGTATGAATGCACCTCTCCCAGGGGAATGGCTGTCACTTGTAAGAAGCCCATTTCCCAAAGCTCCTTTATTTTAAATTTTTGGCACAAGATACTGAATTCTTAAACTGCTCAAATCAACTGGGGGACTGTTGATTCATTTAATGCTGCAAATGAGAAGCCTTACAAATGCTCAGAATAATGTCAAATTGGAACTGCGAGAAAAGAAACATCTGCATTTGAAGTACAGTGGGAAAGTATTCAGACCCCTTTAAATTTTTCACTCTTTGTTTCATTGCAGCCATTTGCTAAAATCAAAAAAGTTCATTTTATTTCTCAATGTACACTCAGCACCCCATCTTGACAGAAAAACAAATATAGAAATTTTTGCAAATGTATTAAAAAAGAAAAACTGAAATATCACATGGTCATAAGTATTTAGACCCTTTGCTCAGTATTGAGTAGAAGCATCCTTATGAGCTAGTACAGCCATGAGTCTTCTTGGGAATGATGCAACAAGTTTTCCACACCTGGATTTGGGGATCCTCTGCCATTCTTTCTTGCAGATCCTCTCCAGTTCCGTCAGGTTGGATGGTGAACGTTGATGGACAGCCATTTTCAGGTCTCTCCAGAGATGGCCAATTGGGTTTAGGTCAGGGCTCTGGCTGGGCCAGTCAAGAATGGTCACAGAGTTGTTCTGAAGCCACTCCTTTGTTACTACAGGTGTGTACTTAGGGTCATTGTCTTGTTGGAAGGTGAACCTTCAGCCCAGTCTGAGGTCCTGAGCACTCTGGAAGAGGTTTTCTTCCAGGATATCTCTGTACTTGACCTCATTCAAAATCAAAATTCATCCTTCAATTGCAACCAGTCGTCCTGTCCCGTGCAGCTGAAAAACTTTGTGGAACTTTCTCCCATCTCCCTACTGCATCTCTGGAGCTCAGACACAGTGATCTTTGGGTTCTTCTTTACCTCTCTCA
>JAMQGT020011849.1:30000-58709 GCA_024447675.2 Pterophyllum scalare
GAAGTTTGTCCCAGTGGCAAGTGGGTCACATATTGGCATTGGCACTTTACATATGACTGGGTAGTATTAGCAATTTATAGACAATAACCTGTGTTGTTTGCATCAAATTTTCAAGAAAATACATCACTTTCTCTTGTATTTTGATGAGAACGAAGACAGGCTTCTTAGCCAGGAAAATTTAACAGTCCAGCACTATTGGACGATCGGAGAGAGGAGGGCCCCCATGGGATTTTCTGTTTTTTAAGTGAGCTGCAGCACTTTTGACTTTGGGAGCCAGTGTTTTTTTGTTTTTGTTTTTTTTTTGGGGGGGGGGGGTTCTTAAAAAGGATACAGTAATTAACATATTAAAAATTACACTTAATCAAAAATACCTCCTTTAAAAGACCAATGTGTTTTACCTCACTGTATATATTGTTGATTTGTGTACTCAAACTTTGCAATTTTCCTTTTTTTTGGTTTTGTTTCAATGAAATTCTTAAAAAATTGAAACAATAATTTGCTCCTTCTTTTTAATGGTACTTTTTTGTCAGCTAACATTGTAACGTGTTTGTGTTGTGCATGAGCTGTATACTGTTCTTACTCTTTTACCATGCTCTGTTATGTGACCTGTTAGTTGTGGTCTGCGTGAGCTGTACAGTTAAAGTGCTTTACAAATGTCCAAGCCCCCTTCTGAGCTCTGGTTACAAATGCCTTGTTCAGTATATTCTTCTGTTGAACAAAAAAATGAATAAATAAAAAGGACATGGTGGAGGTGAAGGATGCTGAAGTAGGGGTGAGACTGTTAAGCAGAAACCCCTCAACAACTGTTCACCCCTTCTGACCTCAAAACCCTCTGGATTTCTAGACATATAGTATAATCTTGAAATTTTTATATACTGTGTACAGATGAATGAGATATCAGAATAGGAGCTAGAGGATTGACACATATGTTAACTTCTAACATAGCGGGAATAGAAAATGTGTGAATAAAGAAACCCAGTTTCACTATGACATTGTTTGTCCGCGTTATTTGTATGCTGCACACTGTAACATACAGACGTCACCTTGAATCTCTGATCTTACTGCATTCTTCACCATATGGGTAAAGTGCCTGTATTAAGAACTGTGGGAAAGGGCAATTGGCCAGGATGAATACCCACCACCAGTCTTGGCTGAAAAGGGGGGGTTGGTGGTGTGCAGAGCTGCTACAGCACCACCTGCTGGCCAATCTGAGACAGTACCAAATTGAGATTCACCCACATTCACTGAAACTGCATGTGATTTATGATAAAAGCCCTGGGACTGGAAGGAGACTTTAAAGGTATTTCTGGGAAAATATATATAAAAAAAGCTTTCACATCAAGTATTTTCAGAAATATTTCAATCTTGTATCTTACCACCCATGATGAGACAAGGAATTATCTTAATTCCCAAACCCAACAAAGACCCCAGACTCATAGGAAATGGGAGACCTATCACTCTGAGAAACTCAGATTACAAATTACTAATCTATATTTTCACTGCTCGTCTTCAAATGCATATTTCAAATGTTATTGGAGAAACACAATCAGGTTTATAGAAGCAAACTTGTGTCATCAGGATCTGAATTTTAAATGCCATTGAATTTCTAGCACTGAATTTTTTTAATGCCGAAAATAAGTATCTGAATTTTTTGCCTCTGAAATTAAGTCACTGAAATTTCACTGTCTAATTTTCATATTATTTTTCGATGGTTAAAATTTCAGGATAAGAAATTCACCCTTTAAAAATTCAATGCAGATATTTTCGAGTACTCAAATTCGTTAGGCCAAATTCAGTGTCTAAAATTTGCCATCAAAAAATGCACATGAAACATCCGCCACCCCCAGAGAAAAGCAATCGATGCTGTGTGAAGTCGAACCAACTTTCAGCCAATCATGTAACGCTTCTTCAGTCATGTGGTACATGGCTGGCACTCAGCGGGGGAGACAAATGAGCAATGGCAGCCTGCACTATCACTTTGGTAAGCAAATTATTCTCCTTTTTTCTTCAGTATCAGTGTCAGTGCAATACCTGACATACACACAATGTAAAAGACTACACATGTATGTTACTGCTAATGACTTTTATTAAAAATTATAATAATAAAACCTTATAACCGTTCTATTGCTCACTTAAATAGATGTAGTGCTAACAGTAACTAGTGTTCCTAAAGGCTTGTTTATTCTGAAATTACGTACATAAATAAATCCACTCGTTACAAATATCTAAAACATTTAGATTATAATTTTCCAAATATTTTGTAAATGGTTTTGTACATGACATCTGCTTACGTTCTCTAACCTGTAGGGGGCAGTCGGTAGTAGTCATAAAACTTTACCAACACTGGAGGCAACAACCGAGGACAACAACAACAATCATGGCGGCACTGAACGAGGGCTTTAAGCTATTTTTAGTAGTTTAGTAGTGTGGCCTTTGAACACACGAAGACAAACTTGGCAGTGAGCCACATCCAATTCAATTCAATTTTATTTATATAGCGCCAAATCACAACAAACAGTCGCCTCAAGGCGCTTTGTATTGTGGGTAAAGACCCTACAATAACACAGAGAAAACCCAACAGTCAAAACGACCCCCTATGAGCAAGCATTTGGCGACGGTGGGAAGGAAAAACTCCCTTTTAACAGGAAGAAACCTCCAGCAGAACCAGGCTCAGGGAGGGGCAGTCATCTGCTGCGACTGGTTGGGGCTGAGTGGAGAGAGACAGGACAAAAGACATGCTGTGGAAGAGAGCCAGAGATTAATAATAATGATTAAATACAGAGTGAAGTATAAACAAGTAAATAAAGGTTAATGAGAAGAAACAGTGCATTATGGGACCACCCCCCCCTCAGCAGCCTAGGCCTATAGCAGCATAACTAAGGGGTGGTTCAGGGTCGTCTGATCCAGCCCTAACTATAAGCTTGATCAAAAAGGAAAGTTTTAAGCCTAATCTTGAAAATAGAGAGGGTGTCTGTCTCCCGAATCCAAGCTGGGAGATGGTTCCACAGATGAGGGGCCTGAAAGCTGAAGGCTCTGCCTCCCATTCTACTTTCAAATATCCTAGGAACCACAAGTAAGCCAGCAGTCTGAGAACGAAGTGCTCTATTGGGGTGATACGGTACTATGAGGTCTTTGAGATAAGATGAGGCCTGATTATTCAAGACCTTGTATGTTAGGAGAAGGATTTTAAATTCTATTCTAGATTTAACAGGGAGCCAATGAAGAGAAGCCAATATGGGAGAAATATGCTCTCTCTTTCTAGTCCCTGTCAGTACTCTAGCTGCAGCATTTTGGATCAGCTGAAGGCTTTTCAGGGAGTTTTTAGGACAGCCTGATAATAATGAATTACAGTAGTCCAGCCTAGAAGTAATAAATGCATGGATTAACTTTTCAGCATCAGTCTGAGAAAGGATGTTTCTAATTTTATAAATATTGCGCAGATGTAAAAAAGCCGTCCTACATATCTGTTTAATATGTGCATTGAAGGACATATCCTGGTCAAAAATGACTCCAAGATTTCTCACAGTGTTACTGGAGGCCAAAGTAATGCCATCCAGAGTAAGTATCTGGTTTGACACCATGCATCTTAGATTTGTGGGGCCGAGTACAAGAACTTCAGTTTTATCTGAATTTAGCAGCAGGAAATTAGAGGTCATCCAGGCCTTTATGTCTTTAAGACATTCCTGCAGTTTAACTAACTGATGTGTGTCATCTGGCTTCATGGATAGATAAAGCTGAGTATCATCTGCATAACAATGGAAATTGATGCAATGCTTTCTAATAATACTGCCTAAGGGAAGCGTGTCCAATGTAAATAAAATTGGACCTAGCACAGAACCCTGTGGAACTCCATAATTAACCTTAGTGTGTGAAGACGACTCCCCATTTACATGAACAAATTGGAGACTATTTGATAAATATGATTCAAACCACTGCAGTGCAGTACCTTTAATACCTTTAATGCTCTAATCTCTGTAATAAAATGTTATGATCAACAGTATCAAAAGCTGCACTGAGGTCCAACAGGACAAGCACAGAGACGAGTCCACTGTCAGAGGCTGTAAGAAGATAGTTTGTAACCTTCACTAATGCTGTTTCTGTACTGTAATGAATTCTGAAACCTGACTGAAACTCTTCAAATAAACCATTCCTCTGCAGATGATCAGTTACCTGTTTTACAACTACTCTTTCAAGGATTTTGGAGAGAAAAGGAAGGTTGGAGATTGGCCTATAATTAGCTAAGACAGCTGGGTCAAGTGATGGCTTTTTAAGTAGCGGTTTAATTACAGCCACCTTGAAGGCCTGTGGTACATAGCCACCTAATAAAGACAGATTGATCATATTTAAGATTGAGGCATCAATAATTGGAAAGACTTCTTTGAACAGTCTAGTAGGAATGGGATCTAATAAACATGTTGCTGTTTTGGAGGAAGTAACTATTGAAGTTAACTCCAATCCACTGCCTGCGCATGTACTACTCTGTCAGTCGCATCTGTAGGCTGTTTCTTTTAGCTATAATATTGTTATATTTGGAGGCGGTGACGGGTTTTCCTGTAAGGTAAGCATAGCTGTCTAATATAAATATGTTTGTGACAATCATCAAATACTTAGTATTTCATAGTGGTGTCATGGTATTGTGCTGCAGATCATGTACCTGGGTAGGGCTGCTGCTATCGATTATTTTAGTAATCGAGTATTCTATTGATTATTCCATCGACTACTCGAGTAATTGGATAAGCAATATTTTTTTGTATTAAAATTTCATCTGCATATTTTAACTTCCATACTGCAGTTTTTTCCTGTGTGAAACAAAGAGGGTGGATGGAGCAGCTACAAAGTTCTCTTTTCTTCACTTACGGATCAGGTGGTTGATGAAGGACTTTTCCAGTAAAGGTTTAATGGTGGTTACAGGGGAAAAGCTTCTTTTGGAAGCTTCTTTCCATCTGAGCTTGTCCTCTCCGGCACCTGTGCAGGCAGACTGCACGTCGAACAGCTGACTGCTGTTGTTGTATTATCAGTGTTTATGTTGAAAAACGGGGCTGCAAGAGCACAATGTTGTAATGCTTTTTATCCACAAGCATTATCCTAAACACGTTGCATTGAGAGTTGGAGCCTCCAGTGTTTATCCCATTGTCTTCAGTCTGCTATTTCTCCTGTTAATTGGAGTTCTGAACCACCTATTTCCTGTCCTCCAGATTTGACATCATTTGTCATTTAGTGAGGATTTTAGTGAGGATTCGTGAGGACGAGTGGAAGACGGCCTTTAAGACTCCTCTGGGGCATTATGAATATCTTGTTATGCCTTTTGGCCTTACTAATGCCCCCGCTGTATTTCAAGCCCTGATGTACTGCAGGACTTCCTGAATGTCTTTGTGTATCTAGATGATATTCTCATCTTCTCAAAGACCCTTGCTGATCATCAAGTTCATGTCCGTCAGGTGCTACAGAGACTTTTGGAAAACCGGCTGTATGTTAAAGCAGAGAAGTGTGAGTTTCATGCAGCCACTGTTACCTTCCTGGGTTACGTGTTTGAGGGTGGGCAGGTGAAGACTGACTCTGAGAAGGTCAGGGCCGTAGTGGACCTGCCCACTCCCGTCACTTGGAAACATCTACAGCGTTTCTTAGGGTTTGCTAATTTCTACTGGCATTTTATAAGGAATTATAGTCAGGTAGTTGCAACGCTTATTCACTTAACATCATCCAAGATCCCTTTTACATGAACTCCAGAGGCCGCTACTGCTTTCGCTGAGCTGAAAGAGATTTACCTCATCTCCTGTGCTGGTTCAACCTAATCCAGAGTCTCCGTTTCTTGTCGAAGTGGATGCGTCTTTTTCCGGGGTGGGGGCATTTCTCTCACAGCGAACAGGCCCTAAAAAATAAACTGCAACCATGTTCCTTCTGTTCCCGTCGGCTTTCTGTTTCTGAATTGAATTATGATGTGGGTCATCGGGAATTGCTTGCCATAAAGACGGCATTGGAAGAATGGAGGCATTGGCTAGAGGGAGCCAAACACCCATTGATAGTTTGGACAGACCACAGGAATTTATCATACCTTCAATCTGCTAAAACGGTTAAACGCTCCTCAGGCCTGGTGGTCATTGTTCTTTTCTCGCTTCAATTTCCCCATTTACTTGCCATCCTGGGGTGAGCTACTACTACCAATGTGGCTTCTCAGTCACTGGATGAAAAAAAAAATGACATCACAATTCATCACTCACATGTAATTGGTTGGTAGATCTGTCCCCCATTGACCTTTATAAAAACAGGCCTAGGTAAGCCCCTCCCTTATAAATATTAACCCAGTAATAAAATTTTTTTTTAAATTATTACTATTTCTGAGATATACCTTGTATCTGATGCTGTATTCATGCCATGCTAATAACCTCAACTAAAGGGAATTCAATTATGAGAAACAAATTGTGAGGCACAAGTTTGAATTTTTTTTTATGAAGCAATATGCACATACACACACATCATATGTTATATATAAAAACAAAAAAAACCTTATGACATAATGCTTTGCTACTTCAGGGCCATGGTGTGGTGGCTTTCTCTCAGAGCATGCTCCAGCATACAAACTCTTATGGTGCATGGCGTTGTTTTTAGGGTGAGCTTCTAGTCTGTCTTGCAGTTTGGCACAGATGTCACTGAGCTCCTGGCTGAGGAAGCTTGGGGGTCTTTATCCAGCCCGATATGCCCTCTGAGACGCCATCCTCCTCATCCAACATGAGGTCAATGGTGACACCGTGCCAGAAGGCAACCTCCTCTGCTGCCAGGACAGTCGCTCTCGCCTCCAGCAGCTGTTGACACAGAGCACACATTAAGTCATTATGAAACTATATGAAATACTGTGAAAAATCATGAAACTACACTGAAAGTTTGAGTCTCTTGACTTTGAATTCACACATAGCAGATAAGACCCTGAATGACAAAAAAAGGAAAAAAAAACTAACATCAGCTCATCTTTGTCATCAAAAACATTGGTTATGTGACAAAGTTCCAACTGTGCATCCTGTGAAGTACTTTGAAAAAATTTAACATTGATAAAAGTACTTAAGTGATTTTGGTCATTAACCCTTGAGGTGCCTTTAAACTGATTATACACTTTTTATCTTTAGGTCCCAAAATGTTACAGCTGCTAAAACTATAAACATTTAGTGTTAATTATTTTCACCTTCACTGCATCACCTTTTTATATAGATTTTGGGTTGTTCAAAAGAAGTCAGATTTTTTATAAAGTTAAAAAAAAAAACAAGTAATATTTTCCAGAAATAAAACTGCATTTCCAAAGTAACTACACAAATACAGCAGACCAGCAGTCCAATCCAATACGTCTTACCTGCTTTCTTCTTGCATGACACTGGGCAAAAAATTTTAATGGCTGCTGCCTTTTCCGGAAGGTGAGGTTGACTGTATCAAAAGTTACGACAGACTGTCTCGTAGGTTTTGCAAGAAGCTGGAAAACATTTTTGTACATTGTAAATAAAGAGCGTAAACACAGTACATACATAAACAATACTCAGGCAAAACACACACACACAAACCATCAATAGATACTTAGACACAATTATATATCACTGTCCATGCCTTGGAAATCCGGGCTTGAATGATCTAGATCTAGATTTAGTATGGGGCAGTGCCCCTAGAAATGAGGGGAGTCTTCATTTAAGTCTTTAAAATATCACATTTTGTAAATGACTTCATGCTTTTTGTCTGGCATAATTTTCAGATATTAAAGATTTTCTGTTAATTGTTTTATTGTAAAAGTCTTATTCCAAAACCTGTTGCATTAATATTTTTACATTTTTCTCATGAAGGTTTTGCTGATATCTCTTATGTGCATCCATGTATAGCAAAATAAAAGTTTTCTTATTACTTTTGACTTGGTAGTCTTTAATGTCAATGCATGTGAATGTTGTCTGCAAACATTCACTGAACGTTTATGGCAGCGTTCATGGGATGTGGTCTGAATGTTCAATGCTAGCTGGTAAGCTACTGCACAGAGGAGGATGATGGTGTGTCAGACTTTTTGTTACAGTGAATTGGACTGAACATTGAGTATGCTTTTCAATGAAAATAATTCTTGTGGTGTCACCAAAATCAAGTTATAGCCTTTGTTTATCTGCCTCAGTCCACTAAAGTTCAGGGTTCACAAATAACTCCGTGACAAAGGCTCACAAGACAGAAGCTCACAGCCTTATTGGAAAAAGGGACAAAAGCTGAAAACTTCCAAAAATATATTTCCAACTAGATAATTCTAATTTATACATTAAAATGATTTCTTGTGAATTTAGTCTTGTTTGAACGTTTCTCTGTATAATAATTTATGTGTAGTCATATTGTAATGGAAAGAGGCTTAAAAGATGATAATGTAAATTTGATTATAGATATCTCAAAATAAAAATATGGTGGTTACAACTGTTGGGAGGGGTAGACCACTGGTGAGTACTGGTGACCACTGGTGAGTACTTGATTTGCATTTGTGTGACTCACAGAAACCTCCTTTACAGATCAAAGCCTGCCCCAGACCTGAGGAGAGGGGGGAGCTTGGGGAACACGGACACAGAAAGTCATAGGGCAGCTCCTGGCAGTTTCCTACTGTTTAACTGTTCTTACCAAAGCCTCCTGCTGAGAGCTCTAAATCTCAAGGCGTGCAGCAATATTACATGCCAGTAACTGTCGAAAAACCCGCTTTTCATGCCGTGAACAAACTCCAGATCAGTAGGTGGCGGTAATGGAGCTCTAAGCTGGTTTGTCTACCGCCATTAAACCCACAAGAAGAGAAAGAAAAACAACTAGGTAGAACTGTAATGTGATGTGATGGTGTGGGTGAAACTCAATTTACAGGGAGATACCTGAGCGCTGCAGAGTTTAAACGAAGCATCAAAGGAGCAAATTTGTGTCGAGGATTTTTTATAATCGAACTATTTGAGTTAATCGATGAATCGTTGTAGCCCTATACCTGGGTGCATCCCTCCATAAACCTGGCACTAACTGCTGTGGCTTTCTTCCAAGCATCAGCTGAGGGGTTTGGTTTCCACTAAGGGAAATGTATATTTTACTAAACTCTTAGATATTGTCCAGGGGTCAGCAACTCTCGGCTCCGG
Source organism: Pterophyllum scalare (assembly GCA_024447675.2). NCBI lineage: Eukaryota > Metazoa > Chordata > Actinopteri > Cichliformes > Cichlidae > Pterophyllum > Pterophyllum scalare. Next base: position 39,108 of record JAMQGT020011849.1, read on the forward strand.
AGCTGCGGTCAAGTGAGCCGCGCTGTGGTCAAATCAGCAGCTGCTTAAATTTTCTTGCGCTTCTACTCTAAGTTTTATGGTAATGCTCGTCCTTCGTTACCGATTTCTGTACAACGGAACAAAAATAACCCGTAGTTACTTTTGATTTAAATGTGTTCTCGTTATGTAAAACACTATGACGTATAACAATAACATCTTTTAAATTATGCGTTTTAAGACAAAGTTATGGTGTGTGTGTGTGTGTTGTTTGGGAGACATTAAGAGAAGTAAAGCTCCACAAGTCCTATTTTTTCCTCAATAAATGTGTGTGAAATTTGCTGGTAACCTAACTCTTCACTCATGATTGCTCTCATTACAAATGTATTCAAGTTTTCATCATGGTCTGCACAGCTGATTTTGCAGTCATCCTGGATATGCACCAGCCTGACAACCCTCCACCCGCGACGCTGAACATAATAAGTGCAAGAGGATGGATGGATGAATACATAGATGGACGGATGAATGGATGGATAGATGTGGCTAATATGCATGCAGAAAGTCAGAATAAATAAACCCAGGGTTAAGTTATAGGACTATACAATTATAATTATAAACTGACAACTCTGAACCTATTTAATAAACTCAATCCAGTGTGGTTATATGATAATCAATCATTGATAGCTGACATAAAAATTTTCTCTGGATTCATCTTCTGCCTTGTTCACTCTACCTGGCTGTGAAATTTCATCTAAGGCCAGTTAAGGAGTCCACTTAAATTAGATAACATATCTGCATAAAATTCACCAAGGTTAATGCAATATCAAAAATATATTTTAAAATTCTGAAAAAAATCAGCATAGGAAGTTGACGTGGAAACCTCTCACCCTATGTCAGCAGGGATAGGCTCCACGCCCCCACCCCCGCGACCCTGAACAAGATAAGCGGAAGTGAATGGGTGTATAGCTCAATTTTTTTATTAATAGTTATTGAGGTGTGCACGGGGAAAGTCACCTGCAATTGACTTCTGTATGAACAGAGAGTATAACAAAGCATGGAATCTTTGTAATACGACTATCCATCATTCCATCCATGCATTCCCTTCCACTAATCCTGTTCAGGGTCGCGGGGTGGGGGCGTGGAGCCTATCCCTGCTGATGTTACACCTTTAAGAATGACAGTGGTCTATTCTCTGGGTAACACATTAATTGTTTCTCTTTTATTTCCTGTGAAACACAGAACAGGACACACAGTAAGCACCTGTGTTAATCAGTATAGCTTACACTGACATCGGCTACAGAGCATCTTGTTCTGCTTATGCTTAAACACAACACAACTTAAAAGAAAACAGTCAAATTACAGATATCCAAATTAATTCAATAACAATCCTCTTATTCATCTTTATCATCCCTTCTACTTAACACAATTGTTCCTTTGTAACCGTCTTAAACAGTATTAAATACAAACTCTTATTTTCAAAACATCAACATATTTTGAGAATTCCCTTTCTGGGCTCCTATCTTTACTTATATGCAGGAATCAGCGTCCTGTCTCTCTGGCCTATGATTGGTCAAAACCGCTACAAGCGCGGGTTGTACTACAGCTCGTAATTACCCTCAGCCTCCCCCAATCATGCACAGATAACAATATACAACATTTCTCTATATGCAAGTTCACACGGCTCATTTAAACAGTCATTATTGTCTCTTGTCTCATTCCCGACCGTGTCTCATCACGCATTTCCTCACTCACTTTCACTCTAATTAGTGTGATTGGCATTTGCGCTGTGAGCATCGGCATTAGCGATGTTAGCATTAGCGGCGCTAGCGTTAGCGGTATTAGCATTCACACTGTCACATCCCAAAATCACCGTTACACTTATTTCACAGCCATCCTCTTAGCACAGTCAGACTAAGGCTTTACATGTTGTTATTTCAGTTCCTATCATCTTTACTGAGATTACTGAACACCTTACCTGTGAAACACAGAACAGGACACACAGTAAGCACCTGTGTTAATCAGCACAGCTTACTCTGTGACAGCTACGGAGCATCTTGTTCTGCTAGTCCCATCAGGTTCCTCATGCCCACAGCGCCCTCTGTTGAACAGACACTTCACCCAAGTAAAACAGAACTACACAGTGAACACAACTGCATGAAGGCACTGAGTGATCTTCAACATGTTTTAAAAGAAACTCCTTAGTTGATTAATTTTGAATGGGGGGGGGTAAGATATTTCACTCTAGTCCATTTTCCTATTGCTTTTCCTCAATGTCCTTTGAAACACATAGTGCTACGCTCTCCCCCACAAATTTTTAATGTCTCTTGACATTATAACCAATGTTCTACCAAGGTCTCCAAAAGTGTCTGCTCTCTATACTGAGTCTCTATTACTTCACAGTGTCTCGTGATCAATGATGGCTGCCCTAGCCTATCGTAACTCATTACGACAGGTGGCTGCCTGAGTCTATGTGGGTGTGACCTCCCTGTTTGAGTCAGTACTGTTCCACACTCACCACCCTCAGGAACCACGATGTTGGCTGGGTCCAGTTCGTGTTGCTGGGATACATCAGCGACCTCTTCGCTCTGTAGTGGCAAATCCTCTTCGATAGCTGTTGGACCCTGCTGAGGCTGGAAAGGTTCTGCCTCAGGATTCAGTGGAGCTGGGCTCTGATGTCTCCCTCTCCCAGGCCTGAGATGCCACTGGTAGACGTGCTCGTCATCATCGCCGGAGCCACTGTCAGATGTTGGTTGCTGCTGCTGGATGTTAGATGCTCTCTTTACCCTCGAAGATCTCCGGACAGTCCTCGGCTGCTGTGAAGTCCGTTCTGGTGGCTGTTCGATGGGCAAGTAGTCACAAGGCAGGAGAAGATTCCTGTGAACAACTCTGTCTCTGCCAACACCATTCTCGGGGCTGATCCGATAAACTGGACTGTCATCCCCTTTCCTTTCCTTCACTCTGAAGACTTGATCCTCCCAGTAGGATTGAATCTTTCCTGTACCTCCTCTAGTCATTATGTTCCGGAGGAGGACCCGGTCACCAGGTTGGAGATCTCTTCCTAGCACCCTTTTATCATAGTTGATTTTTCCACGAGCTGCTCCTTTATTTGCAGTTCTAGCCACAATCTGGTAGGCTTCCTGCATCCTTTTTTTCCAACTGTTCACATAGTTCTCATAACTTTCTCGAGCACCTCCTCTTTCGATGTTGAACAGCAGGTCAATCGGCAAGCGTGGGGACTGTCCAAACATGAGGAAATAAAGTGAATAGCTTGTGCTCTCATGCTTTGTGCAGTTGTAGGCATGGACAACTTTTGCCAATGATTCCTTCCAGTCTTTCTTTTCCTCTTCCTCCAGGGAGCGCAACATGGCCAGCAGAGTCCGATTGAACCTCTCCACCTGCCCGTTTCCTTGAGGATGATATGGCGTTGTGTGTGAGCCCCGAACACCAGATATCTCTTTCAGTTGAGCCATCAGTCTATTCTCAAATTCTCCTCCCATATCGTGGTGTAGCTTGCTGGGGAAACCAAACTTCAGAGCAAAATCGTCGAAGAGCTTATCAGCCACAGTCTTTGCCGATTTGTTCTTTGTGGCATAGGCTTGTGCAAATCTTGTGAAGTGATCCATGACCACTAACACATATTCGTAGCCATGTTTGCATTTGTCCAGATGGAGAAAGTCTATCGAGACCAGCTCGAATGGGTAGGTGGTCTGGATTGGATTCAAGGGTGCACGGGTCTGCCTACTTGGTTTCCTCCTCTTTAGACAGTCTCATACCTTGCTCACAAAATGTTCTACATCCTGGTGCATGTGTGGCCAGTAGAACCTCTCTCGGATTAGATCGAGTGTCCTTTCAACTCCCAAGTGGCCCATATCTTGGTGTAGCTCTTTGAATATCAGCGGGTGGTATGACTTGGGAGCCACTATCTGTTTTCGCCGAGTGGTGCTGCGACGCAGGACTCCATCTTCATCCAAGCCGATTTTCCACCACTGCTTTAGCAGTGCTGCCACAGTTGATGGCTCTGTCTTGATCTCGGCTCTACCTGGTCTGTGGTTTTGGCTCTTGTACCAGATGACTCGTGACAGCACTTCATCCTCTTCCTGAGCCTTACAAATCTGTGCCGGGGATATGGGCTGCACAGTATTACTGCTACAGTGTCTTACCAGGCTCAAAGCACAAGTCTGGATGATTCCAACACCTTGGCACGGGTCCCTCTTCTCAACTTTGACATTCTCCATACATGCATTGACAGTCTCTCTACTGACCTCTATCGTGCAGCTGTGCATGTACTCCTCCATGCTGAGTGGCATCCGAGACAATCCATCTGCATCCCTGTTGTTCTTTCCAGGCCGGTAGCGTATGACAAAGTTGTAGTCGGCGAGTTCTGCCACCCATCTGTGTCCTGCTGCATTGAGTTTTGCAGTTGTGCATACGTACGTCAATGGGTTATTGTCCGTATAAACCACAAATGACGGGGCATGGTACAGGTAGCTGCGATAACGCTCACAGATGGCCCACTTCAACGCCAAAATCTCCAGCTTCCCCGAATGATACCTTTTCTCTGCAGGGCTGAGACTGCGGGAGCCATACGCTATCACTCTCATCTTGCCAAGCTGTCGCTGGTACAGGACTGCTCCCAACCCATCCTGTGAGGCATCACAGTGTAGTGCGAAGGGCTGGTCAAAGTCAGGGTACCCAAGAATTGGGGGTTTGGTAAGGGTCTCGATCAGATGATTCAGGACCTCCTGGTGTTCTGTCATCCACCGTATTGGTGCATTAGAGGGCAAATGACCTTTCTTTGTTTTTTTTGGTTTCTTTTGCTTTTCTGGCTGTTGTTCTGGGTTACATTGCTCAGACATGGGTGGGGTGAGGAGGTCGTACAATGGCTTGGCTATGCAGGCGAAGTTAGGGATGGTGTCCCTTAAGCCTGTCAAACAACTCTCCATGCTGCGTTGGAATTCCGCTGGTGCAGAGCTTAGACCAAAGGGGATGCGTACCCATTCGTAGAGCCCCCAGGGTGTGATGAAAGCTGTCAGAGGGCTACTCTCATCACCCAGGAAACCCTGGTGGTATACTTTACCCTGGTCCAGGACAGAAAACCATTAGCTCCCGCCCAGCGTGTCCAGCATGTCCTGTATTCTTGGTATTGGGTGCCGGTCGGGTACTGACTCTTCCTGTTCAGTTCCCTGTAATCACAGCAAAGCCGTAGGCTGCCGTCCTTCTTGCGAACACATACCACCGGTGATGAATAAGGGGATCGTGAAGGATAACAATCCAGCCCCTGTTCAACAAGTCCTGTAGGTATTCTTTCACTTCCTTCTGGAGGGGTCTCGGGACGGACATGTAAGTCTTCTGCACTGGGCTGGTGTCATGAATGTGGGGCTGCGGAGGTGGTATTCTGGGTTCTTTAGGGGGGGTTCCTGCAGTGGTGAGTGCCTCTTCCCTGTTCCTCCCTCTTGACCAGTCCCATGTCCCTTGTTCTGCTTCTCCATTCTTATCAGAACATTATTCAGAATATCCTTAACATCACTGTCACTCTGACTGATTTCAGTCTCGTCCAGTACATCCTCTGCTTTCTTGATCAGCAACCGCCGAGGCACACTGCTGGGCTCCTTTTCATCCAGGCTGCCACATTTCAGGGACCTGCAGGTGTCCAGGAGATGATCCTCCCTCAGCTGCCATAGCGCTGCACTTACTTTGTCCCGCAGAAGCTAAATTTCCTCCATTCTACAGAAGATAGTTGAAGGTTCGTCTCGTGGGTACCGGAGGGGTGTGATGGACTTTGAGTCCACTAGCGCCTCCTCCTGGCTGGCTTGCCAAAATATGTTACACCTTTAAGAATGACAGTGGTCTATTCTCTGGGTAACACATTAATTGTTTCTCTTTTATTTCCTGTGAAACACAGAACAGGACACACAGTAAGCACCTGTGTTAATCAGCATAGCTTACACTGGCATCGCCTACAGAGCATCTTGTTCTGCTAGTCCCATCAGGTTCCTCGTGCCCACAGCGCCCTCTGTTGAACAGACACTTCACCCACATAAACAGAACTACACAGTGAACACAACTGCATGAAGGCACTGAGTGATCTTCAACATGTTTTAAAAGAAAGTCTTTAGTTGATTAATTTTGAATGGGGGGTGGGTAAGATATTTCACTCTAGTCCATTTTCCTATTGTTTTTCTCAATGTCCTTTGAAACACATAGTGCTACACTGACATAGGGTGAGAGGCACAGTATATCCTGTACAGGTTGCCAGCCTGTCGCAGGGCCAACACAGAGAGATATCACTATTTTAATTTAATTCATGAGATAATAAATTTGTGTTATGCCATACAATAAAAATCCTCTGAGTTATTCAGTTGTCTAAGTAGGTCACAACAATGGACAGCTTCACAGACTTTATAAATTTTTCTGAAATGATTTTAAACATTGAGACCATAAAAACACCAGATCAAAGGAAATTAGGTAAAAAAAAAAAAAAGGCCATCAACCTTTCACTTGAAGTAAAAAAGTGAAAAGCAAAAGGTCATGGAGCCACAGATTAGCATGATGTCATGTGTGTACAATTGCAACATATGTTATCAGGGAATATGTCCTGTAAGTGGTTTGACATGAAACTCTGAGCCAGGGTCACAATGTGTTGAGAATTCCACGCCAACATCAAATTCGGATTTTTTATGATTTTTTAAATATATTTTTTTAAATTGCATTAACCTTGGTGAATTTGTCACCTGATTTCTGTGGATTCCTGCAGTTCCACGTCAACTTCCTATGCTGATTTTTTTCAGAATTTTAAAATATATTTTTGATATTGCATTAATCTTGGTGAATTTTATGCAGATATGTTATCTAATTTAAGTGGACACCTTAACTGGCCTTAGATGAAAATTCACAGCCAGGTAGAGTGAACAAGGCAAAAGATGAATCCAGAGAAAATTTTTATGACAGCTATCAATGACTGACCTTAAAAATTATCATATAACCACACTGGATTGAGTTTATTAAATAGGTTCAGAGTTGTCAATATATAATTATAATTGTATAGTCCTATAACTTAACCCTGGGTTTATTTATTCTGACTTTCTGCATGCATATTAGCCACATCTATCCATCCATTCATCCGTCCATCTATGTATTCATCCATCCATCCTCTTGCACTTATTATGTTCAGCGTCGCGGGTGGAGGGTTGTCAGGCTGGAGCATATCCAGGATGACTGCAAAATCAGCTGTGCAGGCCATGATGAAAACCTGAATACATTTGTAATGAGAACAATCATGAGTGAAGAGTTAGGTTACCAGCAAATTTCACACCGTTTATTGAGAAAAAAATAGGACTTGTGGAGCTTTACTTCTCTTAATGTCTCCCAAACAACACACACACACACACACAAACAACACAGACACACACCATAACTTTGTCTTAAAATGCACATAAAAGCTCCTTTGCTTGCAGGATCCTGGTGAAACACGGGGTTCTGCTTGGAAATGACAGGAGATTGAAGGAGAATCATTTAGAAACATGTTTGGAAGCAGTTTGATTGAAGTTTGTGAAGTTATCCTTGAAATGGCCAAAATGAGCGTTTCTCAGCGAGAAAAGCTCAAAATGCACATAAAAGCTCCTGTGCTTGCAGGATCGCGGTGAAACACGGGGATCTGCTTGGAAATCATATGAGATTGAAGGAGAATCATTTAGAAACATGTTTGGAAGCAGTTTGATTGAAGTTTGTGAAGTTATCCTTGAAATGGCCAAAATGAGCGTTTCTCGAGCGAGAAGAACTCAAAACGCACATAAGCGCTCCTGTGCTTGCAGGATCGTGGTGAAACACGGGGTTCTGCTTGGAAATGACAGGAGACTGAAGGAGAATCATTTCGAAACATGTTTGGAAGCAGTTTGATTGAAGTTTGTGAAGTTATCCTTGAAATGGCCAAAATGAGCGTTTCTCAGCGAGAAAAGCTCAAAACGCATATAAAAGCTCCTGTGCTTGCAGGATCGTGGTGAAACACGGGGTTCTGCTTGGAAATCATATGAGATTGAAGGAGAATCATTTAGAAACATGTTTGGAAGCAGTTTGATTGAAGTTTGTGAAGTTATCCTTGAAATGGCCAAAATGAGCGTTTATCAGCGAGAAAAGCTCAAAACGTATATAAAAGCTCCTGTGCTTGCAGGATCGTGGTGAAACACGGGGTTCTGCTTGGAAATCATAGAAGATTGAAGGAGAATCATTTAGAAACATGTTTGGAAGCAGTTTGATTGAAGTTTGTGAAGTTATCCTTGAAATGGCCAAAATGAGCGTTTCTCAGCGAGAACAGATCAAAACGCACATAAAAGCTCCTGTGCTTGCAGGATCGTGGTGAAACACGGGGTTCTGCTTGGAAATCATTTGAGATTGAAGGAGAATCATTTAGAAACATGTTTGGAAGCAGTTTGATTGAAGTTCGTGAAGTTATCCTTGAAATGGCCAAAATGAGCGTTTCTCAGCGAGAAAAGCTCAAAACGCATATAAAAGCTCCTGTGCTTGAAGGATCGTGGTGAAACACGGGGATCTGCTTGGAAATCATATGAGATTGAAGGAGAATCATTTAGAAACATGTTTGGAAGCAGTTTGATTGAAGTTTGTGAAATTATCCTTGAAATGGCCAAAATGAGCGTTTCTCGAAGAGAAAAGCTCAAAATGCACACAAAAGCTCCTGTGCTTGCAGGATCGCGGTGAAACAGGGGGTTCTGCTTGGAAATCATAGAAAATTGAAGAAGAATCATTTAGAAACATGTTTGGAAGCAGTTTGATTGAAGTTTGTGAAGTTATCCTTGAAATGGCCAAAATGAGCTTTTCTCAGCGAGAAAAGCTCAAAACGCATATAAAAGCTCCTATGCTTGCAGGATTGTGGTGAAACAGGGGTTCTACTTGGAAATGACAGGAGATTGAAGGAGAATCATTTAGAAACATGTTTGGAAGCAGTTTGATTAAAGTTTGTGAAGTTATCATTGAAATGGCAAAATGAGCGTTTCTCGAAGAGAAAAGCTCAAAACGCACACAAAAGCTCCTGTGCTTGCAGGATCGTGGTGAAACACGGGGATCTGCTTGGAAATCATAGGAGTTTGAAGGAGAATCCTTTAGAAACATGTTTGGAAGCAGTTTGATTGAAGTTTGTGAAGTTATCCTTGAAATGGCCAAAATGAGAGTTTCTGAGCGATAAAAGCTCAAAACGCATATAAAAGCTCCTGTGCTTGCAGGATCATGGTGAAACACGGGGTTCTGCTTGGAAATCATATGAGATTGAAGGAGAATCATTTCGAAACATGTTTGGAAGCAGTTTGATTGAAGTTTGTGAAGTTATCCTTGAAATGGCCAAAATGAGCGTTTCTGAGCGAGAAGAGCTCAAAACGCACACAAAAGCTCCTGTGCTTGCAGGATCGTGGTGAAACACGGGGTTCTGCTTGGAAATCATATGAGATTGAAGGAGAAACATGTTTGGAAGCAGTTTGATTGAAGTTTGTGAAGTTATCCTTGAAATGGCCAAAATGAGCGTTTCTCAGCGAGAACAGCCCAAAACGCACACAAAAGCTCCTGTGCTTGCAGGATCGTGGTGAAACATGGGTTCTACTTGGAAATGACAGGAGATTGAAGGAGAATCATTTAGAAACATGTTTGGAAGCAGTTTGATTGAAGTTTGTGAAGTTATCCTTGAAATGGCCAAAATGAGCGTTTCTCAGCGAGAAAAGCCCAAAACGCACATAAAAGCTCCTGTGCGTCCCAGCGAGAAACGCTCATTTTGGCCATTTCAAGGATAACTTCACAAACTTCAATCTAACTGCTTCCAAACATTTTTCTAAATGATTCTCCTTCAATGCCATATGATTTTCAAGCAGATCCCCGTGTTTCACCACGATCCTGCAAGCACAGGAGGAAAATGAGCCTATGTTGCTCAAATACAAGCTAAAGAAACTGGTAAATAGTGTCCTTACAGTATATAGGTCTCAGCATCTCGCTACCACTATTTAAGATTCAGCATGCCCATAGAAAAACAACATCAAAAATAATTATTGGGATTTAAAAAAATTTTTTTTTGCCGTTCTGATTTATCTGCAGCCAGAGACATATAGTTAGTGAGGTTAGGTGATTCTAAATTGCCCATAGGTGTGAATGGTTCTTTTTCTCTCTGTGTTAGCCCTGTGACAGACTGGAGACCTGTGCAGGATATACCCTGCTTCTTTGGCCTCCAAGCTCAGGTCCTCTACCAGAGGCCTGGGAGCTGTCCTGCACAGTTTCTTAGCTTTTCCTAGGACTGCACTCTTCTGGCCAGAGATCTTGGATGTTGTTCCTGGAATCTGCTGGAGCCATTCTCCCAGTTTGGGGGTCACTGCCCCGAGTGTTTACCAGGGGCACCACTGTTACTTTCACCTTCCACATCCTGTCTAGCTCTTCTCTGAGCCCTTGGTATTTATCCAACTTCTTGTGTTCTTTCTTCTTGATGTTGCCATCACTTGGTATTGCAATGTCTATCACTACGATTTTCTTCCTCTGTTTGTCCACCATTGCTATGTCTGGTTGGTTACCCATCACAAGTTTGTCCATCTGTATCTGCAAGTCCCACAGGATCTTGGCTCTGTCATTCTCAACCACCCTTGGGGGCGTATCCCATTCTGACCTTGGGACTTCCAGGTCATACTCGGCATAGATGTTCCTGCATACCAGGGGTGGGCAATCTTTTTGTCTATGGGCCCACATTGACTTTTTGAAATTTGTCAGATGGGCCAGTACAAGATCATGCTAGGGAAAAGCATTACAGTTTTAATACTTCAATTCAATTCAATTCAAGTCAATTCAATTTGATTTATATAGCGCCAAAACAGTTGCCTCAAGGCACTCTGTATTGTGGGTAAAGACCCTACAATAATACAGAGAAAACCCAAATGTCAAAACAACCCCCTATGAGCAAGCACTTGGTGACAGTGGGAAGGAAAAACTCCCTTTTAACAGGAAGAAACCCCCAGAAGAACCAGGCTCAGGGAGGGGCAGTCATCTGTCATGACTGGTTGGGGCTGAGGGAAGAGAGACAGGACAAAAGACATGCTGTAGAAGAGAGCTAGATATTAATAATAAATAATTAAATACAGAGTGAAGTATAAACAAATTAAATAAGGTGAATAAAAAGAAACATTGCTTTATGGGAACCCCCCCAGCACCCTAAATTCAGAGGAGCCACATTTGCTTTTAGTGTTAATAGTGTTGTTTTTGCCAGTGCATCAAAGTCTGGTGTTAGTTTTGTTGTAGCAATTCTCAGAATCCTCTACATCCATCATAATTATGATATGATTTGATTTGTGCAATTCTGTACCAATCTTTGGCGGGCTGGATTAAAAAGACGCATGGGCCGGGTGTGGCTGTATACTATGCCAGACACTTGGTTATGGCATTCTATGTATCCCCTGGCTGCTAGCATCTTGCAGCCTGGGGTTATGTGCTGGATTGTCTGAGGGGTATCTCTTCACAGCCTGCACCTGGGGTCTTGCCTTGTGTGGTAGACCCCAGCCTCTGTTGATCTTGTCCTCAGAGTAAACAACACAGGCTGCTGGCTATAAATTGAAAGTGCTACCTAGTTATATTTAAAGTAATAATGCCAACCCACTTGCCACTGAGACACAAACATCAATACAAGAGCAGTAAATTTAGGTCAGAGTAATGAGTAATATCTCAAACTAAACACCTCCTATTACCAGTTTTAATTCATATTTTATATAGATAAATAAATACATTTATGTAACTGTACATACTTGTGAGTCATTTGAAACTGAATTTCTGTTATTACTGTGGCCCACATGCAGTACCTTCGCGGCTGGCCCACACTTTAGAAATCACTGATCTAGACTTCTTATGATGTTTAACACCATTATCGCCTCACATTTTCAGCTGCAATCCTGGTAGTGTTAAAAGGGTCTGAGTGCAAGGAAAGAATAAACATAAAATTACAATTCATTCTGTGAATGATCCTGCAGGCACCTGGAGGATCCAGAGAATGAGCTGAGTGATATCCAATCAGATGCTGTACCACTGGAGGTTCGTGACTGGCTGGCCTCCACTTTTACACGGCAGAGAACCCTGATGCTGCGCCACAATGAAGACAAGCCACACTTCCGCAGCATCGTCCATGCAGTATAGGCTAGCATCTTTGTGGAGAGGTTTGGTTTACTTTTTTGTATAATTTTTGACAGTTATTTAAAACAAATCACTGTGGTAACAGAAGTATCGGTATAGTTGCTATACCGATACTTCTGTTACCACACTGTTACCACATAAATACCACAAAAATATGTAAACTTTCACATTTTTTTCTTTTGTTGCAAAAGAAAAAATGAGAAAGTCTGCATAATTTTGTTTTTGTTTTATCTGTTTATTTAAAAAATAAAAGTTTCACTGAAATCACACATTTCTATGACAGAATAGTTTTTAAATAAAATGCTGGATTTGGTGAGAATTTGTTTTTCCTTTGCTCATTTTATGTTCATAGTAAATATTACAATCTGGATAAACCCCTGAGATGGAGAATCTTTTTCAAGAGGTCCAAATATTATTATATACACTATGGACTAGTTTCTCCTATCTTAATGAACACTCGCTGCACTACCAGTCACACACACGCACATTAAAATTAACAGAACACTTAATCTACTCACATTAGCAATCTTATATCCTAATTAGGAATCAGTAGTTAATCTAACTTGCCTTTGGGCTGTTGTAGAGAACTGGAGAAGCCGGAGAAAAACAATCCTCTCTATAGTAACAGTACGGTATATTTTACCTTTGAATAATGTGTTATGACAGCAACTCAGGTCAAAGGATATTATATTAGAAATGGTCTGGGAGCCAATCAGAACCACTCAATACACCAGATTTTTTTTAATTTCAACTTAAATGGTTCCTTTTTAAAAATAAGTTACGCAGATTCTAGCTCAACTTATTGCCAGCAACACAACCATTATACTAATAGAGAAAATGGTGAACACAGATTGAAGTTGACTATGCTTCACTGAACTTTAATGAGATATAAATACTTACTTTGCCCCTTACACTGAATAAAAATTAAGAATAACCTGACGAATCAATCTTTTTTTCATCATTTGGTTTAATACCGCACAAGTTGTCATATCCTGGGCCCTATTCCAGGAAGCATGTTCAACAAACTTTTTAAAAAAAACTCAGTTTCCAGTTCCAGAACAGCTGATCAGAGAGAGTTCAAGTAACTGAGTGTGTTCACCTTAAGTAAAGTGAATGCTTGAGCAGGGAAAGGAAGCTATCATCAGTGGAGCTCCGGTGCCAGGATTCAACATGGCAATGGGTAAAAAAAGAGCGGACCCTCCATTTTAATCCAGTGCACCTAGGAATATGAACGCTTGTCAATGCTGAACCTGATATTTACACTATATACAGGGGTTGGACAATGAAACTGAAACACCTGGTTTTAGACCACAATAATTTATTAGTATGGTGTAGGGCCTCCTTTTGCGGCCAATACTGTGTCAATTCGTCTTGGGAATGACATATACAAGTCCTGCACAGTGGTCAGAGGGATTTTAAGCCATTCTTCTTGCAGGATAGTGGCCAGGTCAGGATGTGATGCTGGTGGAGGAAAACGTTTCCTGACTCGCTCCTCCAAAACACCCCAAAGTGGGTGGTATGCTTCTTGGGCCTTCTCCACACCATAACTCTCCCGGATGTGGGGAAAGCAGTAAAGGTGGACTCATCAGAGAACAATACATGTTTCACATTGTCCACAGCCCAAGATTTCTGCTCCTTGCACCATTGAAACCGACGTTTGGCATTGGCACGAGTGACCAAAGGTTTGGCTATAGCAGCCCGGCCGTGTATATTGACCCTGTGGAGCTCCTGACAGACAGTTTTGGTGGAAACAGGAGAGTTGAGGTGCACGTGATTTGGGCAGCCGTGGTTTTTTGGATACAATCCGGGTTAGCATCCGAACATCCCTTTCAGACAGCTTCCTCTTGCGTCCACAGTTAATCCTGTTGGATGTGGTTGGTCCTTCTTGGTGGTATGCTGACATTACCCTGGATACCGTGGCTCTTGATACATCACAAAGACTTGCTGTCTTGGTCACAGATGCACCAGCAAGACGTGCACCAACAATTTGTCCTCTTTTGAACTCTGGTATGTCACCCATAATGTTGTGTGCATTGCAATATTTTGAGCAAAACTGTGCTCTTACCCTGCTAATTGAACCTTCACACTCTGCTCTTACTGGTGGAATGTGTAATTAATGAAGATTGGCCACCAGGCTGGTCCAATTTAGCCATGAAACCTCCCACACTGAAATGACAGGTGTTTCAGTTTCATTGTCCAACCCCTGTATATGAAGTATTCACTCATCCATCCAAATCATTGAACTCAGGTTTTCCCATCACTTCCATGGCCACAGGTGTATTAGATCAATACCTAGGCATGCAGACTGCTTTTACAAACATACGCGAAAGAATGGGTCGTTTGCAGCTCAGTACCATGATAGGATGCAACCTGTGCAACAAGTCCACTGTGAAATATTCCACAGTAAACTGTTAGAGATGAAATGTGAGCAACCTCAATTTTTAAAGAAAATTTAATTGTTTCAGCATCTCCAGTGTCAATACCATGTTGAAGAAAAGGCATCCTCCCCAGATCAGTCACCCCTGTATTAGAAAATTAATGAAATATTTACTTAAGAAGTCTAACTTCTCTCTTTTCTTTCTTCTGTAGTCCTGAGTCCCTTCTAACCTGTCCTCAACTTTTCCACCAGGGTGTCTACTAACCAAGAAGGCCCAGCACCTTCACTACATCCTTGAGCCCCAGTCGTTGCACTCCCCATCTCAATGTGTTTAAAGTGCCCACATTCACACCCTCCTTTAACATTAACTCCTCATTGGACAAGACAAGACATTATAGTGATGAGAAAAAGATGTTGAGGGTTGAGTGCTCATGTTAAGAACACAATAGCAAATTAATGTCTAATTGGGATTTAGGTGCATGTAAAAGTGCAAACATCTGCATATTAATGTCACATTTGATAGTGACTTTATGGATGAGGGAATAAATTGAAGTGTCAGTCAGCCGGTTCAGATATAGCAGGAGGGGAGGAGTCAGAGAGAAACTTAGTTTGTTGAAGGAAAACCTCCCAGTGAGCAATTTCAGTCTGTTATCCCAGTAACTGACTGAGAGTTGAAGTTAACTCTTTCTGGAAGGGAAAACCCAGAGTTTCCCTCAACTCAGGGGTAGCAGACTCAGAGCTGTTGGTGAAAACCATTTCCTGGAATAGGAAATGGGACATGACTTGTCTTTCTTTTCTTTTTTTTCAATGAAGAAATGTATTTATTTGCCTCAGTTCTTACTCCTTCTTTCCTAATCTTTGAAAATTTCATTACATAATTTTATGTAGTGAATAAATAAATCAATAACTAGTTTACTATATTGGCCATTCATTAGCTTAGTTTTTGTCAACTTTTTTGTGTTTTTTGGTTACAGGATGTTCAGACGAACCTCCTATATGACTGGTCTCAGTTATCCCACAAATGTCATCACTGTGCTAAAGGTATGTGTGTTCCTGGTGAAACGGTTTTAACAAATTTTAATGGCATGTATGTGATTCTGAATTCTCAATCAGTTATTACAATGTCATGTGATTTACTGAATTACTGAAGTCTACAATGGAGAGATGAAAGAGATAATCAGTAAAGGCTAGGAAAAGAGCCTTCTGTCTTTCTAGCAATCATGCTATAAAACATAACACACAGGAACAGAAACTGCTATCTCATGTATGATTTCATTAAAACAGGCTACATTAGGAACAATTAACATCTGTTATTCACATGATGCTAAAACTGGTTTGTGTGTGTCTGTAGCATGTAGACAAATGGTCTTTTGATGTGTTTGCACTGAATGATGTTAGCGGAGACCATGCTCTGAAAATTGTCTTCTATGAGCTGCTCACCAGATATAACTTGATTCATTTTTTCAAGGTAAGCTCAAATGCAGATCATTTTAAATATGACTGTGTTATGATTTGAGTTCTAAAGAGAATTTCAAATACAGAAAAAACAAGGTTTGTGGTTTGAGTCAGACAGTGTTTAAGAAGTGCAATAAAAAAAAAGTCTGGATGGGAAATTCAAGCTCATGAATGACTTCTTTATTTTGGCTTACAAAGCAATAACTCTAAACTCCAGATCTATGTTTTTTCCCTACTAAACTCCAAGATGGAATAATGTGGGGCTATCCTTTAAAGTGATGTAATTGTGGATAATGTAATTTTGCAATGACTCTCACCCATCATGCTTCTCTCTTGCATCATCTCAAAATCAGATTCCCATCTCTGCACTCATATCGTTTGTGGACTCATTGGAGATGGGCTACAGCAAATATAAGAATCCCTACCACAATCTGATCCATGCTGCTGATGTCACACAGACGATCCATTACCTGCTCATTAAGAGTGGAATGGTGGTAAGTCTTGCTGGCTTAATGCTGATGCAAAATGCAATCAGGGAACCTGTCTTGGTCTTCCTTTCCTGTCCTCACAGAGAGCCATTTTCATGTCCCATGTACTGTTTTTTCTTTACTTTACTGTTATGACCTGCCAGCAAGCCACATTTTAACCTTAAAGCTGCCTTGGGAGTTGAATGACATGTGACAAGGACATTTCACTTGTAAATAACACCAAACCCCAGAAATGATCCCAAGCAAAATGGAGGAAAGGGAGAAAGGGAAGCTCTAAACCAAAGCACGTTTACACTACAAACACATCCCAGTGAAACCTTGAGGAGGAAGCACTGTTGCACTCCACTAGATAAGGTGCAAACTGTGAGCTTCTAACATTTAGCTTCTCCTGTTTTCACTACAATGTGTTGCAGAGCTGCAGAATAAAGGCCAGTGTCATTACAAGGTCCCCGGAAAAAGCAAAGTAAAAACACTACCGTAAATGCAGTCACTTTGACTGAAATTACATATCAGAAGGGGATCAGAAGTCAAATTAATCGAAGAAGGAAAAACAAATATTTATAAATGTAATAAAAATATATAAATAATTAAATATTTCATATTTTCTACATCAGTGGTCCACAAAGGCTGCATACCTTTGTCTTTGTTGCATAGATTTTGATGATTCTTTAATTCTGTCTTTTGATTTCACCAGTTTTTAAACAGAACTCTTGAATAATCAAGTTCAAGTGGTTTTCAGACTTTATGGTTTTGATAATTAAGAAATTCTGTAAAATGAAAATCTAGATTTGAAATACTATCTGAGGTAGCTTTTGATCATGGTTTAAACCCCCATTTTCCTAAAACTTTATATCTTGATGTTTTGTTTTATTTGTTCCCCCCCCACTCCCCAAATGCTGCATCTCACTTTCTCTCAGCTCTGGCTAACTGAGCTGGAGATCTTTGCCATAATTTTTGCAGCTGCCATCCATGACTATGAGCATACGGGGACTACCAATAACTTCCATATTCAGACCAGGTAATTCCATTTTAACCCTCTGAGCTCTATGCTGGCCATTTGTGTCTGCTTGACTCTCTCTCTCTTTTGGACTATTTTAGCTGCATTAATGCATATGGAATAAAATTTTACAAGGGTCTGGATTTCCTTCTAATATTTTAATTTTCAACTTCAACCACTTAAATATATCAATAATATACTGTATACATTTGATTGTACCACTTGGCTCTATCGTGGACACTTTTGGCCAATTAAAACCCATTAAAACTACATTTTTTAATTCCTTGTTATATGCAACATAAAATCATACATGTTGGGCACAACTGCTTTCATTCTAAACTCAAGACATGGAATTTGTAATTTTTAACAATTTCTAGCAGATTATATAATTTATCAATGTTTGGCCAAGCAGGCAATTTTATGTAATATTCTTAGTTTCCAATGGGGGCATGTGATGGCTTACTGCGCTCCAGAGGAGCAAATAAATCACAAAATTTTAATTTAATTGCTTGTGTGTGCATGAAAACAATTATGCCTTTACGTCAAATATGTATTTGAAAGGCAGACTGAAATAGAATATGACCTCCAAGTTACCAGCTATTGAGCTTTGAGTTTCCCAGTTAAACTTGGCTTTGATGCACATGTTGAAAGCACTTGTAGCTTTGTTCTTTTCATTAAAAAAAATACCACACCCAAATCTCCCCCCCCCAAAAAAAACATCACTGGGCATCTTGCAGAATTCAAAGATGCAGCTACAGGGTAAACAACAATCTCTGGCATTGTTTGTAAATCTGTCCAGGAGTTTGTGCAGGTGCAGCCAAGACTGCTGCTAGAAGTAAGCTTCAGGATCATTTTTTCTCTGGCAAGATGACAAGAAAGTCATATTCACTGCTTCAAGCCCTTGACTATGTAATATGCTCAGAGGGTGAAAATGGGAGAAATCCTCTATACTTGAAGAAGAGACATCTTCTACTGAAGATGTTCTACAATCAAGGACAAACAAACCAGAGCTACCTACCCACCTCCTCCAACTGTGACAGCAGAAGATTCTGTCATCTGTCTTTGCTTTCACCAAAACTAACATGGCAGCACCCTACTTGTCCAAGCAAGGGAAGAGTATGCTTCTTTTGAGCACAAACCCCGAGTAACCAGCAGTCAGTGACAGGAAAAAGAGGAAGCCTATAGCAATCCTGAAGCAAAGGGGGCGTGGATAACCTAGACAAGGTTGTTGGCACCTATAGTTTTCACAGGAAAACCAGCTGCTGGCCACTGACTCTCTTCTGGATATCTTGGCATACAATGCCTTTGTCCTGTAGAAATCAGGGCATCCTGAGTGGGAGTCCTCTAAAACCTACTAACGAAGGGTGTTCCTGGAAGAGCTGGGGCACATGCTAGTGACCCCAGCAATATCAAGACGGCCTTGTCCCCCACGCTCAACAGCCACTGCTGCAATAGATGCCGGGATACAGCAGCCTGAATCAGAGCTTGGCCCACAGCCTGCCAATAAAACCAGGAGAAGGTGTGAACTGTGCACCACCAGGAGGAGAATGGCAACCACTTGCTCCAGCTGTGGGAAGTGTGTTTGCAAGGTCCATTCTACTGTGGTTTGCACATCCTGCCAACCTTGACCATGTACACACAGGCCCTAGAATATATTTTTATAGCATTTTGTAAAAACGAACAAACAAAAAACTCCAAAAACAATAAATGGCCAATTTTGTCCACTGACAAGCTGAGAGGGAGTTTGTAGGTTTTTTCATCACTGCACAAGAAATGTAATGATACATAAAAATCATTGATACTGCTAATAATTGACATGCATTTAGCTGTGATGAAGGGTAAAAAATAAATTAGGTTGCATGTGTTATATGGTAATTTTTTTAAAATAATTTTATCATTTTATAAATAAGTAGAATTATATGATAGAATTGCTTCAAAGTTCAATCAAACTGTTTCTAAATGATTCTCCTTCAATCTCATATGATTTCCAAGCAGAACCCCGTGTTTCACCACGATCCTGCAAGCACAGGAGCTTTTGTGTGCGTTTTGAGCGTTTTCTCGCTCAGAAACGCTCATTTTGGCCATTTCAAGGATAACTTCACAAACTTCAATCAAACTGCTTCCAAACATGTTTCGACATGATTCTCCTTCAA
>JAMQGT020011850.1:0-174598 GCA_024447675.2 Pterophyllum scalare
AGAAATACCAAAACAAACCACAGGGACTCAACGCGCTCTCCAGAACTTACTGAGGACGATCGTTACCCTAACATTTTCTTTCCAACTCCGTAACTTCCTTCCTCTCTACTTTGTTTTCTCGCTCGGCTCCTTCCCCCACCCCCACCGTCTCTCTCGGCAGCTCAAAGTTATTGATAGTTTAAAGTTATGGGCTAATAATAAGATGGACACTGCATGGCCAGGAGCCTATTATACCCAGGTAATGGATAGTGTGGGGATTTTGAATGACATTGCCAGGAGATTGGATGACGGAGGATGGAGCAATTTATGGGCTACCCAAAGAGCCCCTGTTCCCCTTTTCTCTCTCGCTGACACACACACCCACACAAACACACACCACTCTGTGCTATTTATCTCTAGCTTGATAAGGAGGCAGATGAGGCATGTCTGCATTTATGGTGAAGATGTTCATAAAAACTACTGGCTCAGAGTAGGAAGTTAGAATTGACTCAGGGGAACATCATATGCTCAAAACTCCATACAGTCCTTTCTAATGGTGTAAAAACTACAATTTTTTTTCTTCATTTTTGATGTCTTTGATTTGAAATGAAATGTGACCTGCAGCTGCTGTTGTGGGATTTTTGCATCTGCTGGGCATTTGAAGTATTGGAAATATATACAATGTAGTTTGTCTTTACAGTGTTGCAGGATTAAATAAAACTGAAAACAAGAATAACAGTACTTCTCTATATACTTCTCTCCATATGAACCATCAGACTAATCCAGAAAAATATCAATATTTCTGTCTCCTTGTTTTGCCAAACAGAATTTTTAAACAACTTAAAATAACTTCTGCACAGACGATATGCTCGCTGCATGGGTCAGAGAAGCAAACATACAGTGCATTTATGTGCCAGGCCTTCAGCATGTTTGCTCAAAATGGCCTGGTGCAGCTGGTTTGCACTGAGAAATAACAGTAGGAGTAGAAATACTTCAGGAAGAAGAGAGCAGGAAGAAGAGGAGTGAGGAGGGCATGAGGGAGAGCAATGAAAAAGGCTTGTCAACATTATCTGTTTTATTGATTTAACAGTAAAGACTTGCCGCTTAAGCTTTATGTTGCTTTGGCGGGCCCATTGAAAATACAACAGCTGCAAATAAAAAACGATTTCCTAAAAAAACCTGCGTGTTCTTTTTTTTAAAATCTTATTTCTATTTCTTGCTCACTAGCTCGGGTTCTGCATGCATCATTGTTAAGGTTTTACACATTTCATCATCTTTATGAGTATCATTACAGCAGGACTATATTTTGCTGTACTCTCGCAGACCAAAGGGATCCATGACAGTATAGAAGGCAAGACCGTCTGTATCACAGGCTCTAATTAACATATTAAGAGGATCATTAAACAAAGGAAAATATAAAAACAAGACTATGAGACTATAGCCCTGACAGGCTCTATTAAAGACAAGCAAATCTTTAAGCTAAACCTTCAAATCCTAAAAAGTTTTCAAAGAAATGTGTATTATTTAATGGCCTTTGCACTTTTGTTCTTTTCTCTTTTTTTTTAACCTCCTCTTTACTAAACCGTAAGCCAGAACAAAAGTTGCTTTGTTCTGGTTTAGGGGCTCAGAAGTGTGGCAATAATAGCTAACCAGCTTTTAGCGGCAATGCCAATGAGGTGGCATCTGCAAGCAGACATGGCTGGTATAAGGAATTGGAAGAGCATGGAGTGGAGAAAAGCTGGAATCAAGGAGAAGAGATGATAGAAATGAAGAAGGGAGGTTTTGTTTAGTTTTAAACATTAGGTTGTCTATTGTGCTCTAGGCACTGTGGGTTGTTTACATGTTTTTATTACATCACATGCTACATGTTCTGATTATCGTATCAACACTTTACAATTCATCCACTGAAGAATGGATCTCTGTACCAGATTTCTGACATTTGTGTGAGAGAAAAATATCAAAGAATCTGAATAGAATGTGGTGCCAAAATCAAAAAGCTTCATCCTCTGGACACGAGTTTATTAGATGTCAAGATATTTTAATATGGACCAAAATTTGACCAAGACCCACCAGGAAACACTGACAGACACTGATAAACCACATTAGAACTCCTTTTAGCCAATAGGAAAGCTAAAAAAAAAAAAATAACATCCTGACTCCTGTTTCTTCCCAGATTTTAGGATTTTTCTCGGCAAAGAAAATTAAAGCACAAATATGAGCATGTGCGAAGCCACCAACTACCTATTAAAATCTTTAAACATTTAAAAACTTTAATCATATCATTTTCATTGTATTTAGCATGTTATCTGGGAGATCTTTTCATAGGTGAAGTCCTGAAATGCTGAAAATTACAACTTTAAATGTCACAGTGAGACCAGTGCGATCAAAAGAGCAGAATACAGACTGGTAGGGTTCCTGAACTGTGGATGCTTTTGAAAGAGCCACTATGTAGCTCCTTTATCACAGAGCAGCTGGGTATTACCAGAGACCTCTTAAAGCTACCCAAAAAATCCCATCATCACCAATAAATAAACACACACACACACACACACACACACAGAAATCGAGAAAGGAATGTGGCCGAATAAAAGTATGTAGTAGCACAAAGAAAGCATTTAATATTAAGAAATTGTACTTCTATTTGAAATTTGTGATGTCAAAGTCATAACTGGGAATATTTTCATTAAACTTTAGGCCGGAGACAAGCTGTCTCTATCATGTATCATAATCAGATACTTTGGGAATTCTGTGGCAACCCATTATGTATTTTGATCTCAAACTTGTGCTATTTCTCTTATTTCTTTTTAACTTGAAACAAAGTTTAAAAAAAAATTTTTGGTGTAAAAAAAGAAATAAACAAAATAAACAACTGAACACTGAATTTAATGTGATTGACACAGTATATGAAAAAAGGGTTAAAGAAAGTGATATGATTGACAGGATACGAAGAGAAAGTGACTAATTAACATCTGGCATTTTGGCATAATGCAGTATACCCACAATACATTGCTGGAAAGAAGAACAAAAAAAGCAACAGAACAAGAGAGGCTGGACAGCGGCAGACACAGACGCATGAAAAAGAACAGTAATCCATATTACGTATTAGCATGTAAAGCAGTGCACTGATATAATAGGAGCCCAGAAAACCGTCTGCATTAATTACTGTTGACATAGAAAAAATATAATGAGATATGAGGGAGAAACAGAAACTATTTATGGTAACCAAGGAGCCTAACTTAATGATCAGACTGCAACTAAAATCTCTATTGATTTATTCTTTAAATATACAGCTCAATTAAAGATACAGCTGATTAACAGATAACTACAAATCGCAGTTCTGGAAATGCTGCAGAGGCTGGCTAACCCGGGGCCGCCTGCTGCAGTGAGAGAATTACATGATTTCATCCGAGCCTTCTCTGTGATCACTGCTGAGGAAGATAATGCTTCACAGCCATAACTCTCTCTTTTTCCATGTCAAAACCAATACTTCATATTAAGGCTATTTTCAAATGGAGCTGTAACGTCCACAGGCACGTCTCTCATGGGAAAATTTGCTAGAATTTTGTTGTATTGTTTTAAACAGTGCCTATAAAAAAATTCTTTGTTCAAAGTTTGTGACAATCGAACTGTTGACTTTCAGCACTAAAAGCCTAAAACCAATGTTGATAAGCCACAAACAACAGTAATGCTGACCTCTGAATACATAAAATAGAAATAATCAAACAAACAATACAAACCCACTTTCCTTGTTAAAATGAAGCACCTCCTTAACACAAGCCAGACCGGAGCTCTTTTTCCCCTTTCTGCCGCAGCCTTGTCACTGACAAATAAAAACCTTGACAGTCTGTGTACCCTCACCATGTGAGAAGGGCAGAATTACAATGTATAATGGAAAACCTTTCTGTTTCTCACTGATGAAAAAAAAAAAAAGCTGTTAAAAGTCTGAACTTTTTTTAAGTTGTTCAAAAGTTTTCACTCCAACCGTATTCAATTTTTTTCTTTATGAAAAGATTTTTTTTTTAATACGTGGTTAGCAAAAATTAAAGTATTTATTTTATCAATAATATTACAACTGAGAGAATTATGCATGCTTGGTGCTTTTGTATTTCAAACACTTTCTCATTTTGATTATAGTATAAATCACATGTATATTATATCAAATATGACCAAAAGGCAGGTTTTGCATCCATAAATGTGTTGCATTCATGATGGATATGATTCTTCTTATATTCACAGACTTTTGTGAATATTGTTTAGGTGTGTGTGCATATACCTGTAGGGAGTTGAGGAGGATGAAGATATAAGCCATGACAATGGATAGAGGTACCAAAACACCACATAGCCACGTCAGTCCAAGGATGGGCAGCAGCACCAACACTGCTTTCACTGCAGCCCTGTACCCACAAACACAAAAACAAAACACCCCACAAAACTGTAAGTGCATTGGCAAATATTGGCAAACGTAGCATTCAAACTCTAAACTAGCTCACTGAGCTGAGCAAACCCTATAAAATTCACATTTCTTTAGGTTCTTGATCATCTTGTATTCAATTCAAGTTTCTCAACTTTTCATTTCTTTTTTTTTTTGTTAAAACTGAAAAGCTCTGGTGAGCTGGTTGTTCCACGTTCTATGCAGCTAGAAGGCTCATAGGGTGAAAACTTCCCACCTTAAATCCACCTTAATTCTGTTTAGAGTGGAATTAGCTTTCCGCTTAGGTGCCCGCCAAACCGCAACAGCTGTCTGTGTGTTCTCGTGTATGTGACATGCCATGCAACGGGCCCTAGTTTATTCAGCGGAGGAATGTGTTTGAGTTTCCGAGATGGCTGCCACCCAGGCAAATAGTTCAAGGCCTGTTTTGAAAACCTTCATAAAAGCACCTACTGTGAGCCCCAGTGGACTAAGGTGGGTTCAAACATACCACTATAACGATTTCCTCTGATAGGATCATATAGAAGCTTGCTAGGGAATTAATGAAGCAGAATTTCACTCCAGTGAGACTGAAGTGAAAAAAAGGAAGCAAAAGACAAGTGCAAAGTCTGGTATAATGTTTTTGTATGGACATTGCAGTGCAATAGTAACAGAGACATGAATGTACCAAGGCAAATTTAGCAATGACGCATGGTATGAAACTAGGAAAGTTAACTTTTTCATAGGGACCTATACAGAAGGTCAAATCCACCTGATAAGTAATTCTTTGGTTAGTGGTTTTCATGCATACTGCATTTCAAATTACCATTAAATTAATCACAAAAAAAAAAAAGCTAAGAAATGTATTGCATGTATTTGCTTTTTTTTTTTTTTACATTAAAAGAATATTGATTAGTATACCAATAATATAAAATAGATTAACATAACTCTTGAATTCTCTGACAAATACACAATCTCTGATATAACATGGGGTTTAGTAATTAAATATATGGCCAAAAGATACAATATAAATTTTACATTTGTCACTACTTAAAAGATATTAAACACTGATACTATAACATTACAAGCAGTTAAAACTAAAGCCCTTTATATAACTATCACTAATAAAATTTACTCAAAAGTATTCCTATCTTGCCTGATAAACAAAAGATACTGATTTAAAATGACAAATGCAGTACAAAATCACTTAATGACCACTGCTTGTCTGTTTCAAGGCCTCTGGCCCAGGTGAAAACATATTAAAAAGAGGACAAATGGTGCCTCCTTGTGGTTAGTACCTGATTTGTTCATAGGCTTGCTCCACCGGACTGGCTCCCATGGCCAACATGATAGACCTTCTCTTGGCTGTGGAGATGGTGATAACCACAACCCTGGTTAACACCAATATATTCACCTACAAAATAAAAATCAGGAGAGTAGAGAAATGAGGGGAAGCAGAAACTACATAGAAACAAGCAGAAAAGAATGTGAAAGTAAACACAAATTTCTTGGGTGAGAAAGACCTTTTTTGTTAGTAACATTAGCTTTCATAGTGAAAACCTACCATGGGCTATTAAATTCTGCAATTCTTAAGCCAGAATTACAGGTACATCATAACTGAATATGCCCATTTTGTTCTATTTTTTACAATTTCAGTTCAAACAGTGTGCATAAAAAAATTCTAATTCCATTTGCTGACCATGATAATGAAGATGACAGGGCCAGCAAAACCCCAAATAATGCCATTCTGGACACTGAGCCAACAGTAGCCATCAGCTGAGTATTTGCTTGGTGCTGATGCTAATGTGATGGTGACAATCAGCACTGGCAGACCTGGTTAGAAAAAAAAAAACAGAGGTAAAGGTACTGATGTTTTCTTGAATTGCATGCACAGAGAGGCAGCATCACAAACTAAAGAATTTAGTGCAGTGCACATTATGTAGTGTAACAGACCAAATTTCCATCCAAATTTCAAACCATAGTAAGCTAGACAACAAACTACAACCCAATTTTCATCAAAATGATGTTTTCCAAACTAAAAAATACAAAAAAACAAAAAGAGCTACCACATTTCAGACTTCATGGGCAGTCTCACAAAGGGCAACACAGATACTGCACATAGATACAATATTATTTGTCACTTTCATTTAAGACTTATTGGTCTCAGAAGCTTGAATCAGTTAGAATGTTTCCAACAAAGACGCTCTAGCAGGTGTGCTGCACTTCATGCTCGAGGAAAAAGCCTAGACTGTTGTGTACACAAGTAACCAAAATGTGCAAAATAACAACATCTTTATATTTTGTGAGGGCAAGTTAATCAAAATGGGGGAACACAAATTACAAAATGCAGCAGAATTTCAAGACATGGCCTTGTGTTGTACTATTTTTCTGTAAAGCTACTCATGGTTTATATCTAAAGAAAATAATTAAAATTGCCAAATTACATGGAAGGGGTAAAAGGGGTCAGACAGTAAGAGACTACTTTGATGCACAGTTACAAACACAATCAAAAACAAGTCTCCTTTGAGCACAATAGTTTTATGTAATTAGATTTATGTAAATCCAAACACTATTTGATTTAAAACATTAAAAAGTTGTCTGACCAGTTACAGGTTACAGGTCTGCATTAGGCATCGTTATGACCAACACCAAAAACGTGCCAGTGTGTGTACATGTGGTTTGGTTAAGCAACTGTACCCCAGCCGATGAGATAGTAATATTTCATATGTTGTTCCTCGCTTAGGTTGACTGCAACCACTTTGCTCCAGAGCAGCAGACCCTCCACCAACATCCAGCTAAATGCCGCCATGAAGAAGAGATGGAGCAGCGCCGCTACAAGTGTACATGCCACCTTAAAACACATAAATGTAAGATTTGTCATTTTAAGATAAAGCTTGCATTAGTGATACTCAGTAACAAAAGCGAAGAGTGGCTACAGCCCTGTAATACATACACAAATGCAAAATTTCAAAAATCAATCTATAGTTTTAGGATGAAATACCCCATTTACACCATCAATCTCTACATCACAAATTATTGTATGCTGATGCATGCTTTTGGTATCCTCTGTTCAAGAAATCCCCATCTCCAAAACCTGTTCATAATGTAACCCATTTTAGTTTGAATAAACTAATGATTATGTTGCAAATATATAATAAAATAACTTCTATATGCAACAATTTTTTTAAATACCTAAGCCCTTCTAATTAACTAACTGTTAAAGAAAAAAAATGTAGATTAAAATTAATTAATTTTAAAAAAAATTAAAAATCACCAGACCCCAAGTCGTAAAGGTAAAGGCAGCCTGACCTGTCCCACTGTCGACGAGCCACAAAAAGAATGAATGGCAGTTACACAACAGCAGCAGTCATTTATGGGGGTGTTTTTGACAATAAAGCATTTATTTTTCTAGGATTTCAAACATCACTCAGCACACAGCACTGACAAAAAACATGTTTTCACCTAATCTTCAACTAAAGATTGTACAATGCACATGCTGTCGATGTTATAAACATTAGGTATTTTTTAATCTAGATTTAATTTAATCCAGATAGATCACTTACTTATTTCACTGTGAAAATACTCCAAATAGAACAATATTTCTACCTTCTGCATATTCAAATTTACAACTTATTGTTAAAAATCATTTACCTTGTTGTGAATAGCTGAGCCGCTGCAGAGCAGAATCACCTGGGCACAGATAAGGGCAATGAACAGGTTCTTATGAATGGACGTCCTGTCGGATTTGGGGATACTATGGATACAGAAGGGGATAACAAAACCTCATCCAAAGGAAGACATGTTTTCCTGAGGCTGCTGAAACATGAATGCACTGTTCCAATGTCTATCTCAGTCATACTGCTATCGTATTTGTCCGGTTTTTGACAGCAATTTATATTAAGTCACAGACTGACTTGGTTCTGAGATGTGACAGTTTCCATTAAAATACTAAAAACAATCTTTACACTGGTCAGTAGCAGCACAATGCGAAAACCATACAGGCAGCCAGACCACTGCTTATTGTCATTGTTGCTTCAAACACCAAAAAATAAAACACACACACACTCAGTCATACCGTCTTTAGATGGCTTCAAAAAAATTAAACATTTCCATTTCAGACTGGATACATAACACAGAAAATACAAAAACAAGAAACAGCTGAAGCTGACTGAGAGGAAAATTAAGTGCCTCTCATTATCTGCTGACAGGTTCTGCCCATCATATCATTTCATATCCTGCATCACTGCTTGAGACCACTGTAATACCACTGTATGACTGTATGAACATGAGTGTGCTCAGCTTTGTGCACCTCTCCTTTGTCTCTGGTTGTGTGTGAATTTAAGTGCACACAAACACATGTACATCATACATCAGCGTGTGTGAAATGAAAGGCTGCGCTCTCTGTTTTTAGAATAGTTATAAATTGTCAAGGCAGCTCCTCTCCAGCTGATTGTGAGCCCTCGATGACCGTAATGTTAATTAACAGCTGCAGACCACCACCATAAACCTTCAGGGTGGACTCATGTAGACAACAGTAATTACTGAATTAGCACAAGTCAATACTATCAGAGCTTTAGGAACAGAGCACCAGCAACGATGCTGCTGATCAGTTATCACAGTGTGGTGTTGAAAACAAATACTCAAGTTTCCATAAATGGTATTACTGTTCCATAATGATTACTAACAGAGACTAGTACATTTTCCCTAACATGAATAAAATCAGTAGAAAACCTTTGTTTTTTCAAGACAAATTATTAGAATTTAAAATGAGCCCAAATTATAAGCTATTAGCATTTTCAGGAACACTAGGACACACAGTGTTTAATTGGACTTAATTTTCTTAATTGTTTATACAATATAAACATAAACACTGTTTATTTGTCACTTTGACTTTGGAAATGATGATTACATTTTCAAAATTATATAGGTATTTGACTAAAATGACACAGTATACAAGATAAAATACATATCATAGACCCACTGCATCAGGCCTGGCAAGAACTTGACACTACAGTAAGTGCAAAAGGCTGACTCCTGTGTTTAGCACCACAAAAGAAGGTGAAGCTGCCTCGTGTCTCATGGCTCAGGCAAACAGAAAACAGGCAGCTATTCTCGCATCATAGATAAGCAGGTCAGGAAAAATCAGTTACTTACTCCAGCACAGTGAACAGCATCAAGGTCACCAACAGAGCACACAGAGATGCGCCAGAGCCAATGAATGTCAGCTTGGTCAAAATAAGCTCTTCCTCTGGACTCCACTGGGACAGAAAGGAAAGGCAGTAGTGGGAGAAAGATAAAAGAATGTTGTTAGAGTGTCCTAGTGGTTGACAAGCAGCCATCCCATAACTGAAAATCTGAATTAAAGGGAATTTTTACTTCATCGCTGGATCTATCAGGTAAAATGCCAAAACATATGTATATATTTTTTAAATCAAAGTGTTGCTGGTGGCATTGCTCCTTGTTTAATTTACTATCTTTTATGTCCTTTAGGTAAACAGAGAGAACAGGTCTACTTATGTATTCAACACAATAAGAACACAATGAGTGGCACCTGCTGGCTGATATAGTGTACTGCCAAATCAAAGATTAAACCCGGATTTGGATTCAGATGTATAGTCATGGTAAAAAGAAAGTGCACCCTCTGTCAATTCTGAGGTTCCACATATCAGGACATAAATATCTAGTCCTTACCAGGTCTTAAAATTAGGTAACTACAAACTGAAATGAACAACAACACACCACATATAGTTTTACACTGTGTCACAATCTGCTTAACAAAAACTAAGGCAAAATGCACAGTTCTCTTAAGATCCCACAGTATTTCAAACAGGTTGAGGTTTGGACTTTGACAGGACCATTGCAGCAACTTAATTCTTTTCTTTTTCAGCCAGTCTGTTGTAGCTTTACTGCTGTGCAGGACATAATTTCTTCCTCACATATGATTCTACAATACTTTGGCATACAGAGGAGTTCATGGCCGACTGAATGACTGCGAAGTACCCATGACCTATGGTTTCAAAACAAATCATTACCCCACCACCACTGTGCTTGATAGTTGGTGTTTGTGCTGATATGCATTTGGCTTTTGCCAAACATAGTGCTGTTCATTATCCCAAACATCTCCACTTTGGTCTCGTCTGACATTGTTCCAGAAATCTTGTAATTTGTTTAGCTGCAATGTTGCAAACCTAATAACCTAATTGTACTGTCATGAAATTTCGCCTTTAGCATGCTAGCTGAGGCCTGTATGATTTGAGATGTAGCTTTTGGGGGGTTTTAGCAATTTCTCTGAGCATTGCACAGTCTGGGACATCTACTCCAGGGAAGATTGGCAGCTGTCTTGAATGTTTTCCACTTGTGAATAATCTTTCAAATTGTTTGGAAATAATCTTGTAGCACTTCACCAGACTGATGGGCACCAACAGTTGCTTCTGTAAGATCACTACTGATGCCTTTCCCTCTTGGCATTGTGTTAACACACACCTGAATGCTCCAGATCAGCAAAATGCCATAACCTCAGTTTTTATAGGAATGCTCACACTCGCTGTGTGATAAACTAAGTGTGTAGTTACACAGTGTTTGTCACACACTGCTTCCACACTTTGACTTAATGTTTGATCAATTAATTAAGACGTGGTGTAATACGTCATGTTTGTAGATCATCTGAGGTTGTATTTACCCCCATTTTATTATGCCCTGATATGTAAAACCTTAGAATTTAAAAATAGTGTACTTTCTTTTTTTACCATGACTTTCAAATGTGTCATTATATGAAGTCCATAAAAAAATGCACCACAGGACTTGTATCGTTACAAAACTGTTTACAATTTACCTCAAGCAAACAAACTGATTTAACTGATGCATCACAAACTAGTTTGAGTTACCTGTGATTCAAGGTAATTCATCAACACTGCAAAGTTTGTTGTATGGTTACACAGACAGGATGTGACACTAGAGCCAGCAAAGATCACTGTGCAGCCTTCACTGGACCAGCTACTAGTATGGGTATGCCTGTACAGCACAAAACACAAGCATAAACAAACACACTCACTAACTAAGCATTTAGTTTTAAATATATAGAGTCGTGGTCATGTTCAGAATTGAGATATGCTGCAGGAATAGTAATATGTCTTATAAAATGAACATCAAACAATAGACTATTCCCTACATCATTTATCTAATTACCTTCATTGAATTAACTCATTTATCAGGGATATTTCTGTGACTGTGCTGTTGGTCAAACTTACATCAGGCTGAAATTCCAAAAGGCACAAACAGGAGTAACTCTCTTTGAATACTCCACCTAGAAACAGAATCATATGTTTGCACTTGTTTTCCTCTTTCTCCATCCACACTGATGAGTCAAGAACATCATGACTACCCCCTGACTAATATGCTGGTGGTCCTCTTTGCACGCCACTCAAACAGCCACAACTCATAAATGCCCCATAGTACCTGGCAACAAGACTGTTTGTGGCATGTCAGATGCTGAAAACAGCTCACACACCACACCCCACAATAAAAATACCACATATCAAAGCTGAATTTTAAGATCAGCAAAATCTCACCAGAAAACTCATGTTTAATTAATTTCTCCCTCCAAATAATGATCTTTCAACTTAGGTTTTCATCTGGATTCCACACCTGACCTTTAGTGGCTGCCTGCCCCAACAGTGGGTCCTATCCTACAGTTTGAGAACCAGCAGATCCTATCCTGTTTGAGACACTACCAATAAGCATGTACCCTAACAGTCCCTATTTCTGGTACTCACTTTTATCTTTCTTGTGACCACTCAAAGTATCACTGCTTGCAGTCAATACTCCAGAAACCTACCCATTTCTCCTACATTCAGCATACTCGACTCGCTACAAAAACCAACCAACTGCTTTTTAATTCATCTGTGAATGGTCATCATGTTTTGGCTCATTTTTGATACTATTATTTCTTTCTACAACCATGGACACTAACCAGCTGTAATAACACGAACCACAGTCATGTGCTGCTTGCAAAGAGATGAAAATTACTATAGAATAAAATGCTGCATTTGCTGCAAAATGGCATAGCTGTTTAATATCATGCTGTGTGACATTCTCTGCACTATAAAATGTGCTACCTGTGATGATGAAAGGGTGTACTGGATGGCAACAGGTATGGTCCGGGCCTTCAAGGCATCGCGGACGGTGGCTGATATGACAGCCGAAGCTAGATGTCCTGGGAGAGTCCTCCAAAAACAGACAATAATTACCACTTAGATATATCTTGCAAAACAATATGAAAACTTCAATTCAAGCTACCAGGATACACTGTCAGAATGATCCCCATTCTTTAAAGGTAAAGTAGCTGAAGCCAGACCACAAAGATAAAAAAAAATTTTTTATTCCAAAAGTTGTAAAATTAAATAAAAACAGTGAAACAAAACAACAGAAAACCTTTTTGCTTTCTCTTGGTGACTCAATGCAGACTCCTTTGTTCCTGACACAGTCTCACTGAGGTGGCTGTAATGGGTATGAATAAATATTACCTCCTCATATCCTGTTTAGAGATAGGGGACAAAACACAATAATACCAAAGTTTGTGTTGGTTGGTGTTTCATCTAGTAGAACATGTAATATGGACATAATATGATTCTATAGCATTTGCAGCTCTTAAAAGTTGTGTTTTGTAATGTAAACTGGTGCTTAGGACATTTGCATTTCCAGGTGTGCGTGCATGCGTGCCTTAACTACCTAGTGTGTGTATCCTCTGGAGCTCAGTGTCAGGAATGAGCAACTCATCGAGACTCCTGCTGCCGGGCTTCTGAGAGCCAAATGCAGATGGCTTGTACACTTGATTACAGCTCTTCTGGGACAGCTTCAACCACTTCATGTACACATCTGACAACCAAGCAACCAAGCAGATGCAATGAAAATACTAACAGAAACCGTAACTATAAATGAAGGACAGTTTTTTTTCTAATATGTTTAAAAAGCCAAGAGCCACCAGTGTTTGGTTCATTAAGTGATCGTGCGTGTGTGTGTGTGTGTGTGTGTGTATGTGTGTATGTGTGTGTGTGTGTGTGTATGTGTGTGTGTGTGTGTGTGTGTGGTTTTACCTATATTCTTGGTAGAAAGACCGAAGCCTCTTCCCTCAGCACAAAGGATGTCTGCAAGCGCTTCAGTGAGATTATCAATACTCTTGACAATAGTAAATGGCCCGACGCTGACCTGAAAAAAGAAAAAAAAAATCAATCAGACAGAAGTTAATGGAGGTGAATAGCTATATTTGGACTGTATTATATTTAAATAAGTAGGTAAAGCAACACAGTGGTTAGCATTGTCGACTCAAAACAAGAGGGTCCTGGGTTTGTATCTACGAGCTGGCTGGGCCTCTCTGGGCCTTTCCATGTTCTTTCCAAGTACTCTGACTTCCTCTCACAGTCCAAAGACTCAGATGTAAGATTACTGGTGATTCATAGGTGTGCATGTAAGCATGAATGGTTGTCTCTATGTGTTGGTCCTATGATGTAATTATGATGTTTTCAGGGTATACCCAGCTTATGATCACTGAGATAAGCTCCAGCCTCCCCGTGGTCCTGAATTGGATAAGTAGTTAAGAAAATGGAATCATGCAGGGATATATTATATTAAAGTAATTTCTTAAAATTGTACTAGATTTGCATCATAAATATAGGATAAAAACACAGATAGTGTTAAATTATGCAAGTTTCTTATATATAGATAAGAAACAACTGAATTATTGTCTGACTGATTAGATATGGGTTCACATTATTTTAATTTAACATTTGAGGATTTTACAAAGAAATCACCGTAGAAGGAGATCACTCCTCACCCCATCATCTGTCAGACCCATCCACTGTGCAACCATGTGTGGCTCCAGCATCAAATTTGCAATATTTAGATAGTTGGTGGCAATGGACACTATGACCTCTGTTGCATTGTCTCCGGCAGAGTGAAAGCTAGCTAGAGCAGTTACGTCCATCATCTGGGAAAGGTAAAGGACATCGTTGGAGGTCAGGAGGAGAGGGCCACTAGCATCTACTGTATGTAGGACAGCTTGGGTCAGCTGCTGTAGCAAGGTCAATTTTTTCCAGGAGGTGTTGGCACTCAACTCTTCTGATACCTGAACAAATAGAATAGATCAAGGTTGTGAATTGTATTTACCTGCATCAACTTAACTGCAGTGCAGCGTCACTGATCCCTGTCCACACATATCAGGAGTTCAATCACATCCATTCACCAAGAACAGGATCCTCTAGGATTTTGATTCTACAAGTTAGTCCAAATAAATATCCAATGTGGAGCTGGGACTGTTATCAGTCTTTTAAAATTGGATCAGATAGCTCCAACATTGTCTGAAAGGTGACAGTTCTTTCTCAGACATATCTTCCACAGAATGAGACCAAACTTCATAATGATTGAAATGATATTCTTTGTTGGTTAAACTTGTTGGTGATTTGTTCACAAACATGAATACCTCTTAGTTTATAAGTAACAGTAAACATTAAAGTAATTATTAATTAACTCAAAGCTCAACTGCCTAACTCACAGGCTTAGTGAGAAGATCCTTGTTCAGCCTAGTGAAGAATGGCGTCTTTGGTAAACCAAAAATAACCAGCCTCTCTGCAGAAACAGACACAAATATAATATGTTGCAATCTATTAGCACAAAAAAACCCACACAATTATAAGAAGACAATTGCATTGGATAATTCTAGCCACTAAATTCAATCACGTCAATTGGCATGATGATTATTACCTGTACCTTGCCTACACTGACAGACAGCTTCTCTGGAGGAGTTGCATTTGGCTAGGCGAGCGCTCTCCGTAAGAGGGTCAAAAGTGCCACAATCCTCATCAACTCTTTGACTCTCTGCAAACACAGTGAAGTGAACAGTGAGGCTCATAAATATCGTTAAACTGTTAAAAGATGCATAGGGATATATCAACACTTTATATTATGTTGATTTAGTTAGTTTGGAGAATGCAACACTGCAGACAAACATAAGACTAAAAATACACAGAATTGCTTATAAAATGCTCGTAATGCTTGTTTAACTAAAAGCCCTTCCATCAACTAGTCTTATACAATACAATACAATATCTGGGTGATTTTAAATGACCCAGATAAGCATTACCTAGCCTGCTCTCTCCATGGTCAAAGATGGAATAAGTTTGTCAGCTGGGTTAAAGAAGCACACTCATACTAAAATAAACAAGGTTTCATTTAAAAATTTTAAAACCTGTTTTGCTTTGTTGATATTTTTACTTGTATTTTACTTGTATTGTAAAATACTGTATTAGATTGTATTGTTTGGTACGTATGTATATTACTATTATTGCTATTATTATTATTTATTGCTGAGATCATCCAGGATATGTCTTATATGTCTTAGCTTTTATTTTAGTCTGCAACACATGATAATAAATCCATGTTTCTGAATTTAAATAAATATACATTAAAAAAAATGCAATGATCTGCAAATCCTTTAAACCCTATATGTAATTGAAAATAGCAGAAACATAAAACACACATTCAAATTTAATGTTCTTTAGGAAAAAAAAATACGCTCATTATGAATCTGATGCCAGGATCAGAAAAAGAGTTCAGTCAGGCAACTCAGGTTTAAAATGACCTATTACAGCAGAAGAATATTATTAGAGTTTGGCCTCTAGGCTCTACACACATAGTAGAAATTGGGGAGTAAATGCTAAACATCCCCCAGAGCCTACAGGTAGATGCTGGGGTGGCTGAGGGGTTGAAATAGCAGGAACTAAGCCATCAAATTGGGAGGCGAGTCCAGTATGTTATGTTGTGCATGGTCTGCCTGAACTAGCTTGCAGGCTTGCTTTATTTAAATTATACCATGCAAAGAAATAAGATCCAGAAACCAGTTTATTAACAGTAATTCAAAAGCCAATAACTGTGATGGGTTGGGGATGCACACGGCACAGGTATATGTAAAAGCTCCACTAATGAAGAATGATGGTTTTGGAGTATCATATGTTGCCATCCAGATGACTTATTTCCAGGGATAGAACACTCAGGAAAGCCACAGGCTGAAAACCATCCATATAATATTAAAGGTATTAGTATTAA
The DNA here is from genome assembly GCA_024447675.2 of Pterophyllum scalare. Classification (NCBI taxonomy): domain Eukaryota; kingdom Metazoa; phylum Chordata; class Actinopteri; order Cichliformes; family Cichlidae; genus Pterophyllum; species Pterophyllum scalare. Next base: position 16,484 of record JAMQGT020011850.1, read on the forward strand.
TATTAAAAGTAATATATGTAACATGCCTGCTTTTTTGTTGAATTATTTCTGGGGAAGGCCTGTTTGTTTCAGCCAGAAAATACCAAGCCGCATTCAGCGTGACTCTGTAGTAAAAGAGTCTGGGTGCTGAGCTGAATACCCCAAAAAGAAGCAACGGGTCTCCTCAGTTCATTTGTTAAGAAAATAACTGATGACTGAAAATATTTCAAAACTCCTTCCACATGTGCTACCATTCAATTCAAAATGAGCATGAGTGGAGTTATACTTCACTGTTATTGCTTTTATTTATGCTACAGAACAATCATGGCCATAAACTGTCAACTGTTAGTTAATTTAGTTAATGTTGTACTTCTAGGTGTAAGTGCTCATATAATTTCTAATAATAATTTGCATCTATAGAGGACTTTTCCATGTTACACCAGGTTGCCACAACATTAAAAGCAAGAGTTTGAGGTGTTGGCCTGACCCATATATTCCCCAGGTATGACTGAGCATATTTGGTATGCACTGGAAAAACATGTGTAAAGTCGTGAAGCCTCCACTTCCCAACTCACAGGACTTGAAGGATCGGCTAATAACATCTCAGTGCCTGATAACACATGATGCTTTTAGGGGCCTCATGGAGCACATTCCAAGACATAATTGTTTTAGATGTATAAATGGTGATCTACACACTATTTGGCAGGAGGTTTTAATGTTGAAGCTGGACTGTGTGCGTCTGAGACAGAAGGAAAAATGGACCTGCCTGACAGAGTAGCAGGCACCGCCAAGTTTTTAATAGTCCCATAACTGACCAAAGGCAACAGCCACTCTTCAAACAGCTATATCACACACATGCAGATAGTCATTAAAAGACTGGCAAATAAATTATGATAGTGTGAGTGAAAATAACTGACTGAATGCAAGTATGCTGCCTTTCTACATGCTCGACTCCAGGAGGGGGAGGGAGATTTTTGGAATTTCACTGCTCATTAGGGACCATGATGTCATAAGGGGAGACGTCTGTTTTGAAGGGTGGGACTCAGGGTGATTTGAGTCAAAAAACATTTACGAGAACCGTCAGAAGGCTTACCAGTTGCCAATTACAACTTGGTCACCAGCTTCCCTATTCATATTAGGGAGCCAGGGAGAGAGACAGATGTTAGAAAGAAAATATTGAGATACAAAGTAATATATTCATTGATTATTGGGTGGAGTTTACTACAACAGGCCAACTTAGATATTGGTGTGTTACTAAAAAGACTGCAGTCAAAAATGACTTTCAAATGGTCTCTATGTAATAATTTTTCTGTACAGCAGCCCCACCCAGCACCAGTGCCAAACTAGTTAAACTGTAAACACCAAGCATAAGTAATTAGCTATACCACTGGATCTTGAGAACAGATCGAGTCTCTTCTGTCTTTTATAAACTAAATAATACAAAACCCCATACTTTCCTGTAATTGGTGATTAAATTTGCTTTGTTATAGCCTTTAAAAACCCTTCAGCTGGTTGCATCCTAACTAATGTACCTCGACATGGGCTGTCACTCCAAAGCTTTGTAAGGGAGGTCTCTATTTCCATGGCTGCTTCACTCCACTTGAACACCAGCCCAGAAGAAACGGGTGAGCACTTCTTTTCCATGCTGGAAATTTCACTGCTGTTCAGCACCCGATTCCAAATGTGCAATTCTGTTAAGCTCCCTGAGAATGACTCGTCCATCTTAAATGACCCTCCAAAGGTGTCCTGCTCCTGCCCGATAATGAAAAGGCCATCAGGTCCAATGCTGTCCGTACCGTTTAGGCCTTCACCCCCTGAGACAGCATGCCCATGAGTATATATTGCCCAGCGTCCACCATTCTGATTCCAAGAAACGCAGACAGAGTGCCAGGACTTATCATAGTTGAAGGCCTCTTGGTAGGGCCCGTGAAAGCCATGGACAAGCAGAGCCAGCTGCACAGGCTTGCCCTGGATCAGGTTTGCACGGAGCTGGAACTCATTAATATATGACTGAATGGAATAAGAAAAGACTGTGGAAATTCCAAAGCAGTTTGGATTGAAGCGCAGAAGAGTGCAAATGGTCAATGAACCCATGGAGGGGAACTTGTACAGGAGACGGGCATGCTTCCTGTTAGAGCGGCTGGTGAAATTCAGAATCAGGGTCTTGGAGCTTGAAGCTTTGATGTCACCACACATAGAGAGAAGGAAACAACTATTAAGGAAAAATGTTGTCAAATACTGGAAAATGTTAGAGCTAATCTTAAAATTCCACTTTCTAATCCCATCCTTATTGTAAACAGCTGGAAAACATTTAAAGGATTAGGTAAGCAGGAATTTGTCTTGGAAAAGAAAAGCAACAAGAAAGCAATTTTAAAAGGACGGGCACTAATATGTCAACACAAAGTTTAGAAGCACACTGAACATACTTGCGATGTGTGTTATGACTTTCTTGGCAATCCACACAGGTTGAGAGATGTTCAAGGATTTTAAAAATGTGGTAAGCTCCCGGTTCTCTTCTGGGTTGGAGACAGTAGCTAAAGCTCCAGAGTGTTGGTTACACATTTCTCCAGCCCTGTTCCACTGCAGGCGATCAGGAATATACTCATAGTAGGGAACATCACAAGTCTGGGTGCTGGTTTCTAACAGAAAGACTATTGGAAAAGAAAAAAACGAAGATGGGTGAAAGGTTGTGGCCAGACTTATACTTATTGCGGTCTAGTTTGAATCTGAGATTCCTGTGAAGTTTTAATCCTGTCCAGATCCTTACTGGGGCTTAGTGTTATCATTATTATGATCATTGATATCAGCAGGGCCAATCAGCACAGTAATAATAATAATCTTACATTTATATAGAACCCTAAGGAGGCTGTACAAAGAGCATAAATAAACAAAAACAAACAAAAAATTAAATAAACTAGAGATTAAAGGCCTATGATCAATTACATTTGTGAGAACAGGCCAGACATGGTGGCTAATCATGTAAAACAATACTAATGACATCTAATTACATTTTCCATCCAGAACTCAGAACGAGTCACCAGCCAAGTAATGATGTCCTTTTTCCAAGCCTCTCAGTTCACACAGAGGAGAGGACTAAAGTGAATGCACCTGCCTGAACTCAACTTAGGTTTTTTTTATGCTACTTACAACTAGGCACCAGCCAACATATTATATAAACATTAAAAAAAAAAATACTTAGCAGTACCACTGCCCTGCATCCCTCTTTGACAGAAAGTTTCTGACCCTTATATATTTCACTTTCCTTATACAGATTTTCCAGATGAAAATCAAAACTCTAGTAGCTAGGATTGATTTGACAGATTTGTTCAGTGTTTCCCCTCAAAATCCCCTACTAAAAAAAATTAAACTTGAACGTCTTTTTGTTTTACTGCCTTTGGACATGTACTGACACTAGTTAGCACACGTGAGATACAGTTAGGCCTATAATTTGTTGAGCAAAGACAGAGTTTTTATAGTTTTGTCTCCATATTGATTGAAGTGCAGACTTTTAGCTTTAATTCAAGGGGTTTAATTCAAGGAATTACACTTTTTATACACACTCACACATTTTCAGAGGTTCAAAAGTAATGGGACAATTAACTGAAAGCAGTGGCCAGGTGAGGCCTGTTCCCCTGTTAAGTCATGATAAATAAAGCAGAGATAGTATCTGAAGGTGATTCAAATTGTTTAATTTGTATTTCATAGGATCCCGCTGTCATTTTGAGGCCCAAGTAGAGGGAGGCCATCATTAGGCTGAAAAAACAAAATAAACCTGAACTATTTTGATACGATATATAAAGTTAGCTGTAATACCTTACTCTTGCAACACTTTTTGTAAAAAAAAAATAAAATAAAATAAAATAAAAGTCTGCACTTTAATCACACGTTTTTTTTTTTTAATTCAATGTGGCAGTCTACAGAGGCAAGAGTACAAAACTGTTCTCCGTCCAGCAAAGTATGGACCTAACTGTATCCACAGCTATATAAACTAACTTCCTAAATATTTGTTAGGCACCAGCTCCCTGCTTTGGTTAAGTTATGGGTGAAGAAAGAGAGAGACTCACCTGCTTCACAGCTGTGAAAACAAACCTGTAAGGGAAGTATAGGTGTTTATGTAGCTCATTTGTAAAGGTATGAAGCAATGAAAAACGGTTATTTTCCAATAAGACAAAACACTGCAGGTGGCACCTGTTGCGGCCACCAGCTGCGACTGGTTTCAAAACGCCTCCCCGTGCCTCAGACATCCCATTTACTTGCTGTTTTACATGTTAAATGTCAACTTTATATTAATTAAAGAGTATTAAAACTGTTGACCATACAGCTGTACGACTTTCACTGAAGGCTATTTAGTGTATGTCTCTAAAAGTATCATATCTTTCTGGTGAAAACTGTGCATTTACACCATGAATAAAATTTTACATCAAAGTATACAATATGACGCTAACCGGTAACTTACAAATAACTTGAAACATAAAAGAAAAAATATATAGATACAAATAAGTTGGCATACTCACAAGCAGGACCAGAATGCAGAACAATAACCTGTGCATCCTTAAAAAGAAAAGAAAAGAAACATTAGCAGAGAATCCAAGTCGATTTCCCGGTCCTGCGAGTCCTTCTTTCACTAAAGCAAAGCAGCTTTTTTTTTTTTTTTTTACCTGAACTGTTTTCTTCTTTTTGCGCTGTCTTCACATCTCAAGTTGTAAAGTCTGACAAAGTTTGCCTCTCTGCTGTGCTCTCACAGTCCCTGTCTGAAGTACAACACTAACTCTGGTAGCAGCACACTCCCGAGAGCGTGTAGGGAGAATGCAGAGTGGGTGTTATTGCAGTCGGCAGAGCTGGGTTATAAAAGTAAGGTTCAGGGACCTCCGGAGGTCTTCCAGCTTTTCCGAGGGACCTAGTCAAATTTTAGGCAATATGCTCATCAGTGACAGTGAATCTAGCAGTCAAGTTAACTGACGCCGACAATCTTTATGTGGTCAAAATACATTGTGATGATCAGGAACGCCACTTTCTATTCACAGCTGTAGTGTGGGGTTGTTTTTCAGGAGTTGGGCTTGGCCCTTCACTTCCAGTGAAAGGAACTCTTAATGCTTCAGCATACCAAGACATTTTGGATAATTTCATGCTCAGTGTTGTGGAAACAGTTTGGGGATGGCCCCTTCCTGTTCCAACATGACTGCACACCAGTGCACAAAGCAAGGGCAGTAAAGACATGGATGAGCCAGTTTGGTGTGGAAGAACCTGACCTATGGATTAAGAATGTGATGCCCCTCAAGTTCACATGCACGTGAATGTTATTGCAGGGCCTTTACCTTACAATATAATTTGTAATTTACTCATTTGTAGTAACTAAAGAAATTAGCTAAAAAGTGCAATAACCCACAAAAAATTGAAAATGCAGCAGTCTGGGGACACGTTGAATGCATGTTAGTGTAAATTCTCTGGTTTTATATGCAGAAAGAATTATTTCTCTATCGTGTGTGGTTGCAATTTGACCGGCATTTAAAAGGTTTGCGATCGGAGCGCCAGCTGTGTCTAAAGCAGGGATCCTCAAATCCAGGCCTCGAGAGCCGGTGTCCTGCAACTTTTAGATGTGTCTCTGCTTCAACACACCTGAGCATGACTTCATTGAAACTTGCAAACAAATTCACAATGAGCTTACATTTGCTATGTTTAAAAAAAAAAAATATATATATATATATATATATATATATATATATAGTAAAGTGATTTGGAACATAAAGCCCTCTCCACAAAAAAAAGCTGGTCCACTGAGTCCACCTGCTCTGGCACCAACCCTGAATGGAGTCATATCTCACAAAGTATAAAAGACTTAAGTGCAAGATACTTGAGGAATGTGTATATGAAAGTTAAACATGTTTTACCTTTCCCCACAATAATACAATGTAGCCAACACAACTAATACAAGTCTTGTTTTTATTATGAGTGCAGTCTTTACCAGAATTCCATTTTTTTTTTATTGAATAGCATCCTTCGAGATAAAAGGTTTGGATCTTTTGCAAATATCAAAGCACATTCATATATTACTGTAGTACAAGTTTTTTTTAACCCATGTGAACCATGTAAAGCACTAAAAAAGACTTAAAATTGTGTTAAAGTATGTGTATTGAGCAGAAAGCCCAAAGACACAAGTCTCTCCTGAGTGCAAATTTTACAGTAGGAGTTATTCAACATACAAACGAAACGATCTGTGTGAGACAGCTGTCTTCATACGAGAAATAAAGCGTGTTCAATGGGGAAACAAGACCTTTACAAAGCAGTGTACCTGAGGTGCTGAGTATTTAATCTGAATGTTTGAATTAATAAGAAAAACCAGCAGAAGAATCATTTCATTCCTCTAAAAAAAAGAAGAAAAAAAAAAGAAAAAAAAAGTAAGCAAAGTAGTTATGACCAGCACAGCACAATATTATCTGTGCAGCTAGTTATTCTTAATGCGGTTTATCTACTAATCATTACGCTCTACTTAAATCTTTAATAAAACACTTTATTAAAATACCTTTAAAGTGCTGAGAAGCAAAATTTTACTAAGCTAGCAAAATCACCTTGAAAACCTTAACAGCTGCCTTTATACTACATCAGAAGTAATATGGCTGTAGGAACTGCTGCTCTGGTGTGCTGCCGCGTTGTGTGAGTACAGCTTGTGGAGAGCTATGCTAAAGTTTTCTTCATGCTAGTCCTGAAACAGCACACGACACCACAAATACACATTACACCCAGTGCGGGCTGCCACTGGACTGCACACCTGGACCAAGGGTGTACACAATCTTGCTCGCAGCTCGATGTCTAACAGCACTGTGAGTGGCAGGTTTCTCTTTGGTTGTGCTTTCTTGTTCTGTATCCTTCTCAAAACTGGCAAAACTTCTGCTCTCTCCCTCCTCCTGCTGGTTCCAAAGAGAGGATAAGGACTGCAGGGCAGAGTGGAGCTCATCTCGTGCAGACTTTACGGTCTGAAGACAGGGAAGCTGAAGGGCTGGGGCCTCTGCTCCGTCCTTGGAAAGGCCAGTGATCAGCTCGTCAGCAGCCTTGGCAGAAGAAGAGATCATCTCTCTGCAGCCGCTGAGGTTGGAGCTTCTGTCTTTTCCTAGGAGGAGGAGGACAGCAGGGACAGAGTGGCAAACCATTCATCAAAACTCTTAGTCTACTAATGCCACTGCACAATCAGAAAATAATCTGGAAGAACTAGTTTTGACCTTTAGCCCACCAAGGATGTTCATTAGTGTAAGTGACTGGAAACAGAGTGAAAAGCTTTACCCCGTAAGGCTGTAGACAGAGAGGAATGCAGCTGTCTAATGGCTTGGTTCAGCTGGAACAGTTTGGTTGATGTTTTCTTCAGCTTCTGCAAAAGTGAAATTAAGGCCTCCTCCTCCCCTTCCTCTACCTCCCGTGGTTCTGATTCTCTCTCCTGTTTGCAAACATTTGCACATACACAAAATGAAAAACAAGACGGAGCAAACAAACGGGACAAAATGTAAGAAAAGCCAAAATGCACACAAAACACACAAAAGATCATACCAGTGGTGAGTACATTTTTCTAGGGGTGGGGAGGAGGAGGAAAAATAAAATTAAATAAATTAAAATACTCTGAGCAAGAGGATTCATCTCCAGCACCACCATCCTGAGAGAACGTCAGCCGAGCAAACTTACATTAAATCGGCTCAACTAAAAAAAAACAAACAAAAAACATGTGACACTTAGCTTGACAAAGCTACCTCCTAATTCAGAGCAAGTCACTCACAACCATTTTTGATCACAGGGTGATTGCACAGCAAACAGTTGCAGTCTGACTTGAGCTCACTGCAATCACTCAGAGATTGTGGAAGGTTTGAAAATAACTGTTGTTGAATGTGTCTTTGTTAATGAGCACAACTCATGGGGACGTGACTTAACTGGCTACCAGCTGGCTGTTTTTTGGTTATATTCCCAATATAGAACAGGAAGGTTGCTGAGGCCAAATGTTACAGTTAAATGTAAACTTCTGTTAAATATCAATTTCTGTCTATGTAGACAGTAAAGGATAATTTATCACAGTTAATTCCATTATTATCAAAAACAGACTACATATGGTTGTCAGCTGACCCCCTTCAATTGCAGACTGTTTGACTGACTGTCTTATTGCAACATTTATGGCAGGTTTTGGGGACAGTGTTGGTATCTCATTTTGCAGCAAAAAAAACTCAAGTAAGAAAACTGACAAAGTTTAAACTCTGAAGACATAATTTGAAATAATAATAATAATAAAAAAAGTGATAAATGTGTTATTGTTAGCATATTGTGAAATGTTGGTCTTACATTAAAACGAGCATGTGTAGTTTACAATTAAATGTAACTAACATTGCCTCCCAAATAAGTAATATTTCAAAGGGTGAGCAGAACACACTTTACAGAAAAGTGAAATGACAATGGCAGCCAGTGTTTGAGTTACTTAACAGATTTTTCTGTAAAAAGTGAAATTATTTCAGCCAAATCAGTCAAAACATTTTGGATTCAAGTCTCTGTTACGCTTACCTGCAATGAGGGGGAAAAAAACCCTTAAAGTAGCTTTTGGAGGATATAATTCAAATTTTATTTGACTACAATAACACTGTGAGCAGCATAAGACCCATCTGCCTACATGTGTCAATTATTGGTTTGAAAAGAGAAAAAACCTGCTACTTTGTGTGGCTAAGATAAGAGCAAACACGCCCGTTAGCTGTGACTTATGCCACTTCATTCAACACATTCATTACGCGAACGATCGCCGAGGGATGACTGCAGAGAGATAAGATTATGGCACACTGAGCTTTACAGGAGCAATAAAGGCTGAGTGGCATCTTTAACGGTGCTGTTGTGGTAGCAGGTATTAATCCGTAACATTTAAGACTGTCAAGATGGAGGATCGTTTTTAACCTTTGCATGCAGGATGCTTAGCTGCATTTAAACCAAGCAAGAGCCAGTCATTTTGTACTGAAGCTGCACAAAGCTGATAGCTGATGCCATTAAGTCCTTTCCCTAATTTTGAAACAATATTGTGAAAAGAACAAACTTTAAAACTTTGTCAAGATCAAGGGTTTAGTGGCTACATGTTGTTTAAATGTTACCAAGCCTCTTAGTTTGCAGTGGATTCTGTAGGTGAAACTTACTGTAATATGGCCGTGCATGTAGCTCTGCAGAGCACGCGCTAAATCAAGAGCCTTGGATTTAAGACTCTGCAGGACCTGTGAGCAAAGGTATGACAGGTGACAGGTATCAGGGGTAGAAATTCATTAGACAGTTTTTTTTTTCTTTTAATAGACACCAGATAAGTGTTTAACCAAAAATGAGTTTATAACATTAGAATAACTCAAACAGAATATAATTTCTCTGTTACAAATGAGGGGAGGACAAAAGTCACAGCATTTTAAATAAACGAGTAGTCTCTTACTGAGCTCCTGGGATCGGACAGCTGGGCCTCTCTCAGCATTTCCCTGGTGATGGTGAGGCTTTCCTCCAAGAGGGAGCGCACACCCTTATCGGTTCCCTTCAGCACACAAGTGACCATTGAATGCTAAAAAGATTTATTTAAAAAAAAATCATTTTATGACCATATTTTTGATGGCATTATTGCAGTCAGTCACCAGAGCTACAAAACCCAAACAAAACATACAAAGTATTCTTTATTGTCGAGTGTAAACAGTACATCCCAACTGAAACTGTAATTAACTTGTTATTTTGGCACCATTTATGTATTACCAACAAACTAGTTTTCTATTAAGTGTAATGGAATTTCATCTTATTTTCTTCAAACGCGGTGCTGTGCATTATGTCCAAACATCTCCACTTTGGCCTCAACTGCCCAAAGGACAGCTGAGAAGTCTTGTGGTTTGTTCATTTGCAACTTTGCAAACCTGAGCTGTGCTGCCATGTTCCTTTGAGAGAGAACAGGCTTTCTCATTGCAGCTCTGTCAAACAAACCAAACTTGTTCAGTCTTTTTCTTTTTCAGTTTTTTTTTTTTTTTTTAATTGCACCGCCATGAACTTTAACACGCCAACTGAGACCTGTAGTCTGCAATGTAGCTCTTGAGTTTTTTGCAGGGACATCCAGTCCTGGGAAAATTGGTAGCTGGAATGTTTTCCCACTCATGAACAATCATTCTCACTATAGAATGATTGTTCGTAAATTAACTTATGACCCTTCCTAGACTGATGGGCATCAACAACTGCTTCTCTAAGATCATTGTTGAGGTCTTTCCTCCTTAGCAAAACATCTGCTTTTATAAAAAGGTTACCACACTTGCTGATCATCAATTAATCAAGTGTAGTTGATTAGCAGCACTTGGTTGTTACTTTCCCTCTTAATTCCTATGGGAGCAGTAAGGGTGTACTTAGTTCTTCCACACACACAGCTTCTATATTTGGGCTTAGTTTTTTTTTTTTTTTTTTTTAAATAAAACACTGTAGTGTAATTTTTGTGGTTTATCTGAGGTTGCGGTTACCTAATTTTAAGACCTGTTAAGGACCAGATTATTTTTTTTATGTCCTCAGACATAAAACCTTAGCACTGGTGCACTCTTTTCACCATGACTACCTTACTTTCACATTCATACAACCAATACTGGATTCTCTGGTATTATGATGTGGCGGCTTAAGTACAGTGGACCCCGGAGCCCAAACAGAGATATCTGCTACTAAATTATTGGTGTTGTTACCTTGACCGTAGCCTGCGTGCCCAGCCCCATGACATTCAACGGCATGCCTGTCACCACCGCCATGTGGCCAAGTGCAAGCAAAGCTGCATCCAGGCATTGACTACTCTTCCTCCGGGCCTCTTTCACCATTGATGTGATCTCAGATTCACAACCCTGGATGGGGGAGGGAGGGAGGGATGTTTCACTCAGCATCAGGTCAGGATAAACAAACTGATACACAGGTTAAATTAAAATTTATTTAATAGTGAATCAATGCAAGCAAGAAAACACAACAGTCGACAAAGTCTGAAGGGGCAGTAAATAAATTAAAATGCTAGAAAATATTAAAAGTAAGGATTGAGAGGGGAAAATTGTGTGTTTAGGTGCCGAGACTGGTAAGGAATTTAGATTTAGTTTCCATATATTCATGTTCTGTTTGGGGTTTCAAGGTTGAGAATTCCCTGTGCTTTGCCATTTCCATAGACAGAGCTCAAACAGCTCAGAGCTAAGACCCGTCAATCAATGTTCTGCATTTTGATTAGCCACCTCGTCTCCAAACTACGCAAAATTGAAAATCATTTGTCAGCTTAGATTTTGCACTCTTTTTGACTCATTCATATACTGGAAATGCCAGGAAAACCCCAACATCATGTCAATGCATAGCCTTTAAAGTTTAAAAAGACTTAATGCTTGAATCTATGGAGTAAGTGTAATGTTGCAGAATAATGGCGCAATCTGGAGGTAGACTAGGTAAGCCTTACTTTCATTGCCACCAAGCACAAAATCTCCCAGGAAAATAAAGGCTCAATTTGAAAATTTCTGTACTGTCACTTTAATGTGTGTTACTTTTTGAGGTTTTACCTGAATCAGCATCTGGAAGAATCCTCCCATTTTCTTGACTTGGCTTTTAAGTTCCTCAGCAGTCGTGCAGAGCAGACCGGATGAGGGTTTAACATTGGACAACCACTGCATGGTAACAAACACTGCATTCTCTGTGGCTGTCGTGGCCTTGACCAGCTCAGTCTGGGCCACCAAGTTACCCACGAATACTACAGGAAGGAAAAAAAGAAAACAGAAAAGCACCACAACAAAAGTTGCAAAGAAAAGAAAATATGATTTACTAACATAATAAAGTTGATTGGAACTCACCACTGTCCTGGCTGTCATCATCCAGGCTGTCGTACAGGTCAGATATGGTTTGGACTGCCATGTACACCAGGTTTAGATCTGAGATTAACCTATCTGCCAAGCTCTCCTCTGTCCCTGTAGAACTACGCAGACGAGCCAGGGATTGGCCAACTAATTCCTTACAGATGCCAGGCATGCCAGGGTCTGTGATGCTGGAGTGGACGGAGGGGGGTTTGGTTGCACCAATCAACCCTGGGTGAGGCACATTTATATTGTAAATGTTCATTTGTCACAAAAATCAAGTATACTGCAAAGTTTAAGCAGCTGTAGCACTGAATGTTGCATGCAATTCTGCACATTTGTATTTAGGAAACAATATTGCATATTAGAAATTCTAATTTATTTGTGCAAATAAAATAACTTGCAGTTTTATGCCCCTCAAAACATCAATATCGGTGGATACTCATGAAAACCCTGACAGCACAAATGATGACACAGACATAAATGTGGTTTTTAAAATATGGTGTTAAATAATTCATGCGCATTTTCTTCAGTGTCTTACCGGCAGACTGTGAGGAGCCACTGTGGAGGCTCTGAATGGGATGCACCCGGATCTCATAGAGACGTCCTGAGATCCTTCTGCTCTTCAGCAAACTCCTGCTTCTAAATCCAAACCGGCCAGAAACCCAGTCAATATGCTGCCAACACTCAACATTTAGACTGACTTTTTCTCAAACGTAGAGGAGAATAAACTTCACTTGCAGGAGAAACCCAGAGGTGGAAAGGTCAATAAATAGTGATGATTGTTTAGGTAGAAGTTTAATGGAGTAAGAAAGAAGTGTGATGGAGCCACAGAGCCTGTGCAGTGTTCCATTTGGCTGCATCTGGAGGTAGTTTGGGAACACCGGGACTGCTTGACAAGAACAACAATGTGAGAGGAAAATGTTGGCGGTTCTGCATGTACAACAACAGGTGATGTGTGCGCATGTTTGGTTTAAGGGATGTGGAGTGAGAAACAGAGACCCACTGCACCGTTTCTAAACACCTTGGCCTTACCTGCGCGGGTGTGAAAATTAATAAACAGAAGAAATACACTGAAGAGGGGAACATTTTTTTAGGCAGAAACTTTTCAGGAAAAAAAAGAAGAAAAAAAAAACAGGACTGTTTGAATATCAGGAAATATGTGCCAGGTTGTAAATTACAATGTTGGAAACTGGGAGGACTGTAAAAATAACCAAAGTATTCCAGACTTTCTAAAAAGTATTTACCAGTTTTCAACTTTCCATATACAAATGAGTTACAAATTAAAAGTAAAAAGTGAACCCTTTCCCCTGCAGTGTGGAGATCTTATGACTGCTACAATGTGTGTGTTTTTGCCCCAAGTGGGCAAACACACACATTATATTTGTTTTTTAGCTGCACATATTTGTTCTTCAGCTGCACATCCTACAAGCTCTGATAAGGTTAAACTAAAAGTAAGGCTAACACACACACACACACACACACACACTTCCCTCAGGGACAAGCAGTGATTTTGAAAACTTTCCTGCCACCATATTTCAAGCAATTGAACAAGAATACCTATTAATTCCCTGAAATCTTATGTAAATGTAGGGTGCTAGGAAGAAGGATTTATAGATCGGGAGAGCTGGATAATTACCTTCGGCGAGAAAAAGAGGAGGCGGAGGAAGAAGAGGCTGATATATCTTGCTCCCACTCATCATCGGGGTCGTAAAACACATTGTCATCTTTAGAGGTGGAATCCCCCTGTGGTGAATAAACTGCTGATGACATGTCCAGTCTCATTTACTCAGCTTAATGAGAAAAGCATCGCAAAGTGAGGCAGCATCCCTCTGTCGGGCATAAAACAGTCCATTCTGGACTATAAATAAGGTCAAACACTTAGGAAATTTGCGAGTGAAGCTGATGTCAGGCTCTGAATTTGCAGAACAAGGAAGAGACAGCCTGGCTGGCTCAATGGGTCTGCTTTGTCTTACTAGAACACTGGTTAACTTAAAAAAAAAAAAAAAGCTTAAGATTAATTTATCACTAGTCTGCCAAGCAGAAGAAAAATCCAACAAGCATTTAAGTGCCAAAAACTGCAGTTCCTTGAATTGCCACTTGAAGTTGCCTCTAAACGCAAGTCATTCCCCAAAGACTCCCTATTAAAAATGCCCAAATTTAGTGCAGAGAGAAACATTTAAAATCTGGTGTAAAAGACATTTTTTGTCGCTATAGGTAATTTAATCCTTCTTCACAACTGCACAGGGGATGAATTCTTGTACATCTTACCTACCAACCTACAGTACTAAGTAAGCTGTACGTAGTCACTTTGAGTGGCACGTGGGTTCCTCAATCAAAGTAATGACTGTGAATGCAGAATTAATCTAAAACTTACCTGTTCAAGATCCCTCATGGCAGCAATGTTATTCTGGAACTTTTCTCGACTCCAGAAAGTGGTAATTCCCAGCTTTGTGTTTTGAACCTGCACCTGCAGCACACCATCGCACTTCTCGTTCTCATTGGCTGAGCTTTCATGTCTAAAATGGTGTTGAGTAAAGTCAATAAAAATACCGATTTGCAACAAAGGCCAATAGTTAGTATTCTCTGAATTGTCAGAGCCACAATGCAAATAATTCTTAGGCCCTGTAACATGTTTACAGCTTACAATTTTATTTTTGGTGTCTACTGGAATGGTTTTACATGCTTTTATTTTGAAGCACCATTGGGTTTATTTATCTATCATTTTTGTGTTTGTTCACATATGTGAACTCTGTTCATCCTCATTTTTTTCCCCTACCTGCTGAAGACTGTGTGTTTCCTCAATTTAGCACTGATTTTATTGGCTTCCTCGATCATCAAGGACAACTTCATGGCATCCCACTGCGGAGAGACTGCAACAGAGAAATCAGAAACCAACAGCCCAGAGTTAGGAATCATTTTTACTTAGATGATCTTTACTTAGTAGTAGTACAAGATAGTACACAGCAGGGATTCACCTTAAAAAGTACAGTTGAAATGAGTTACTCACGAAGACAATTGCACTAATTTTAATCATCAGTTAGGACACTGTAAATAAAAACAGAATGTAGAGATTTGGAAATTCTAATAAACCCATATTGTATTTACAATAGAACACAGAAAAAAAAATCAAATGTGTAAAGTTAGACATTTTACCATTTCACAAAAAGTATTACCTCACTTTAAATTTAATGGTAGCAACACGTCTCAAAAAAAAAAAGTTGGGACAGCAGCAACAAAAGGCTGGAAAAGTGATGCTAAAAAGAAACTGCTGGAGGAACATTTTGCAGCTAATTAGGTTCATTGGCAACAGGTCACAAACATGATTTAGGTATAAAAAGAGCATCTTAGAGAGGCAGAGTTTCTCAGAAGAAAAGATAGGCAGAAATTCACCAATCTGCAAAATACTGCATCTTCAAATTCTGGAACTATTTCAGAATAATGTTCCTCAACGTAAAATTGTGAAGACTTTGAATATCTCATCATCAACAGTACATAATATCAACAAAAGATTGCAGAAATCTGGAGATGTCTCTATGTGCAAAAGACAAAGCCGAAAATCAATATTGGATGCCCGTGAGCTTCAGCCCTCAGGCGGCGCTGCATTAAAAACAGGCATGATTTTGTCATGGAAATCACTGCATGGGCTCAGGAATACTTCCAGAAATCCCTGTCTGTGAACACAGCTCACCATGCCATCGACAAATGCACGTTAAAGCACCTTCATACAAAGAAACTTTCCTCTCTTGGCCAAAGTTCATTTAAAATGGACTGAGGCCAAGTGGAAAACTATTCTCTGGACAGTATGGGGGGTGCATTAGTGCTTATGGAACTGGAAGTTTGCACATCTGGAAAGGCACCATCAGTGCTGAAATATAACACACACACACACACACATACACATGATATTTTAAAGCAACCTACAGGTGTTAGACAATGAAACTGAAACACCTGGTTTTAGACCACAATAATTTATTAGTATGGTGTAGGGCCTCCTTTTGCGGCCAATACACCGTCAATTTGTCTTGGGAATGACATATACAAGTCCTGCACAGTGGTCAGAGGGATTTTAAGCCATTCTTCTTGCAGGATAGTGGCCAGGTCACGACATGATGCTGGTGGAGGAAAACGTTTCCTGACTCGCTCCTCCAAAACACCCCAAAGTGGCTCAATAATATTTAGATCTGGTGACTGTGCAGGCCATGGGAGATGTTGAACTTCACTTTCATGTTCATCAAACCAATCTTTCACCAGTCTTGTTGTGTGCATTGGTGCATTGTCATCCTGATACACGGCACTGCCTTCAGGATACAATGTTTGAACCATTGGATGCACATGGTCCTCCAGAATGGTTCTGTAGTCCTTGGCAGTGAGGCTCCCATCTAGCACAAGTATTGGGCCAAGGGAATCCCATGATATGGCAGCCCAAAGCATCACTGATCCACCCCCATGCTTCACTCTGGGCATGCAACAGTCTGGGTGGTACGCTTCTTTGGGGCTTCTCCACACCGTAACTCTCCCGGATGTGGGGAAAACAGTAAAGGTGGACTCATCAGAGAACAATACATGTTTCACATTGTCCACAGCCCAAGATTTGTGCTCCTTGCACCATTGAAACCGACGTTTGGCATTGGCATGAGTGACCAAAGGTTTGGCTATAGCAGCCCGGCCGTGTATATTGACCCTGTGGGGCTCCCGACAGACAGTTTTGGTGGAAACAGGAGAGTTGAGGTGCACATTTAATTTTGCCGTGATTTGGGCAGCTGTGGTTTTATGTTTTTTGGATACAATCTGGGTTAGCACCCGAACATCCCTCTCGCGTCCACAGTTAATCCTGTTGGATGTGGTTCGTCCTTCTTGGTGGTAAGCTGACATTACCCTGGATACTGTGGCTCTTAATACATCACAAAGACTTGCTGTCTTGGTCACAGATGCACCAGCAAGACCTGCACCAACAATTTGTCCTCTTTTGAACTCTGGTATGTCACCCATAATGTTGTGTGTATTGCAATATTTTGAGCAAAACTGTGCTCTTACCCTGCTAACTGAACCTTCACACTCTGCTCTTACTGGTGCAATGTGCAATTAATGAAGATTGGCCACCAGGCTGGTCCAATTAAGCCATGAAACCTCCCACACTAAAATGACAGGTGTTTCAGTTTCATTGTCCAACCCCTGTATGCTCCCATCCAGATGAAGAGTGAGACCTTGCATATTTCAGCAAAACACATACTTCATCTATTACAACAGCATGACTTCATAGTAAAAAAGAGTCTGGGTGCTATACTGGCCTGTTTGCAGTCCAGACTTTTCACCAATTGAAAATATTTGGTGCATCGTGAAATGAAAAACAACCCAGGACTGTTGAGCACCTAGAATCCTCTATCAGACAAAAATGGGACAACATTCCTCTCCCAAATGTCCAGCAGCTGCTCTCCTCAGTTCCCAGACATTTACTGTTGTTAAAAGGAGAGGGGGTTACTACGCAGTGGTAAACATGGCCCTGTCCCAACTTTGAGACATGTTGCTGCCATCAAATTTAAAATGAGCAAGAAATGGTACTTTTTCCCCTCAGCTGAAACATTTATTATGTTTTCTATGTTCTACTGTGAATAATAATGGATTTGCAAATCATTGCATGACATTTTTGCCATTTCACAGTATCCCAACTTTTTTTGGAATTAGGGTCATACTTTAAATGGGAAGAGACTAAAGAAACGAATAATTTGTTGATCATTGTCATGGAAGGAATTCCTATTGAAGGTATATGATTCCAACTCAATACTTTGTAATATAATTAGTTAGATTTACATATTTACTAAGCATTATATGCTCTTGGTGTAGATTAATGCAGTTCTTCACCACATAACTTACAAGTTAAATATGTCATACGGCCTTTCTGCCTTATTCCCTTTCCATGAAACTGTTTTTGTTCCCGTTCCTGGCAAACAGATTTCCTCTAACACTCATGCTGCACAGGACAACTCCACTTACACGGCGTGATCCTTACATGTTGAGTGGTGACTTAACTCTCACCATTTCGTGGCGTGTGGTTTCCCCTTAAAGCTCTTTTTTTCTGCATCTCCTCCAGCTCTTTGCCGATCTTTTTCTTTTCCGCCTCCAGGGCCTCAACAATCCTCGCTTGGCACACGCGATGCTCTTCCATAGCCTTGAGTGAGTCATGGTAATGTAAACAATATTAAAAATCATCAGGTTAAAACATTCCGCCTGAAGCCAAGCTCCACCGCAGCTCAAAACACATCCCCAGATGGTTAAACGTAAAACCCAGAGTCAGCATATTTGCTAATGCTCTATCATCAGAAAACATGAGAATGAGCAAACGAAGGAGGTGATACAATTAATGATTATAGATTTTCAGTATGCGAAAATGTGAGCTGACTGAAATATGCTCCGTTTAAAATATCACGCATTTCTTTTCATACAATAACTACTGCAGATTTGCCACCCACCCTGGATCTTTGACTGTAGACTAGTGTTATGTACTTAGTGAAAAGAAAGAAAAAAAAGAAGAGAAGATTCTTTCTGGAAAAATTGAAAGTAAGGCCATCACATTCCGGAGCTATTTTCACTTTCATCCATAGAAAGTGTAATCAAACTATATATATATATATATATATATATATATATATATAAATAAAAAAAAAGACTGTCCATCTCTTATTTAATTTTGCCCAATTCCCCTGCAAGGTTGTCTCTACCAGTGCCTCACAATGAAACACCTGAGATCCAGAGGGCATTGCAGACACACAAGTGGGACCTTCACACCGGAGACTACCCATAAATGCAGATCAGCCAAATTTAAATCATCTATTTTTGATTGCTATGGAAAGGTCACAGAGCACTGTGATCAGGTCTTGTTCTTCACCTTTGCAGGGCTGGAATTCAGTTTGCTCTCAATCTGTATAATAAACCCAAAGGCATGTTTAATAGCAGTGATTTTATCACTTACTTACTGCCAATATATTCATATATTTTATAACTTATAAAAGCTAGGTTGATAGTGTCATGAGTGGTGAAAGATGATTTAAAAAAAAAAAAGAATCGTATTTTGTTTTGTGCGTGTGTGCATGAGAAAGTTTCCTTTTTCTTGACCATGCAAAACCCAGTGCACAAATCTAAATTTTCAACTCCCCTCTCTTTTCTTTTAATTAATCAAAGATCCTAACCTGGGTCTCCATGTGCAGACGGAGACGTTTTCTCTGGACGTCCACCTCCTGCTCCAACTCCAGTTTGGCCACCTTGAGCTCTGCCATCTGACTGGCAACCCTCTGCTGGTCTAACTCCTGCTGACGCTTCCGTTCATTCTCCTCATTCTGAAACAGCATACTGGCATTTATCAGTATTTTGCATAGACTGGAGTATAGTGCACAAGTTTAAAGGAAATACATCTATATAAAATACACCATTTGCAATTTGAGGCTTTAGTTTGTTATTGTTTTTGGTGGTGGTGGTTTTAATAACTACTACAGCATTAGAGTTAAAAAAAAAAAAGTAAAAAAAAACTGACACTGTAAATACACAACCAATACAGAGTTATAATTCTAAAAAAGGACTGCTGGTTATAAATGGAAGACAAATAATAAGTAACTTGATTGTCTATATTAAAAATAAAGAAGGAAGGTCTTGTATACCAGCTCTCTCTCCAGGGCTCGGATCTTTTCTTCATAAAGCACCTTCTGGTCAGAAAGCTCTTTCTGAGCCACTTCTTTTGCCATCTGGATTCCTTGCATCATCTCCTCCTTTGCTTTTAGACGGGCTTCTTCAATTTCTGCCTCAAGTCTGGGACACACAAAAATGGCTTAAAGGGAATTCAGATTTTGACAGCTGGTGCACTAAGCACCGGTATGGTGGGATTATAATTGATCAGAAAGACCTCTAGCTGGTCTTTTTCACTCACTGCACTCTTTGAGCTGCAAGCAGCTCATTTTTCGCAAATTCAAAATCTTTATGTCCGTCGCCTGCGCCTGTCCAGCAGGATACCCGCTTCCCAGACTGCACCTCTGCTGGGTGATTGAAGCGAAAGTAATGATCTCCCCAAGAATCACCCTGTCGCCCTGGAAGCCGGACAAGAGACACGGATCGGGAGAGAAATGATTTATAAAAGGCTTTGGGCCTTGCATGGACAGCCCATTGCATTTTATTTACAGTGAGTAATAGAAGGCAATGATAAACGTACACAAAAGTTAGAACGTTATGCTTTACTTACATGGTGTAAGACAGTGGATTCAGAGATAAGGTTCCCATTTACAAAGGTCTTGGCATTTTCAATGGGAATGATGCTGACAGTATTGTGTATGTTGGATATAACACTGGGGAGGAAAGATGAGAAAACCTAAAATATTTTAACTGAAGTGCAAACAAACTGAAACTACAAACAGACTATCGTCTATTCAGCTGAACAAAATGCTACTGTTTTCAACACCCCTCTGGGGATTTGGTCTCACCAGTGCTGGTCAGCAATGAGGGCTCCAGTCAGCTGGATATCGTGGCTGGAGTTAGACTTGAGCTTGCCCACTGTGGTCCGACCCTCTTTGATCATGTAGAGAAGCATCTCGGACAGCTGAGGGTCCTCATTCAGATTCACCAGGTTAGGAAGGCGGTTGTCCACTTTGAAGGTCACGCCTGCTTTCTGATTACACCGAGCCAAATTTATTTATACTTTTGTTTTACCCCACCCTTTTAAAGTTCTTCTCCAGCAATGGCATTTATTAATGTGTAAACATGGGCATTGAGAATGCAGGAAGTGAGAAAGAACAGAGTGGAAACAAAGGTCACGCTGAAAAAGAAATTACCTGCAACTCTTTGGTCTCTTCACACTTGCGAATTTCTGCTCGCTCAAGTTTCTCTCTCCACGCCCTGACAGAAAATTAGAAAAAAATAAATAAAACCAAAAGCAAAATAAATTTAAAAAATAATAATTATTACATAGAAAATTCTACCACAAACATCTGAAATGTATCCCCCCTACTCACTCCCTTCTAGAGTCCTAGAGCCCCACTGATATATTGACATCAGCATTTATAAAGGCCAATAAATGAAAAATTAAAATATAAAAAAAAGAGATGGGGGGAAAAAAAAAAAAACACCCTTCAACAATGATATGAGTATTGATGTTGCATGGTTTATCCACCAGAGTGCACTCTGCAGCTTTCCTGTAGCAAGCACAACCAGATGATCCATGTAGAGTCATGCAGAGTGTAAATGAGTAAAGCACAACTTGTTGCGACAATAAACCAAAATTATTTTTAAACAGCATTTTCACATTACCTAAATAAGGACTTGTAGATAACCACAGATAAATGTTATGGAAATCGATTTGTTTTGTGTGTCTGAAAGACAAAAAAAATTAAATAAATAAAAAATCTGCTGGCCGATATATCAGATTTTTAAATTGCCAAATATCAGTTTGGCTGGGCTCTACTTCTAAGTCTTTGAACTGCTTAAAATTGACATTTGGAAAGCATCAACATTGCAAATTTTTACTTCTCATATTGTATTTCTAATAAAGTTGTTGAAGGATTTAACCTACAACAAAACAACAACAACAAAATATATAAAAATAAGAATGAAATTTTTGTTATTGAATTATAATAACATGTAAAGCATATGTATGAAAACTGTGCAAATACATGCAAACATATACATCGTTGCAAATATATTACTTTGTCATGGATGGAACCATAAAAAGTAAAATAAAAAATAAAAAGGGAGAATGAAGAGTCACTTTGAAGCTACGATTCTCTAGGTTTCATTTGACCCCCTCCGCTGCAGAAAGAAAACTGTTTTCATTTCATTTTTTATTCATGTCAAATAAATACACATAATAATATCAGGATAATAGAAGTAATGCTGACCGATTGGCCTCAATCATTTCCCTCTCTTGCTGGCAGAGTTTGTTCTTCAAGGTGGCGATCTCCTGCTGGAAGAGCCTGACTCTCTCTGGTTCGACGCCCTGGGTGCTCATCTGGGCAGCTCGCAGTTTCTCCACCTCTGCCTTCAGCTCTAAAACACAAAGCAGCTTATCTAAATTCCTTTATACTGAGAAAAATGCAGCAGCAAATGTCAGCATTTTTTATTTTTTTATGTAAACGTCCTGAGAAGATGCGAGAAATATTCGGATTTGTGAACCACTCGACGCTGTCACTTATTGAAGTTGATTCACTGAGCAGCATTGACCTGGTTTGTGTGTCCGAGTCACATTCGCTTTGAGCGTCTCCCGCTGACAGGCGTCATGAATGAAATCTGCAGCAAGAGCTCCCCTTAGTGCTAAACACGTCAAACAGCAGCACTATCATCTTATGAAAAATAATACTTGCATGACAGTTAGCCGCCATGTGCAACTGACAGTGCATAAATATGGCCTGGAGGCAAGGTTAGGGCCAGGCTTTAATTTCAGCTGGATAGCGCAAGAGCTGGTGATGGATAAATGGGCAGACAGACAGGAGGGTATGTGGGAAAGGAGGAGCAGAGACAGCGATCAGGGGCGAGCGCCTAGCAGAAACACATTCACATATAAAGAGAAAGAAACACGGGGATTAACAGAGAAACAAAAAGGAGGAGGAGGAGCTCAAGGAAAGATAGAAAATACTGATATGAGAGTGTGTGCATGTGAGGTTCTTCCAGTGCACAAATGCTGAATACACCTGTGGAGCTGCTTCATGTAGAACATCCACCTGCGGCTTTTGGTTGTGAAAGAAAAAAAAGAAAAAGAAATAACCATACAGGTGTGGCTTTGTGTTGAATGGCAGATGCTTAGGTTTACAAAGAACCATGGGGGGGGGGAATGAACTAAAAATAGAATCGCTCTCATATAAAAATGAGAAGCAGTGTTGTTAGACCCTGCTGCCCCCCCTTTCCAAAAGTCACAGCATACACTGACCAAAGCTTTAACCAACCCACATATAACTTTAAACCAACACCACCCTAAATATGCCCCTGAATCACTGAAACCCCACTATAGGCAGCAGTGGGGATTCAGACACGCACCCGCAGGCTTACAAAACAGCACTAAGGCTTAGAAATAAAAATCGCCTATAAATAAACGTAATTAAAATACCATCTGCAGTTATAACAAAATTTGTACAAAAACATTTGTGTGTATATTATGGATGTCTAACCTCTGATGAGCTTGGCACTAGTGTCCTCATTGATCTTGGCCACATTTATGATTGTGCGGGCTTGCTGGGCGTAGCGTAGGGTGCTCAGGCTCTCCTCCACATTGGTGCCCGCCGGGCTCAGCGTGGCGATCATGGCCGTCTTCGAGTTACCACCGAGGCTCTCCTTCAACAGCCTGCAGGGGACAATAGAGAAGAACCATTTCTGTGATTGCTGATATTTATATGTTTATTAATAAAGAACAATTAAGCATTGTTACAAATAAAGGAATCATGCACAAGCATGCTGCTCCCTCACCATGTAAGGACAGAGTCTCTGTAAGGGATGAAGACTTTCTTCTTAGTCAGTGCCTGCTCTGATAAGGCAGAGATGACCTTTCCAAGGGTTAGCAGGGATTTGTTAATGCTAGCGCCCTCCTACAACGACAGAAAGAGACCATCTTGAATAAAATAAGAGTGAACAAACAAATGGGCTAACTCAGTGCAAATAAACCTCAGCCTTCTGAAATAGAAGAGATTATAATTTACAAATCACAACACAAACACATTAATGGAGTGGCTCATCTAAAAACCACAGCCTGCCATAATCAAGGAAACAAGATTTTCTTTTTATAACCATTGTTAATTAAAGTAATAATCTGCTTAATGACTTCTGTAGAGCATTTTAGAAGTCATTACTCAAGGTTCAATATATCATGCCATCACAAATTGCAGCACCCAAAAAGAGGTCTCTTATTGGCGCAGCAATAACCACAGACAGTAATGTCCGTGCGTGTACCCTGAGTCGGTCTCCAGTGGTCTGGGCAGAGTGACAACGTTCGCTGCCTGCCAGATCGATCAGGTTGATCCTGCTGGTGATACTATGGTCATGTTCCTCTCCTTCCACAAGCTCAGTCTGCACGCGCACACACACACACATACACAGACAAAAGGACTCATAAGCACTTAGCATATGATTATCATAAGCATATGATTGTTGCCCCTGTGTTAACTTTAAAGTTGTGTAATTTGTATTAATTTTAGCTGAAAACTTCAAAAAAGAAAATGAGGTAAAACATCAAGTGGTATTGTTTTTAAAGGGATTTAAGGCTTTTTTTTTTAAAGCAGTGTTGGTTTTTTCTGTTTGTTTTGATATGAGGACAAAATCATATGGTGGCATGTGTAGTACACTGTCAAGAGTCCTGACCTTAGTCTGGGTCATAACCAAGGTGAAGACAGAGTGAGATCTGGAGCTCTTGTCATTCATTCCTGTGGCTGCTGTGGCTCTCTGCTTATTGCCGAGTTCCAGCCAGCCCTAAAAATAAAGAGGAAGAAGAAAAAATAATTATTGATTCTCTGTGTGAAATCTCACTTGCAGAAATGTATCCTCAGCACTTATCTCCATGGTAAGCCTTTCACTGGGCAGTCAGTGTATTAATATTCAGTTAATGGGCTTTTTGTCTACTTGACAATGAACACTGTCTTGTTCTTGAAAGCACCCGCTAAGCACTGTAAGACGACAACAGGCCCACCTTACCTGAACGTCACTGTAAGATCTCACCACATTCCTGTGAAGAAATGGCAAAATGAGCAGCTCTGTAAAACATACCATTCAGAAATGTTCATGAAGCTTTCAGTGAATAAGAACGACATAAACATGAGAGAGACGGGGGTTTTCTTACGCAGAGAGCTCAGCAACATAAGGCCCGTGGACTGGATGCTCTCTTACCCTCAGCTGGAAAACAAATCAATTCGTTTTTCTATATTTTCCCCAGGTAATTCAACCACAGTGGCAAATATAAGATAAAAACATCTACTGGGGTGAGTGTGACTCAGCAGCAAACTACTCACAGGCATCCTCCTCTGGTTTGGCTCCTCTCTAGTCACCAGCAGGTCATGGATCTTCTCATTGTACACTTCAAAGTAGCTCATCTCTACATGACATTTGACCTAAGATATACGGACCCAAACAGATAATTTGACAATTTATGCAGCCAGATTTTTTTTGGGGGGGGGGACTTGGCACAAAAGTAAGGAAATTTGTGTTTGGTCAATTATTTATTGGTTGTAATGATGCTTCTTATACCATTGGAAAGCCTGTTTATTTCCCCTTACATGGTGCCACATTTGTAATGAAAATGCATTTGTGGGTTGAGCAGCAGAGCTGAGTATGTGCGCTGCACCCATTAAAAACTTGCCAAAGATTCTCTGCCAAAGCCAGACAGCTTATTCTGATATTGACTCTTGTTTGAAGCTTCTGGAACCCTAGGTGCTGACAATGACAGAGATGAGATGACGATGAGATTGCCACTGGTTGCAGAATCTCATCTCGAGCGCTCTCGCTTTCTATCATTGAAGGCAATCTCCACAGTCTAGGACCGAGCTCTATCCTTCAAGATGACAACACTCGCCCTGATAGAGTGAGATTTATCAGAGACTACCTCCAGAATTTGAGAGTGGAGAGGATGGAATATCCTGCCTACAATCCTGATCTCAACCACACTCAAAGAAATACCAAAAAAAAAAAACATCCTTAATTTTTGTGCCATGTTTAGTTCACGTGTTTTAAAGAGGGGAATGCTTTTATGGGAAAAGATGCAACATTTCAAGTAAAATTGCCTTCAGAATGGAAGTGTAAGAAGAGTTTACCTCTTCATTTTTCATGGAGGCCAGTTTAGAAAAAAGCTCCTGGCAGAATCTTGGGATGACTCCTGCCTCCTCCTCAAAGCCCATCATCCTGCAAAACAATCGGTTTAAGAGCTTAAATTTCAAAAGTTTAAAAAAAAAAGGAAAACGTGACGCAAAGGAGAAAATGAATACACTCACGTGTATGATTTACCAGAACCTGTCTGGCCATAGGCAAACAAGCAGGTGTTAAATCCTTCAAAGGCTCTCAGTAGCAGAGGTTTAGCCAGTGTCTGGTACACTGTCTGTTGGCAGGCAAAGGTGGGGTCGTCTGCATCCACTGAGCAGAAAGAGAAGTCATATGTGAAGGAGTAGCTCTGCTTGGAATCGGGATGCTGAACAACAGTCTCCTGGCCATTCATGAAGATGACCTGCAAGGACTTCTCTGCCTTCTCCCTGCATCACAGCAGAACACACAAACACAGAACTTCAGAAAGATGGTTTGTTTCCTCCCTAAACCAAGTAGTGTGTGCCAGTATGTCATACACTGATGTACCAGAACAAGCACTTAATATACTGAAAGGGGCTTGCTTCTCAATTCACCAAGTAGTTAAACAAACCTGGCACTGAAAGGTCGGACACGGACAGCCACGGTAACAGCACTGTTTTCCATCTTAAAGGAGTCCTGTTGCTTTAGACCCTCACTGGTGCGGGGCAGGACTTGTACACTGGGTGCAGGATTGGACATCCTGTCCTGGGTCACGTCTCCCTTTGGGTTTGAGGTGGTTGTCTTCATCACCTGCGGGGTCGTATCAGCTCTTTGCACACCTGAGGTCGCCTTGCTGATCCGAGGAGTCGGAACAGGTTTAGCGTTTTCCGCTTGCTGTGCACGGGGTTTGGGCCTTTCTGGACTTGCAGATTTGACTAACACTATCTTGGGAACTTCCTTCCCTGCCAGTCTCTCGAACAGATCTCGTTTGTTTGCGATTTTCTCAAACGGGGTCTTTCTGGTAGGCGTTTTAAAGGTTTGGGCCTGGTCGGTGTTTCTACCTGAAGAAGAAGAGGAGAAGAGCTTGCTCTGCCCCAGCCTCCCTTGGGTCGCAGTTTCCATGCATTTGGCCTTAGAGGCACTTTCTCTTAAGCTCGTAGACCTGAATAAACCAGGTATCCTGCCGTTTGGTTCACCGAGCACTTTTGGAGTTGACTGCAGGCCAGTACCGTTGACCCCAGGCTGCCCACGTCCGCTCTTATCCATGGAGGGAGTCCTGTTCCTGCGCTGCAAAGTCAGTCTCTTCTCTGGAGCTGTTGTGGTATTTTGGCTGCCGTCTGTCACCGTTTGTTCCGCTGTTTCAGCCCCGGTCTTCCTCCTTGACCGCCTTTGTAGGGTGAGTCGGCCTCGATAAGGAGTCTGCTGCCCGCTGCCGCTTTTTGACAGGGCAGAGACGACATATGTCCTGTTTACCGGGCGGCTTTTATCTGATGATCTGCTGTCTTCACACGCAGATTCTCCGGATGTGATTACACTTTTGCCCAGCGTTGTGTCTGCTCCTTTTCGCTCTGCTAGACGCTCTCGACCGGGCGTCCTGGACGTTGATGTTGACAGTAGACTGTCATAATAAGCGGTGTGCTTCCTCGCTTGTACACTAAATATCGACATGGCTGTGGACTGCTAAAAAACTACACGGTATAATGAGAAGTTATAGCGGTAGCTGCACTCTGCTCTACACAGTACATAAAAAGAACACGCAAGACGAAACTAAGTTTGTTAGTTAAAGAAAAATAGAAATCCATTCGAATAAATTCTTAATTTCGCACTTGCGAACAAAACTTCTTTTGTTTATGTTCTCCTCCTCGCTTCCGCCTCTGACCGCTTCAATTTCAAATGGTCACCGTCAGTGGCAGCTGATTGGTGGAATTCTCTGAAAGCGCTACGTGACATCATAGTCGAGACATGTAGGCACATTACACTAACGCTAGATGGCGGCATAATACCGAGTCACAACAAACAAGCTGACCGGTAACCAGCTCTGAGGTTGCAATACCAGTGGAAAAAATGTACTGGTCGTACTCTCCCTTCTAAATTTAGCTCTTTACCGTTAAGAAAAGAAACGAAATGTCTCAAACGTCATCTAGTGAGGAAGACTGTGAGGTATGAATGAAACCTCCTGAGAAACTTTGAGCAAAAGTGTTTGGGGTTTTTTTTGAGAAAAAATAACTATTGTACTTTGGTTGGAAGAAATTAAATCACACACTAAATTTTTTTTTGACCTTTTGCAGCTTTATTTGATTGTGTTTGGCAGTGGAGACATTAGACTCATCATTATTGCTTTAAGCATGCATCCTCCATCGGTGGAGGACCCCAGAATCCTGTGGGAAGCAATAAAGGGCTTCATTAGGAAAAATGCAATATTATTCTGCTCTAACAGACGCAAAGCCAGGTCTGCTCGACTACAAGGGCTTGAGGATGAATTATATAAACAGGACTCTGCTTTGCAATCCAATTACTCAGAACAAGTGGTCTTAAAGCATGCAACGATTTGAAAAGAAATGAATGACATTCTAAAACAGAAATCAGAATTTCAAATCCACAGGACCAGGAAAAGGTATTATTTTCATGGTGCTAGTCCTAGTCATTTACTAGCCATCAAGATATGAACTAGTGTCTATTTTTCAGATATACCTGCCATAAAATCTAAAACTCCAGGTCGGCTGGGACACAGGGGAATGGCCATCACCTTTCTCAACAACAACAAATGGCTGTAATTATTGTGGGGTTTGCAGCCTCTATACTGTGGTTAAACATGTTTTAAAAAGCACTAAAAATGAAATAACAGATTTTAAAAAAGCTAAATGATAAGTAAATGCTTTGCAATTTAAGCATTAATAAAGTAAGTGTAAAAAAAAAAGGGTATAAAAGTATTATTAGCAAAAGGTATTCCCACATTGAATAAGAGTAAGACAGTGTCAAATGCTTTTAAGACATAGTTGCGAGCCAGTCTAAGCTAAAAATGCCAGGGCCAATTTTTTTGCCCCAGTCCAGCCCTGCCCAGTGGTATCACCACTACAGTGGAAGCCATCAGGCCCAGCACCCTCTGGCACTGTTTGAGGGAAACCATGTTGCCTCTGCGAAACAGTGCAAGGGATGAATGTATGGTGACTATTCTCTCTGAGGACAGAAAAGCTCTCACCCGGAGGGAGTCTAGACTGAGCCCTATAAATGTTATGCATTGGGTTGGTCTCAACATGCTCTTTTCCACATTTATCTGGAAACCCAAATTCTCCAGATGGTGTATAAGAGCATCTGTGTGACAAGCCACCTCCTGGCAGGTGGGGGGCTGCCACCAGCCAGTCGTCAATGTATGTGGCTACTCGATTACCCTTTTCCCTGAGTGGGGTCACTGCAGCCTCAGTGCATTTACAAATACCCTTGGGCTCAGTGACAGGCCTAATGGCAGAACCAAGAACTCATATGCTATCTCCTGGAAAGCAAATCTTAGATACTTCCAGTGTGTTAGATACTTCCGGTGTGGGGGATATATGGAGATGTGGAAATAGGCATCCCTCAGGTCGATTGATGTGAACCAGTCACCTGCTCTTACAAACCATAGCAGCGAGGCGTGGGTCAGCATCCTGAACTTGTATTTTCTTAAGTGCTGGTTTAGGGCGAGGAGATCCAAAATTGCCCCCCCCCTTTGGGATAAGGAAGTATCTTTAATAGAAACTGCTACGGTTTCCTCAGGAGGGTCAACTCTTATAGCTCCTCTGTTTTTCAAGGTGGAAATTGCCTCCAGGAGAAAACAGGCAGACTTGCCCTGGGCATGAGAGGAAATCATTTCTTTGAATGGTGGTGGAGCAACATTGAATTGAAGCCTATAGTCCTTTTCTATTGTCCTCAACACCCATACTGACTGACTGCATGTGGCCCAGCTCTGTTTCTGCTCGGTGGGTCCAAGCAATGCAGACATAAATGAAGAATTTGATCTAAGACCCTTATTTTTTTTATATATTTGTATATCTATTGTATATATTCATGTGAATCTTTATAATACGCTATAATACCACTGCTTTGACTACTTAGCTGATTATTTATCATATTCACGTGCTTGATTGGATGCCGATGTTTCCTTTTTTCTGTTTTTCCTTCTTTGGACAGTAGGCACCTTCAATCACATGAAGACTCAAGGAGTGGGCAGGTATATTTAACGTGTTTCCTGCAAATTGTAAAGTGTGAAGAAGGGCAGTTGTGCCCGAAACATTCCTTTTTTCTAGGCTTTTGTATTGAAATTTCACTCAGGAGCTCTTTTGGTGTGCAGACTTCCTTTTAGCATAATACAAAGTCAAAACAAACTGACTGGTAACCAGCTCTGAGGTTGGATACCAGTGGGAAAAAATGTAATGGTTATAATCTCCCTTCTAAATTTACCTCTTTGCCATCAAAATGTCTCAAACACCATCTAGTGAGGAAGACTGTGAAGTATGAATGAAACCTCCTGAGAAACTTTGAGCGGAAATGGGTTTTTTTGAGAAAAAATAACTTGTACTTTGGTTGGAAGAAATGAAATCACAGACTGATTTAAGTGTGTACAAAGGGCAGGGTGCATTCAGTGCCTTGCTCAAGGGCACCTGGAACTCAGTTCAAGTCTAGATTAATGAGGATTCTTTTTCTTTCAGTTGCCCCCCTTTAAGGGTCACCACAGCGGATCATCTCTACCATCCTCCTTCATCTCACTACATCCATGAATCTTCTGAGGTCTTCCTCTTTTCCTCCTACCTGGCAGTTCCATATTCAACATCCTTTGTGCAATATATCCACTGCATGTGTCCAAACCATCTCAGTCTTTGTCTTCAAACCATTCAATCTGAGCAGTCCCTCTGATGTACTCTGATCTTGTCCATCTTAATTATTCCCAATGAAAATCTTTGCATCTTCAGCTCTGCCACCTCCAGTCTTTTTGTTAGCACCACTCTTTCCAAACCATACATAACAGGTCTCACTACCATCGTATAAATCTTCCCTATTGCTATTATTTTGTCACATATAACCACTAACACTTGTCTCTACTCACTCCACCCTGCCTGTACTCTCTTCTTCACCTCTTTTAAGCCCTGTCCGATGCTTTGAATGGTTGACCCCAGCTATTTAAAGTCATCCACTTTCACTACCTCTACTCCTTGCAGCTTTACTATTAAACCTGTCAAGTTTTGCCTCTGACTTTCATTTTTCTTCTCTCCAGAGCATGTCTCCCCCACTCCAGGTTTCCTTCCACCTGCTCCTTAATGCCACTACAGATCACAGTGTCATCTGCAAATATCCACAGGGGGGAAGCCACAAGTCAGTGTTATCCTAGTGCTGGTCCCAAGCCTGGATAAATGGGGAGGGTTGTGTCAGGAAGGACATTCGGCCTAAAATCTTTGCCAAATCACAAATGAGGCTTATCATTATTGAGGTTGATTTCACTACTTGAATAAATCATCTTACATTAATTACACAAAACATTTAGGCAGATTAGAATACAACACATTCATTTATTTACATATTAACAATATATAAAAATAAAACATTTAAGATTTTACTCAGTAAATAAGAACCATTCCATGAAGGATTGGAAGAACTTGCTACTTCTTGTGGCGGTCATGTTTCCTTATGATGTCAAGGAGGTTGTTCTTGGTGACTACTGAGTCTTCAGATTCCTTCTTGTTTTTCTGCCTTTCCCTCCTCTGCTGTTCATGGAGGTGAGGTGAATTTAAGAGCTGAGGGGGCAGAATGGAGCCTGTGGGTTTGACCCGGTTCACCACCTCCAGGAACAGTCGTTTGTTGTTGTTGTTGAGGAAGGTGATGGCCGTTCCCCTGTGTCCCAGCCGACCTGCTCTGCCCACCTAGATGAAAACAGTTAAAAAAAAAAAAGAAAAAAAAAAGGGCAACATTCATGATGAGTAATAATAGATCAGTTATCCTAAGGGAAAGGTTTCCCTAATGAAAGAACATTAGAAAAAACAGAAGTGAGGGCTGTGCATTGCTGACTAACCTGATGGACATACTCATCCATTGTGTTTGGCATGTCAAAATTAACCACCAATCTGACGTTGACTAGGTCCAGACCTCTGCCCAGAACACCTGTACTGATCACTACCTCAAAGTCTCCATCCAGAAGACCCTGAAGAAAAAGAACACAGAAGTCTATATGTACTGTTACTCTATACAGCAGACATTTAAAAAATTCTACTGATAATATCCTCTACTGTACCTACTGGATAACCTATTTTAATTAGTCTGTAATCCCCATAATTATATTTTACACACAGCAGCGATTACAAAGCTAGAGGTGCATAAAATAGTGTATTTATTTCTGATATAATTGGTCAGCAAAATGACATAACCCCAACGTCCCCCTTTTTTTGAGTCTAAACTGCTTTGATTATTAATAACTTGAATTTATTCTGGATTATTTTGGGATTTGTCTAACCGGATCAATATTTTTTTTTAAATTTCAGGTTTGGTTTCACCTGCAGCAGTTGTGATCTTGGAAAAAAAAAAATCACAAGTGTTGGTATTTAAGAACAAACGTGAGTAAATGGAAAAAGTGAATTTTCTTTTCTGTATTGTGTCCCTTTGCATTGAATATGCAGAATAAAGTTGAATTCTTAGTTAAAGTCTCAGCTGTGGGTAAATGTGTGTTTCAGAAGAAGAACCCTTTTGGACACCAAAAATGAAAACATTGAGTTTTTTTTTTCTTTCACCATGCATGTTTTGCCACTGGTCTCACCCGAAGAATGCGGTTGCGTTCCCACTGGCTCTTGTCAGAGTGGATTGCCACGGCGGTGAGGCCTGTCACCTTGGCGACTGCCTCGCAGAGGAGATCAGCGCCGAGTTTACTCTCTACAAACACGACCACTGGAGGCTGGTACAGCTTACTGTCCTGAAAAGTGACATAATTAAATAGTAGTACTTTTTTTTTTTGCTACATTGAACATATTTTCTATATAGAAATTTTGCCAAAAACTCTATACAAACTAAATTAACACATTATGTATACCATGTGGCTGTACGTCATTGTGCTAGAGGCTGATTTCTACACATTTGGATATGTTCTGACCCTGCAATAGGTGACAGGAGTAAATGTACACCACCTAATCACATCTTCTTAAGTTTGCTGTTCTAGCTCCAATTTGGGAGAACATACTGTAATCATGAGCTAATTATCTCCGACTATGCTGTAAGAGCTTCAACATATGAAGCAACTGTTTCTCTTGGTGTTTTAGTCATGTACACTTCAGAGAGTTGGTTTTTGGGGGTGTCTTGTCCAAATCCAAGCTTAACAGCCCTGCAATTCCATAATTCCCTTCCCCCTGTTCAGACAATAGCCTTACACTGTGGGCTGAATCAAATAACATGCTGCAATGAATAATTGGGTTGCCACATCCTTATAAAAAGAGACTCATATTACTCCATCTACAACCTAACAGCACTTTTCCACCAGGTTAAATAAAGTAGACCATTTCTGTTCCTGCCTTGTATAAATGGTGCAAGCCATTGCAGGAGTGTGGCCAAGGCTCTGGGCCTACCTATTTCTTTCAGATAGGGCTGCAACAATGGCCGTCTAAATATGGTATAGGGGGAGACTGGTACTTGGACTTTAAGATATTTCCACCTACGATAGCCAGCTGTTAAAATACCAGGCTGGTACCAGTGCATGTCAAGACTGAGCAATAAACGGTAGCTAAAATTGATCTAATGAAACACTGTGTTTTTCTTCTAAACTACTTTCTTGGAGTGCAAAGACCATTTAGACCTGGTCTTATGTAACAACTAAAAATATCGACTAACTAGTAAAATAAACCATATATTGGTATTGAAAGTGTGTTCAGTAATACTCCACCTATAATTAAACTTTTAAGACTTCATGTTTTTACTCTTCAGATCACACTTAAAATTAATCTGTAACCTACATTAAGAATCTCAAACAGCTTCTTCTTCTTGGACGGTTCCTCTACCCAAAGCAGGATCTGTCGGACGTTGGCACACGGCTGGTTCTTCTCACCTATAGTGATACGTACAGGGTCACAGACCAACCGGCCAGCTAACTCCTCTGTCCCTGTCGGGATGGTGGCTGACGCCAGAAGAGTCTGGTGTTCTTTGGGGACTTGCTCAAGAACCTCTAAAACCTGCTGCTGGAAGCCCATCTTTAACATAGTGTCCACCTAAAGAATGTGGCACAGATTTCATGTTGCATGACGGATTTATAAACAACACATAAATGAATACTTTCAAAAGCTGTTATGTTGTCAGATAAAATCCTCAATCACACAGCATTTATTGGGACAATGAGGTCCCTTTAAGAACCACTATTTCTGATTAACTGCAGTCATTTAACCTTTTAGGCTTTATGTTCTAAAAGGCACACATTACATACATAACATTACTAGCCCTTAAAGTGCCAAGATTCTATCATACATAAATTTCAGTATGTTTTTTGTACCTCGTCAACAACCACAATCTTCACTTTGTCAAGCTGCACTTCTTTCTGCTTCAAGATCTCAATGAGTCGCCCAGGAGTAGCGATGACAATCTAAAGGAGATTAAAAAATGAACAAAACTATGACATGGGAAAAGTGTACAACCCTCAAGTTTTGAATAAGAGAGGAGGAAATTACTGTAAAAAACACACACACACACACAAAAAAAAACCCAGACTACTTTAATGCTGCTTTTGAGGCGATGGAGCTGTGGGGGAAGCGGCATGCCCCCCACCAGCAGTGCAGTTCTCATGTTGGGGAGTCCCATCACAAGCTCCTTGGCCTGTCTCTCTATCTGAATGGCCAACTCCCTGGTGGGGGTCAGGATCAGAGCCACAGGGCTGCCCACACTGTGCACTCCTTTCTGAAAACAGAAGCAATGTTACAGACTGCATGTCTCCAAGAGAGGTTTTGTGAATAATTAAGTTTGGGTTTTTTTGTGTAAGACTGTGTCTTCTTGAGAATACATTTATTCCTTTGACTCTTTCCTCTACAGAGGTCATTGGCATCTACAGAGCAGCTTTTCTGTCAGATGCTAGAGTCTAGTGTCATACTAAGGGCTAGCTCAGTAGGGGAAATGCTTGTTACAAAAGCAGACTCAATAAAAGCTTCCCTACTGAAAGGGACAGTTCACCCCAAAATCTAATTTACATATTTAATTCCAGCTTGAAGTGCTTTTTATCCATCAAAATTATTTTGGTGTGAGTTGCCTAGTTTTGGGGATACAGGCTGTAGAAATGTCTACCTTCTCTTAAATATAATTGAATTAGATGGCATTTGACTTGTGGCATGTTATCTTCATTACTGTACCTCAAGTGCCCTCACAACCACTGGCAGCAGGAAGGCTACAGTCTTCCCTGATCCTGTGTCTGCACTGGCAATCACATCCTTGCCTGTGAGACCAACAGGAACCATCTGCATCTGGACTGGAGTGGGTGTGTCATAGCCAGCCTTTTTCAGGTTGCCACTTAATGTGGTAGGGAACCGGCAGTGCTCAAATTCAACAATGGGTCTTGTGACATCTTTCCCTTGGGTTTCTATACCCAGCTCCTGTTTAATTCGTTGCACCTGTTCCTCTGTTAGGCCTGATATGAATGGATCTTCCCTGTAGGAATAGCCTGGTTGGTTTTCAACTACCCCATCGGGGTCAGCTGCTGGCTGTTGAGTTTGAGCAGTCCTTTCATCTCTGTTTTTGTCCTTTTGCTTAAATGCATCTGCCCCGGTCCCCATTCCCATTTGCACTAAATGGTTGGCTTTGCATTCCAGACTGCAAACATCACTGTCTGTGGCATCACAGATGTACTCTCCGTACCGACCACACATCACACAAACAGGCTCTCCAGGCTCAGGCCATCTCTGGCTCTTTTTGAAGGATTTCACTGGTTCCTCCTCCTCTTCATCATCATCTGAGGGGGGGCTGCGTCCATCTTCAGGAGCTAAACTTCCTGTCAAAACTGCAGAATCTACAGCTGGTTTTGTTGTTATATCCTGTGTTTGGTTGTCTTCACATGCGTCCTCCTTTTGAGCATGTGTCTCTGAACCACTTTTCTTATCCTCCTGTTCAACAACTTTACTTTTCTTATTCAAAACGTGGCCCGATCCCTGGTTGGGTCTCTTCACTTTCAGGGCTCGTGGCACAAACATGTTTAAATAGTACCTGTAAACACAATAAAGCAGACGTGAACACTGAGGTTAGGCGAAAGATTCAAGTGTCATGTTGTGGTAACAGTCACTTGTGATAGCTGTGCATGTACTGCAAATAATAAGAATGAAGAACCTGCACAGGTCATAAAAGGGAAAAACCCCTTCTTAGATATGCGCTAAATGTCACAAAAATGTACCTTGAATTCTCTTTTTAACCCACACTTTCCAAATTAAATGAGCGTATAACTAAAAGGTTTTTGAGCTTTCGTATATTTTAAAACTACACTTTTAGAGAAACAATATTTACCGACTTGACTGCTTTAGAAAAATGAATAGCGTTACCTTCTCACGTCAAATCCTCCAACAGTGTGCGTTGGGAAACAATGCCCGACGCACACTGATGCCGCATCGTTTCCTTTGCGCATTGGGAATTGTAGTTCGTAGAGTAAAGTTGTTTTTTTTTTTTTCCAGTTTGCTTCTCTTATTTTAGCAAATGTTTCTTTATAACATAACGTCTTGACGATGTATGTTTTTGTCATTAAATTTACGAAAATATTATTTTGGCCTTAAACAAATTCAGCTTTTTGTCTAAGGGCATATTTTACATTACGGGCGCGGTTTGCAAGAGCGACTATCATGTAATAGCTATATTCAGGGCATTTTCTACGCTTCAGCGTTATGAGTATAAATGAAACTGCAGCCTAATAAAACATTCAGTGATGAAATTTTTTTTGCAACGTAGCAAATTAATGTCCGTGTTACCGAATACACTGCGGTAAAATACGTTTGTGGGCGGTTGAATCCAAAGTACTCAGACAAAAGTGTTAATATTCCCAGTGGCGTTTGAAAGTACCGTTCGCGCATGCGCATTGCACAACAAACGTGCGGTGCTGGAGAGCCTCAGTGCGGCAGGAAACCCGTATCACAGCACCGAATAGAGGACCGAATGCAAAACACAGGTTATTTATACAATGACACATGGCCACGAAAGGAAGAAGCCGTCTGCTTCCAAACAACTCAAATAATGGAAATATTGTTGTTTTTATTCCAGTCGACGAGTATCCCCCCTCTGATATCCAAGGAAACCTAGCTTGGTCCGACGGGAGAGCATTTCAACTGATAGAGAACAGAATGGATGACAAACACCAAGAGTAGCGAACCATTGTGTCAACGAGACCGAAAAAGACAAAAACGAGCCCGAGCATTTTATGACTGAAAGAACATGCACAGCTGTGAATAATCTTGCGGAAAGACATACCATCGCTTGAGTTTACAGCGGTTTATAGGTTGCCTCCAAATTCCAGTACTGGGATGCTTTCGCTTCATAGGGTTTGACTGAGGGTACAATTAAAGGAGAAATATGGGTGAAGTTCAGGACGTCAGGGACGTTAAGAAGACCTTCGTTGCTCCGGCAACAAAGTCGTTTGAGCACTATGATTTCTCCCGAGCCAAAATCTGTTGCAGCCTCACATGGCTGGTGGCCAAAGCGTACGGGACAGGTAGGTTCATACCCGCACCTATCTGCAATAGTTAAACGGACGCTGCATGAATATGGATGAGTTGGATGATTTTAATCTTTTCGTTTGTTGTTTTGATTGCATGTTTGTCAGAATGTAAGTAAAACTTAAATGACGAACGTGTAATACATGTTTATGATTTGTTGTCAGTAAAGTCCCGTGTGTGTTGGTTCACATTAATACCGCCGCTTGTTGTTACCCTTTATGAGCCAGTTTAAATTCATTTCTTAAGAGAAAAGTAACGCATGCTATGCCTAAAGAAAAAAACCCAAAACACTTCCAGTGGACCCAAATGAAAGGGAACATTTGAAAGTACCTGTTCCAAATGATGCCACCTTCATGGTGCTGCAGCCATGTCAAAATTGCAAAGAAAGGCGTCACAGCTGGTACTTTTTTTTCACATTTTCATCAAGCAATATAGTACAGAAAGGTTTCATTTGTTAACAGTATAATGAAGAAGTTAGTCCTTAAACGGGCATGCTTCTGCATGCTGCTTCAGCTCTTATTACCGTTCATTCTTTTATATGGCATGATGTCCTGTAAAGTAGTGAGATTAAACCTAATAAAGCAGGTGTAATGTCATTATTTCCTTAGAATTAGTATTAAAAGTATTAAAATGCTTTCATCTCACAGTTATAGGGAAGTATGGAAATGTATCCAACAATGCAATAATAATAAAATGGCAAGTCAGCTGGATTATCAAGCTTGCATGTGACCAATTATAATAGAAAACTACAACACAAAGCATCTGTTTTGGTGGAGCATCAAAATGGTTTTAAGGGCAGTTGCTGCACAAAGTAAAATAAAAAACAGAGGGGGGAAAATATTTAATTCCATTTTATAGAAGGGATCCAAACAGACTTAACAGTCATAACTCAGTAACTGCAAATGTGTGTTAATAAATGCAGTGCAAGATCCTTCTATGTAATCCTTGTCCCATTTTACTGAGTAGTTCATCTTGATCTCTTTTTATTGTAATTAAACTCTGCTTAATATCCATATGGATTTATACACATCGGCTCAGCCTATTTGAGACCATCATTCCTTCTCTGTGTTGTGTGTATCCCAGCAAACATGAGATCCCTTGCAGATTCTCTTGTGTATTTTCAGTCAGGACTCAATGAAATGGGTTGATTCCAAAAATACAGCCCTCTAGAGAGGGAGGGAAGGAGGGAGAGCGCAAGAAAGAGAGAGCGAGCGGGCACTTCTCCAGATCCCAGCCTACGCTCCTGTGAAAGCTTCACATGCATCCGCCTCATTAGATCGAGGCAGAAATACATCAGGAATATGCATTCAAGTACATGCAAGCTGTACATCAGATCATCTGCTGTCAGGAGTTTCTGTCAAATACTATCCCACAACATTCACAGTGTACTGCTTCATTTCTGGTTCATAAACAGAGCTCAGAACAGCTCCACCCTTTAGGTAAAACCATAGGCTCAAAGATAATGAGTGTAATTCTCTCTGTATCCACTTAAAAATACTTTTTTTTTCAGATGTTCCTGTTTAAAGTGTTAAACTCCATAAATCACTTTTTAGGTTTTGTTATAACAATGGATGAATGGAAGATTGTGAGTCTGCATACGTAAAAGCTTAAATACTACCAAGCTAATTAAATATTAAAAGATAAAACCAACTTCCTCATGCTGAACATTTTCTTTATCCCTTACACGGTTAGGTGCATTACAGAATATAAACCAGGACCACAAAATTTTGGGACACACGTCGCAATATGTGAGCTTCAGAAAAGCATGTTGAAAGATAACATGAAAAATCATTCTCTAAGCAGCTCCAGGGGTGGTGTTTTGTAGCTCAGCCTGACCCCTGACCTCCCTGTGGAGGATGAAGGTGGTGGTGGTGTATATCTCTTTGTTAGGATCCATAACATGAATATACTGCTTATAGGAAACCTTGCTACTCCTGCCTACATTTCTGCTCCATAATTACATCTATAGATGACCTTGTTGATGGTGGTCAGTAGACATAGGTGATTCACTGACCTCTGTGTGCACGTGCTGGAGGATGGGCAGCAGTGCTGGGGAGCATAAAACTGTTAGTGTGTGGATCACCTCTCATCCTCTGAACGTACAGGCACGTGGGCTGTTATTGAGATTAAGATCCATTCTCCTGCTGCTGACGCAGGGATGAGCCCTGCATCTGATTTGCTTGCAGACATAATTTAATGTTTTCAAACAGTTTAATTTGAAAACAGTTAATCATGGTTATTTAATCTGCCGGATGAAAAGAAGGTCGTTCAATTGCTTCCATAATACTGTGCATAACATACTTTATGTTGTAAGACATGGATTTATAAAAATCCTAGAAAGAAAGGTACAAAAGCTATAAAATAATCCCTCAATTCCCTAAATTATTTGTAGACTATTCCTGTGCAGTGGACTTGCCCGAGGTAATGAACACACATGCACGCACGCTCACTTGCAGCCTCTCTCTTTGATGAGGCAGGCGGTGAGAAGGGTGTTCCCGGGGAGCTGGAAGCTGCAGAGATACAGACTAGATGAATCGATCAGGTTCCCACTCATCCTTCTGTTGCTATAGCAACGCTGAGGTCTATCCACACATATCCATGTGATGATACTGTCAAAGCATGGCAACGAAAACAAGTAGTTCTGCCAAAGTATTGCCAGACAATCTGTGCACAGAGGGAAAAATCCTCAGTAAAGACAGATTTAGAATAAAACTGTTGTAACTTTATATTAGCTCATCTGACTTTAGCCTATTTACTATCTTGTTAAAGAATTGAAATGATTCCTCATGAGAAAGGAGAAAAGGGCAGAAAACTACTGCTCTAGTTTCCATATTTTAGTACATGCTTGCAGCCTTTATAGTAGTATAGTATATAGTATAGTATACATTTACCATATCTTAGTAGATGCTTCACAATGTGACAAGATTTGGTTAATACGGATGCCAACATAATGACATAAGAATTTAGAGACATGCCAGCATGTTAATAATATGAATTATACTTCCTCTGCTCTATTATACAGACAGCATCCCAGCAGACTTGAAGGACCCCTTCTACACAGACCAGTATGAGCAGGAGCATCTGAAGCCTCCTGTGGCCAGCCTCCTGCTATCCGCAGACCTCTACTGCAGGGCCGGCAGCCTCATCCTGAAGAGTGACGCTGCCAAGCCGCTGCTGGGTCACGATGCTGTCATCCAGGCGCTGGCTCAGCGGGGTCTCTACGTCACCGACCAGGAGAGGCTGGTCACTGAGAGAGACCTGCGAAAGAGGCCGCTGCAAATGGTAGGGAAGGTTTTGGAATGCTGATATAACTGTGCACAGAAAAGATTCCTCCATATGTGCATCAAGTTAATAATGTATTAGGCACGCACCCAACTGCATATTAATAGTGAACATTGATCAGACCACTGCGTTTATTTGTAAAATGTATATACACTATCTGTGGTCACTGAGTTAAAAGTGGCAAACCACATTGGTTCCATTTCATTTCATATAAACTAGACATCAATCTGTGACAAAATTACTTCAGTAATGTGGAAATCATGTTGTCTCTTGATGGACTACAACTGGATAATAACAGCTTCTTCATGTTATACATGTTTCATTAGCAATGCAACACAAACCAACCACAGTGTAACAATGGATAACAAGAAAATACAACAAGACGTAGGGTGTGTCACTTATACACATCTCATCCAGACTTTTGTCCTAAATTTTGTCAAGCTGATTTACACCTCAAGGCACCTCAAGGTATTCATATTTTCTACATGACAGCATGCTGTAACATGGGATTTACTGTACACGCACAGCATTTTTGTAGCTCCTCTCAATCTGTCAGTGTTGGAGATGAGATGACTCTGCAGGCAGCATACTGAGCGAGAATGAGGTATCCTCATTATTTTGGGGCAAAATCGCAATAGGAAGCTTTATTGCATCAGTGAATTTGCAATTGAGACACAATTAGCACACAGTATGCCTGCAGTCTGCTTGCAGAGTCTTGCTGGTTTTAATTTCCCTTCCATGCTAATTTAAAAGTTATTTAAGTTTTGTTAGGGGTTACATTTTAAGCATGTAGTTTCCATATAACAAGAAGTGCTTTAGTGCATCCATTTCTTACAGAATTGCATTTTTATGGTTTTTAAAGCTAAGCAGAATATTACATTGCGTTTTTACACTTTTTTAATTTTGTATATGCTTGTGTCCAGGTGTGATTTGGCCATCCTCTCTGAGCTTGTTAATGCAGCAGTGCGCACAGGTCATACTGAATCCAGAGTTATTGTGTCTGCTTGCAGCATATTTCAGATTTTTATGTTATTTTTTTAACTTCTAGTGTTTGCGTTTGTGTGACAGAGCAGGTTTTTGTAAATGTGAAAATGAGCTGCTAGAAGAGTGTGATATTACCTTTTTTGTTTGTTATTTAAATTTACACGAGGAACCTGAAATGTACATATTGTATCACAAATACACAATCCAGCTTCACATTCAATTTTTCCCATGTTTCCAATTCTAATGGGAAATTCCCCTCATTTTCCCATTTTCTCCTTTTATGTATGTTGTGTTTTTCCCTTTTAATTCTGTTGTATAGTTTAGAAATCTGTCTAACCCCTGGGACTGATTTATAAGCCATTAAGATCTTCAGAACACCTGACTTGAAATAATCATGTATATTTGGCAGGGAAAGACCACTTTGGCCAGTTGTAAAGTCTTATACCTAATTCTTGGTCTCTTTCCCTGCCAAAAAAATCTTGGAAATGACTCTTTTCCCCTTATTTTTTTCTTTACCATCTATTGTTTCATCTTTTATCCTCCTTTTCCGTCCTCTGTTGTGGCCCATTTCTCTCATTTTCATCATCTCTTCTTATCTTCTCTCGTTCCTTGCTTTTTCCTTATTCCTTACTTACTTTCCTGACACTTTCCTTATATCCCCTCTCTTACTCTATTTTCCTAGCATTCCTTCTTTTTTTAAAAAAAAAAAATTCCCATTAAATCCAATCACTTCCCTCTCTATGCTCCCCCACCACCTTCCCTGCTCCTTCTTCGCTCCTCTCCCCATTTTGCTTTGTCTTAATTTTTTTGTTGCTCTTTGTCTGTGCCTGTCTGTTAAATTAAGATATTTCACATATTTTATAGGTTAAGATTGAATCTTTGGCATTTCCAAAGCTGGACATTAAATGTCATATAAAGCATGGGACACGCACACTTTAGGAAGTGGTGAAAATGTGTCTGCATGTAATCATTTTTAAAGTGATTTAAGTCATTTTCACACTTTCCTCACCTCTGAACCTTTCCAAATATTACCAAACAAAGCTCGTACGCTAATGCTAACTCACAAATTCCCTTTTACAAAGTCTGGTATCTAAATGCACTAAATTCAGCTGATGTGAGAGTAGCACAGGTAATAGTTCACTGAACTGACAGCTGGTGAGCGGTCTTCCTGAACACTCTGCTCAGACAGCAACCTGACCTAAACCAAGCAAGTATTTCCAGGAGTAGAATGATTGCAGTTGATAAGCACTGCGAGACAGTATTAATATTGATCAAGTGGCTGCACACAGGAGCTCAAGAAGGGGTTGATTAATTATTAAGAGACTTTTTCAACATCTATTTTGGCTGCTAGGTGTCCAAAGCGCACTCCTGTGATAGAGAAGAGCAGAAACGGCTCTTCTGCAAGACTAGGACAAGGTGGTTTGATGTGTTGAGAGGTTTTAGTGAAAAGAAAACATCATTGGTTTTATTCCCGAAGCAGAGACTGAGCACCTGCCTGCAGCTGTAACTATAAGCTGCTCTGGATAAAAGCACCAACAGTTTCATTAAAGAATGCTTCATAGCATTTTGGCTTACCATATTTTTTGACTCAGAAGTTTGCATAAAGAATAAGAATATTCAGAATAAGCAACTTTAGAGGATGTTCAAGGCAGCTTTAGTAGGTCAGGCAGCTATACAGAATCAGATGCTGCTGACGTCGTGTCTGACATGTGTCAAAACCGAGCACATTGCTGACATTTGGCCAGGTTGCCAATTTGACGTTGCTTTATAGTCTTATTTTTTCCTTCCCTCTTGTTTCTGTCACTACTCTGCCCACTCAGCCTTCTCTCTTGTGCCATGTGACAGATTTCTACACGTGAAGATGCAAAATCCAAATCGCAGTTTCCTCCCACTCGGTCGCCTACGCACATTCTGTATCGCTGAGTCTCTCCACCTGTAGTGCTCTCAGAGAATGGGGAAGGGGGCGGGGTTGAAGGTGGGCAATACTGAAATATTGTTAGTGTTAATACTGTAGCTCCCACGATGCACTGCGGCGAACATGATTAACTGCTAAGAAAGGCTTTATTTGCTAGGTTTGTGGTGATTTGTGTAAATGCAGTGACCTTCTCTGAGTGGGTCCTCTGGAATAATAGAGAATGTATTTAAAAGAAAAAAAAGAGCAATTATATAAATGTGTACTGTGCGTGATAGAACATTAATTTGGAGACAATAATCAAGAGATAATCTTCATCAAATTTCAAACAAATATCTTCACTTGCGAAATTAACCCTGGAGAAAGTCGCTCTGTTGCCATAGTGAAGTTACAGCGTATTGGCTGGGGTGAGAATGAAGCCAAAGGATAAACTCAGTGTTTGTACCTGCGTGCATAACCTACGGAAGAGGATTAGGGCCAGTTTTTTAGAATTCTGAGAATTGAGTGTTTTCATAGTTCTAAGATAAAAAGTCTGACTTCTGAGAAAAAATCTCAGAATTTCTCTGAAAAAAAAAAGTGTATGGCCCCCATTTTTTTTGTGCCTAATCCTCTTCCATAGCATACTTCAGAAATAGTTATTTTTCAATTGATCTGTCACACACTGTAAAGTTGATGCAACAGTCCTTCTGTTAATTGCATGTGTTATTGATAAATATGAAAACTTAAATGGGCAGTCCTCAGCTCCATAATAATGAAATGCTTTCCTTAGAAGGGTCAAATAATGCTTTTTCACATCCCTGCTCATATTTACTCAGCAGGATGGTTGTGTTTGACTGCGGGAAAGCATACAGGTGTTTATGGAATTCTATTTCTACTATTACTAGGATTTTACAGAAATGAGCCATCTCACCTAAATTTATGAACTGTTTACATAATGTAAAATGATTTAAAACC
Source organism: Pterophyllum scalare (assembly GCA_024447675.2). NCBI lineage: Eukaryota > Metazoa > Chordata > Actinopteri > Cichliformes > Cichlidae > Pterophyllum > Pterophyllum scalare. The sequence continues at coordinate 60,811 of JAMQGT020011850.1, forward strand.
TTTTTACTCAGCAAGGAGGTAGAGGTTATTTACTCCATGGAACAAATACTAATAAAGATTTTTGTATGGCCGTTGCTTAGGGAGACATTACTAAATAAATGAATCACGTGATGACATGCAGAACAGTCACGCCCTAGTTATAGGATTGTAATGGGAAATAATAGATGCCAAGAATATGTATGTTTCGCTGCATAAATCTCAAAACCATGGATGGAGTAACTATTTAATTTAATAAAGCAACAGTAAATAGGTCATGTTGCTGCTATGAGATTTTCTTGTACTATGCATTAGATGATCATGCTTGTGTTCTGTGAACTGTATGCTCTGAATACTGATAGAGGCACCACGCCTTGTTTTCTGAGTTGCTTTATTGGCTTCAGGCGGCTGTCTCTGTGACACTATGCCAGAAAAGCCATAAAAGAGAAACAGGGTTAAAGTCACACTTGAGTTAGAGAATTCTTTCAAATTTGTACCTTATTGGCAGCTGTACATCTTACATGTACGTGAACTGATTCAGGTTTGTTCTAGTTGAAGCCATGCTTTAGACTGACTTAATGTACACTTATTCTCAAATATTTTTAGAGGTCATTTCTAGTTCCATTGGAAACATAATTATATTCAACTCAATGCTGGCTTTCATGTGCAGTTGCCTGCCAATTATATAGCACAATTATTGCACAAGTCAGACTTTCACAATATAGTCAAGCTAAGTATTTATACTCTAAAAATGTTCTTAATTTGAGCATATTTGGTCTGGATGTGACCCAATTAGCAGCTGCTGATACATTATAACCCACTAGCTTTGCAACAAAATGAAATACAAATGTGGCATACATTACCTAGCAGCTGATTATACAAGTATTATTGTAGCTGTTCTATAATGGTAGGACTTGTCCTACACTAGTACTTCCATCCATCTATCCATTCATCCATCATCCATCCATCCATTTTCTTCCACTTATCCAATTCAGGGTCACAGGGGGGTCTGGAGCCTAGCCCAGCTGCCATAGGGCGAGGAGTGGAGTACACCCTATGCCACTGATAATGTGATGAAACGCTGCACACAGACACCATATCAACCATTTTAAGCACACCACATTTCAATCCCAGTGGAGTTTTCATCAGCTCAGAGTAATGAAAATGAGGGGCACAGCCATATACTGTGTGTACCAAATATTAGTTTTACTGTGACAAACTGATTCATCGAGACATACATACCACAGCTGGATGGAGGAGTGTACACTCCCTCCTGTTATTCTCCCTCTCCTTTGCTACCTCCATCACTCCCCCTATTGGGCAGGCACTCCGTTTCCATGGTTACACTCCAGTTGGCCGGGTGTTGTGTTTGAATGTAGGTGGGTGCACGAGTGGGGGTGCTTATGCCTGCATATGTTGTTATTTGCAATATGAGCTTGTATGTGCAGCTGTATGGTGTATGTGTGTGTGTGTGTGTGTGTGTCTGTGTGTGTGTGTGTGTGTGTGTGTGTGTGTGTGTGTGTGTAGTGGCTGTTGTAGTAGTGGAGATAGCCAGACTTTCAGAGAGACACTGAAATGCTGGATTGATAAGAGCACACGGCATCGCTATCACACTGCTTCCCCTGCAAAGAGACACACTGAGACACACGTACAGAAGGTGAATTACAGAAATTGTGTGCCAAGCACATAACAAAACACTTCTCAACATCAGACTGGCTTCCACAGTACCTTTTTCTCCTCGTTTGCAATTGATCTTGTGAACAAAGACGAGCTGAAGCAGCAAGGTTGAAGGGAAGCTCATCCAAGTACTTTCTGTCCTCGTCTGCCTCAGCGGAGTCACAGGGAGTATGTTATGCTTAATGCCAGCAGTGACTCCCGGGCAGTACTGTATGGATGGATAATCAGCAAACCACATTATGCAATGTCATGTGTTGGCCTGAGAACTGCATGCTTCTATATTGATATATCATGTTATTATTATATTATATATTGATACTGATATATATACTTTCTGTATTATAACATTCAATTATGCTCTTAGGTGATACCCTAGATAGATTTAATATATAACTTTGTCCAGAAAGGTAAAGCAGGAATGCTGAGATTGCATCAGGAGTGGTCAGTTGCTTCAAAATAAGAGCATATTCATCCAGAGGCCTAAACAATGCAGAGAGGAAACCCTGTTGAGGTACATTAAAAGAAAGTATAAACACTGCTCAGTAGGGAGCAGTTGAATCGCTTTCATATGTTTTAAATCATTTGTTAATCTAGCATTCATGCAGTTCAAATGGTGAGAAAACCACAGCATTGTTTTCAGCACCCCTAGTCGGGCTGTTTAAGTCTCAGGTTAAGGCCCAGATTCAGACCAAAGCAAACATACTGAGTGGATATGCATCTTCAGGAAAAGACAACCTGACAAAGAACCACACTAATGAATTAGGAATGATGTGTTTTCAGTTCAACTTATTGAAAACAGATTATCCCGCTACTTGGCAGGTTCCTGTTCTTTTCTTAGATGAAGAAAAGATGATATCTTATTACAGTCACTATATTATCAAAGCCAGCAACACACACATACAGCAGGTCAGGCAGTGATATTTCTCTGTTGAAAGTGCAAATTTTAAACAGTGTGCTATTAAAAGCTTTTTAAAATGATATTAAATGCTGTTGTACGATGCTACATGCTATTATATATATATATATATATATATATATATATATATATATATATATATATATATATATATATATATATATATTATGTATATATATGTATGTATGTATATATGTATATGTATATATACATACATACATACACATATATAATAGCATGTAGCATCGTACAACAGCATTTAATATATATATATATATATATATATATATATATGATAGATAGATAGATAGATAGATAGATAGATAGATAGATAGATAGATAGATAGATGTGTGTGTGTGTGTGTGTGTGTGTGTGTGTGTGTGTGTGTGTGTGTGTGTGTGGCTCTGTGGTGTAGTGGTTTACAATTTAATCCCAGGAGGAGACACAAATCCCTTTGGGATTGTATCAGGAACGGAACGTTAAATGGAGACAATCCACACATGAAACTATCAACCCAGAGGGCCTTTTCAAACATGATGGAAGGACTTAGAGTGCAGGAATTTCAACTGGGTAGGTCGGTGCTGGATGGAAGCCATGGCACTGTCCCTCAGTGAAGTTCCAAGGTTAGCTTTGAGGTTTTCAAATAATTGCTAGCTGGGTTCTGGAGCATATGGAAGGTATGCTGCTTAAAGGCTGAATTCCCAGAGCAGATGCCAGATTTGTACATTTAGTAAAAAAAAAATGTAATTAAAGGGAGAGGAAACTGGAAGGTTTTATATTTACAAAAGGCTTTGCTGATGATCTTCAAGAAAACATTTAATCTCTCAAACCTGCAATTATGCGTCACTCCAGCAGCGTTCTTAGGTAAAATGCAGCATTGCAACTTGTGACTGATCAGGTGGAATAACTGGGAAAAGCCTCGATAAATTAAATGCTTACATCTTTGTGTTAGTCACCACTTTGGTCTTCACTGAGATTGCTGTGAAAAAAGTAAAGGTGTGAATATTCTATGCAGGATTTATTGTAATAACTTTGCTGATGAACTTTACGTCTAGCATCTGTTCAGAACTTTATTATTTTTCTTGAGTGCTAATTAATTAAAGTTGCATCCATTTGCAGTCTCACTGTGAGCATGTTTGAATTAGCTTTAAATGCAGCTTCTTGTACAGTTAGTTCCTGTAGTGTTCTTTGTATAAAAATAATTCAGAAATAAAGTTAAATACCTTCCTATAATTATCTGAAACATCTGGCCACTGAGAATGTAGCAAATCCCAGTCATTTCACCTCCTTCACAATAAAATAAACTCTTAAACTTTAACTCTTAAAGCTTGTTTTTTTTCCCTCCCATTTTTAGTTCACGCACAAGAAAATAAACCTCTCTCAGTGCAACTTTTTTGCCTTTCCTTGGGTACTTGTGTTGACCTTCAAAAAGAGAGGTACAGCTGAGTGGTTTTCCATGTCCAGCTGAGTTGGCGTGAATTTACCTGAAGCTAGACAGCTTCAATTTTTAGACATATGCCCCAGCATCGAGGCTCGGGGCCAGGACAGGAAAGCTTTAATGCTAAAAGCAGACTGCATTTCAATATTACATCACCCGTGACTGTGTGTTACCTCAGTGGAAGCACAGGAGGCTATTGTGCAGAAGTTTTGGGGGATTATCGTAAATAATCAGTGAAGCCTTGAATGCCCAGAAAAACAGACACAGCCGGATCATTATCCGTGATGACTCAATGCAGCGCTGCGAGCTTTTACTGTAAGACAGTATTGTTTAGTCATTAACTCAGTCCAGATCGTTTTGCAATGAAACAAAGTCAGTATGTTGACGCGTTGTGCATCTTTCTCTATGAATACCTGTGTCAAGCCTCAACAAGCAGCTCAGAGCTCTGACATTGAGATTTTGGTCTACTTACAATAGATTATGAGGTAAAAAATCATCACACGCTGTCTTTTATAGGTCACTGCAGTTCATATTTGCAATTCTTCAGACTTCTATGGTGGATTTCCATCTTTCCTATTTTTCCTTTTTTTTCTAACCATGAAGCCATATTAAGGATGAGCCGTGTTTGCCTGCTTCTTTTTGTCTGCCTGGGTGGGAATACAGACAGCCAGTAATACAGCAGTACAATAAAAACTGGATATTGACCGTGAAGCAGCATGTTCTTACCTCCTGAGAAATCTAAACAAGATTTATGGACACAATCAGCTTAGATGAGAAAGCAAAAATTGTGTGTATGTGTGCTTTGTGCTTACAGCCTGTTTGTGTCTGTGTGCAGTTCATTCATCAAATTTAGATTAGAATGACTTACATTTAACCATTAGTACAGTTTTCATAACCATAAAGGCAATATCTTGGGAATAAAGATATTAAGAGACAGAGAAGCAGCCTTTTGATTAAAAAGTCTCCATCAAATGCAATGAATAAGTGACATTACCTCCTCTTTCAGCCATGTAGCTACCCTCAAGCAAGGCATTTGATCTCTGAATACCCCAGTGGAGCTACAGTTGGCCACTGAGGTTGTGCTGGGCAGCTCCAAGGTTTAATATGTGCAGATGCATGAATATGAAGTAAAGCATCGTTGAGAGAAGGCATATGTGCTCCGCAAACCAAAAGGTTAGAAAATAAGACATCATGGGATAAAACAGAGGAAAAGAGCCTTACTGCAAACGACAGGCAGGTCTGCTGTTAATGAGGAAGGCTGACCCTTTCTTCCGGGAGCAAAGCATCTTGCCTCTCCTGCTCTTTCCTGTTCTTCCTCCCATCTTTTCTCTTCCTTTGCATCCATCCAGTCACCAAAGGCTTTCTCTCGTCTCCTAAATTTCATCTGACATTCACACATGGTCAGCTGATCCTTCACAGCCCATTTATTTGAATGTTACACAGAGCAGCAACTCTCACCAAAAAGCAGCCCAAGCATGATTAAAGCTCAATGAAAGCTAGGACCTTTAAAAAGGCATTTTTCACCTTTACTCGAATATAACAAGTCAGTTAGGTTTGTTTTGCTGCAACAAGGAAACACAGAAGCTAATAATCTAATTCTTTCAAAGTGCAAGTCAAGAACTTTAATACAGAGGTAGGAAGTAATGAAGTACAAATACTTTACTGTACTTTTTTCAGGTATCTGTACTTTACTTGAGTATTCATTTTTCTGACAACTTTTTATTTTTACTCCCTACATTTTTACACAAATATCTGTACGTTCTGCTCCTTACATTTTCAAAACAAACTCGCTACTTAAAGTTTAATGCATCTGAGAGAAGTTTTTATTTGCGGTCACTGTGCGCCTTCAAACATCAAACCAATCTGAGCCTAAACAAAGGAATAATAACAGAAAAGTGACAATTGTATTGGTGTATCCATCCCTGGGGCCTATCGCATACAGAGACATGAAAGAGGTAAAACCAGATAATTAATATATCATTTATAGCGCTGTACTCAGGGGTCACAGTACTTCAGGGTCTAGCTAGTTCTACAGAAGAGGAGTGCAAATAAAGGGAATAACGTGTTGTGGCAGGTAATTTCAAATGCATCGTTTCCATTAGCTCAACAAATATCAGCAAACTAACAAACTGTCTGTGTGCAGTTTGTCACACAGTGAGTCGCTAGCCAAAGGTGCTGCTATTTCCAGGGAGAGAAAAGAGTGAGAGAAAAGTTCACTCAGAGATGGAGAAAGATGAAAGAAATAGGACAGGAGAGGAAGAAGAGAGGACTGCGCAGTTACATCTGATAGGCTGGAAATTTAAAGTTTTATTTTTTAAATCAGATCTTGGATCTGTATGTGATGCGAAGTGAAACGTCCTGTAAAACAAACTGAGGCACACTAATTTGAGTTATTCAAAAATAGCATGAAAATACTGCAGTTTAGTGCAGGATAAACAGGTTAGCTTGCTGTACTGTGGTGAATTTAGTAAAGCTCTGTGTCGGACTGGTGCAGAGCAGAAATTAGTTTGAATTTAAGATGATGAAGCATAGACTCATTCACTGAATTCAACCTTTATACCAACTTTATACTCTCAGTGTAAGGGGTGGAAGATAGGTTGTGGAATATCTTGTTGAATTCAGTTGTGTAAATCCACACAGAGCAGTAAACCAGCAGCAGCAGGTCAGCTGATCACAACCTGCACACAAAGAAAACCTACTGGCGCTCACAATAGAAATTATTGTGAGTAGTGCTTCTTTTCCCCATGCTGAGCCACTGCTGAATCCCACTGTAATACCTGACTGTACTACATTTTTCTGTTTAGGTGAAGAGGCAGCCACCCTGGATAATGTAGGCAACAGCAAATAGAGCTGTTTTTTAAAATTCTCTTTCTTTTTCTCTGCTCATGTTTTACTTACTATGTTCAAGTTGAGTACATTCATTAGAATTCAAATTTTGATCGAAATTAAGTTTGTACTGCCATATAATAATTTTGTTTTTTTATTACATTAACATAACACAAGGTTCGGTTAGCTTTATACAAAAATAGCTTGTAGAAACGTCCTCCAAGGAGCGACTTTTACTTTCTTTCTTTGAGTAGATTTCAGAGCCTGTACTTTTTCACTTTTACTTGAGTAAAGAAGTTGAATCAGTACTTCAACTTTTACCAGAGTATACCAGAGTATCTGTTCTTCTACTCAAGTACAGAATGTGTGTGCTTTTGCCACCTCTGCTCTAAAATATCAAATTGAAATGTTACTGTGATAGATTTTCTGTCTGTTTTCCAAAGGCTTCCTAACTCTTACTTCTTTCCTGCTAGATTTTATGCAATTCCCAATACTAAAGTTTTTTTGTTATTGTTGTTCTTAGCTTCATATACACTGTTTAAGGATTTAGGTGAGTATAACTGAGTGCTTAGTGACTCATCTGAGATCATGTAAGCTGTTTTTTTACTTCGGCATCATTCTTAATTGTCTCAGTTTTGGGTCAACTGTCTCCAAGGCAACAAAACACAAAGTTACCATCTTTAATTATCATGTCAGAAATGTTTACAGAAATAATCAAAACTACATCTTTTGAAGGTGTCATTTTCTAAAGTTTGTGTGATTCCAGTGGCAGTGACACCTGAATGAGCATGTGATCCTACACTAACCTCTTTCACCCACACAATGGCATTTGTTCATTCAGTGCAATTAGAGGCAGCAGATCTACGGTTGAGTAAACAACATTTACTCCCCCTGTTGTCATTTTATCTCATCAGACCGCAGCAGACCCAAATCAATATCCTCAAATTACTCAGCAGAGGGGAGGAGATGAGAGAGAGTGAAAGAGCCCTTAGAGGATTTTATGCTGGTCCCTTGGCCTTTAAAATTGGTGTTGCCTGGAGTTGTTCATTTTGTTGTGGAAATAAAGGGCAGATTTGTAACTGTTCTCCACAACCTGATATGTGTGTGCGTGTGTGTGTGCTTTCTGTTGTTTGTATGCCTTTGTGATAATGTTTTACAATGTTTGGACAGGCTAAATGAAGGCCAACTGGAAGCATCTCGGCAGTGTGTTATTAAATGGGTTTGCTTTGCCTGCCTGGTTGCCAGATTACAGATAGTGGAAATTAGGCATTATGCTAATGGGATGGCACACGGAATTTTTTTAAAAGTTACAAATAATAAATTTCTGTAATATCTATCTATCTATCTATCTATCTATCTATCTATCTATCTATCTATCTATCTATCTATCTATCTATCTATCTATCTATCTATCTATCTATCTATTTATCTATCTATCTATCTATCTATCTATCTATCTATCTATCTATCTATCTATCTAGTCTTGCGGTGGTTTAGCTGTCTTAGCAGATAGTTCTTAGCAGAAGTTGCCAACTGTTGTTCCCTGAGGTAGTGTTTTTCCTCCACATAAATAATTCAGTGTGGACTCTTCGACCAACTACTCTGATGCAATACTTTTATTACTTCTTTTGTCTAACTTTGGTGAACTGCATGGTTGTTGATCGTCAAGTAACTTCAAAGTTTCTGCCTGATTAGCTCATGGAAAAGCTGCTCCTCAAGTATAAATATTTAGCAGTTTCATTTCTGTTGTGTGGAGAGAATACACAAGGTACTACAGACTACCAGAGGAATTTAAAGGAAGGAAGGAAGAACTAAAAAGAAAAGTAGAAGATCATGAGTATTTTATTGGCTTTACACTATGGTGCAGAAGCAGTCATTTTGTATATGATTTGTATATTGTACTTGAATATTCATCATTTCCTGCTTTGCAAATTAATATGACAATATACCTTCACATATGGTCAGTGTGTAAACATGCATGAGAGGATCGGACTCATTTCTGCTTTGCACCTTGAGACATAATGTTCTAACACAACTTACCTATTTTTTAGGCTTTGGAATAGCCTTTTATAAAATATATTTGCATTAATGATTTAATACAGTTATTTAGCAGAGCTAATGGGGTGTTATTCAAAAGTAAACTAGAAAAGTGAACATAAAAATATACAGACACAATATACAAGCAGAAGGGGGCCAGTCAAAAGAAAACATTGTTTTTTCTAGTCATGATGAAAGAAAACAGGCTGCTCATGAATGTAGACATTTGGCAATGCCATAGAAACAAGAGATTGCAGTAAGCAAAGGCTTTAGGCTACAGTAATGAGAAAATTTCCTTTACTTGGCATTGAATCTACACGTATGATTTTTAAAGCATTTTAAACCAACCACTGCTGTTATTATTAAGCTGTTATTAAGTAGCTATGCAGCGAGATAGAGCTGGAAAGGATGTGCAGCAGGTTAGGGTGATTAAAGGTAGAGAGAGAACTACTACTGAGTGAAGAGAGTGTGTTAAGAAGTTTGAAGGAGTACTTTGAGGAGCTCATGAATTAAGAAAGTGTGAGAGAGAGAGGAGGATTGGTGGAGGACAGTTAGTGAATCAGGAAGTGCAGAGGATTAGTAAGGAGGAAATGAGGGCAGCCACGAAGAGGATGAAGAGTGGAAAGGCGACTGGTCCTGATGACATACCTATGGAGGTATCGAGATGTCTCAGGAGCCAAGTTGATGCCAGTTGCTTTGTTAGGAAGATGTGTTATTCAGGCCCCTCAAAGCCTAGCAGCCACTGTGAGCAAACTTGTAACAGGGGATGGCTGCACTTGTTTCCAGGGCAACAGCTACAAGAGGAAATTCAACCAAAGATACAGTTTCATTCCCTTTGCTCCCTACTTAGCTTTTACACCATCTTATCAACCATATATCAACCATATGTTAAATTTCAAATATAAGAGTCATTGGACTCTTATATTTGAAATTTAACATATGGGTAAATTTGTTTAAAAACTGGTGCAAACTAGTGCAACTGCACTAGTATTTCTTAACTTTTACAAAATCTTTTGCAAGTTTGTTTCCATTGCAGTGCAGTCTATCTGTTGCAGTGTGAATGTGCTGTTTTTTTTTAAACTTATCTGAGCCATATTTGTAGTCTGGCTCACAGTCTTTTTATTGACTTGCTTGTGCCTCATTCTGTCTCCTTGGGTCTGATGGTGTTATCAGATTTTCTTATATACACACACTAGTCCATTGCTGAGATTAAATCACAGCTGTGGTTTGAGGTCCGATAGCAAAGTGGACAGATCTGTTTCTTTTTATTTTATGCCATAGAAACAAGCTGGACTGCTTTTCTCCTTTGTTACTGCAGTGAGCTATCTTGGAGATATTCATTTTCACCCTTTAATCTTGTTCCTGTTTTCCCTTCCAGAGCGCCCATCTGGCAATGATTGACACTCTGATGATGGCATACACAGTGGAGACTGTGAGTGTGGAGAAGGTGATGGCCTGCATTCGTCAGTATCCATCCTGCCACCCTGAGGTGGAAACTCCTTATGACACTGAAGATGCAGTGACCACCTGGATCAACAAGGTCAGTTATGGTTTAAAGAAGGTGATTGTCTGCATCATGCTTGTTTTGTTTCATTTTTAAAGCATGTGATTGAGAGATAAAAATTATCGTGTTCCACTGGCTGTTTCATTCTGAAACAAATGTACAGGGGTTAGGACAATGAAACTGAAACACCTGTCATTTTAGTGTGAAGGTTCAATTAGCAGGGTAAGAGCACAGTTTTGCTCAAAATATTGCAATGCACACAACATTATGGGTGACATACCAGAGTTCAAAAGAGGACAAATCGTTGGTGCAGGTCTTGCTGGCGCATCTGTGACCAAGACAGCAAGTCTTTGTGATGTATCAAGAGCCACGGTATCCAGGGTAATGTCAGCATACCACCAAGAAGGACGAACCACATCCAACAGGATTAACTGTGGACGCAAGAGGAAGCTGTAGGATGTTCGGGTGCTAACCCAGATTGTATCCAAAAAACATAAAACCACGGCTGCCCAAATCACGGCAGAATTAAATGTGCACCTCAACTCTCCTGTTTCCACCAAAACTGTCCGTCGGGAGCTCCACAGGGTCAATATACACGGCCGGGCTGCTATAGCCAAACCTTTGGTCACTCGTGCCAATGCCAAATGTCAGTTTCAATGGTGCAAGGAGCACAAATCTTGGGCTGTGGACAATGTGAAACATGTATTGTTCTCTGATGAGTCCACCTTTACTGTTTTCCCCACATCCGGGAGAGTTACGGTGTGGAGAAGCCCCAAAGAAGCGTACCACCCAGACTGTTGCATGCCCAGAGTGAAGCATGGGGGTGGATCAGTGATGGTTTGGGCTGCCATATCATGGCATTCCCTTGGCCCAATACTTGTGCTAGATGGGCAGCGTCACTGCCAAGGACTACCGAACCATTCTGGAGGACCATGTGCATCCAATGGTTCAAACATTGTATCCTGAAGGCGGTGCCGTGTATCAGGATGACAATGCACCAATACACACAGCAAGACTGGTGAAAGATTGGTTTGATGAACATGAAAGTGAAGTTCAACATCTCCCATGGCCTGCACAGTCACCAGATCTAAATATTATTGAGCCACTTTGGGGTGTTTTGGAGGAGCGAGTCAGGAAACGTTTTCCTCCACCAGCATCACGTCGTGACCTGGCCACTATCCTGCAAGAAGAATGGCTTAAAATGCCTCTGACCACTGTGCAGGACTTGTATATGTCATTCCCAAGACGAATCTGATGCTGTATTGACCGCAAAAGGAGGCCCTACACCATACTAATAAATTATTGTGGTCTAAGACCAGGTGTTTCAGTTTCATTGTCTAACACCTGTAGATGATTCCAGTGTTATCATCCACTAAACCCAAAGGGTTTTCAGCACCTCATAGAACCCAATAAGAAATGTGTACACCAAAGCATTTTTTTCCCCCTAAGGCTGCTTTTTCGGTTGTTTGCAATGTGAACTCTGCTTCTTTACATGATGCTAAAAATGATGAGGCACTGAGTGTTTCTCCACGCTTCATGATCAATTTTATTTCCCCCTCCAGGTTGCTAGTTGAAAATTTTTTACTTGAAATGCTGCACTCATCACTTTAACTTTTTTGCCCAACCAATAAGCTACCAGTACCTAATGAAAGCCCCAACCCCAACAATAGCGATATGAAAAATAACTTCTTATAATTACTTTCATACATGTTGTCCGTCATAGCAACCAAAGTGTCTCGGCAGATAAAATGTTGAGCCACCTGGGTTTTTTCAGAAAAGTGCCGGGCATTTCCAGCTGGCAAAAAAAGGTGCTTTGGTCCACGTGCGTCTTAGGAGGTGTTGTTATTTGGCTTTCTCTAAGCCACCCAACAAGACAACATATGATCGAACGTTTTATTTTGTCTCAAAAAATCCAAACCTGCAGAAGCATAGATTATTTTGACATCAAATCAAAATTTCTCATCAGTCATTTTGTGGCTGTGCAGAGTAACAGTCAATTTTCAAAAGAACAAAAAGTATTTTGTAACATCAAGGATTGATCAAAAGTAATAACCTTTGAGATTTTACCATTTCATAAATGTCCCTGTCATTGTGTTCAGTGTCTTTTCAAGAAGCTCATTTACTAGTCTAGCACAAGGGCATTTCACCACCATCATTTGGACTTTGAAATTCACACTGCACAGTGAAGTTAAGCCAAAACACTGACCTAAATACCATGAAGTCTGTTCTAGATACATCATAATGCCCCGAGGTTCTGCCATATGATGTATACAGGTGGATTTACTACAAATGAGGGGAAAAAAATCCCAGATATCCCAAGTATAACAAAAACAGCATGTCTAATTTAAATATTTTTCAGAATGTGTTGAATATTTTGACCATCTGGTATTTGCTATACATGCAGTGTGTTTACAGCTGTCACGTACCGAATGTGTCAGTTGTGAATTGAGAAACTGAGAAACATGAGTTTATGATGAGCTCACTAAAAACATGTTTGTTCATCTTTTGCATTAGAAAATATAATGTAAGTTCAGCTCTGCTTATTCATACATCTAGGATTTGGTATACAGTATGTTGTAAGGGCTTTTTAATGACTTCTAAGCTCATTTTGAGTATTATGTGTCTTTATCCTGGACCAGGACATTAAATCAGTAAAGAAAAAAGAGAAACATATATAATGATTATTAAAATACTAAGTATCATGTGCTTTTATAATTCTTACCCAAGTGTAGATAAAGACATAGCATCCATCAAATGCTCATCTATCATCAGAACTAGGGCTGTCAAAATATAATATTTTTTGTAGATGCAAGGGGGTTCTCCTAGGAACCAGAATGGTACTAAACGAGCAACTGCACAATTATTTTTATTATCATATGTGTATTATAAGCGCTGTGTTGATATTGGATTTTAAATACCATGATTATCATTAGTACTGCTATACTGCAACACCTATAATCAGACATGATGATTCTACACAGCAGCAGTGAATACAGCTATATTGTGTCACAATGTAAAAAAAAGGTTTTACAGTTATGTCTACAGGAGGTAAGTGTTGTTTGGTATACAAAACACATTCTTTTATGCATAAATATTAGGCTATATATGACCTACAACACATGGCTTACAACAGTGTTAATACGACTATCACAGCAAATTTGCCTAACACACTCTGAGCTGACACACCCTGTCTAAATCTGATTTTCTTTAATTAAAATGTGTAAGTCGTTATTGTTGACATACGCATATGGCTGTAGCTCCTCCATACAGTACCACAGAATCCAATCTGTTTGCATCCTTCTAATAGAGACAAAGATCTGCTGCCAGCTCTGCGCTATAAACACACGCACACACACACACACCCGCAGACACACACACAGACAATCGCTAACAAGAGGTGTGGTCTTGGTGTCCCACTGATTAAACATATGGCTCTCTGTTGGAGTCCACTTGCGTTTCACTCATTTCACATTTTTAGCTCTTTTTTTAATTTTTATTTTATTTTTTACTGTGTCCATATGAGTTCAAGGAGACATATTGTTTGAATACTATATTTAAATAAAATCCATTCAGCTCCACTTAAATTCATTGTTATTAAATTAAAAATCAGAAAAAGACTCACTGTAGAAAATGCAACAAAGTCACAAAAACACAATCAGCTCACGATAAATAAAGGATGGTCACGGTGTCATTATTTGTGGATATTTTATATAAGAATTAAAGGAACTGAATGACTTCAACACTGGCAGTACAATAATATGGAAACTGAAATTTCAGTATCAACTCTACCAATCTGAAAATGAACTATGGAGACTAACTTTAAGTAACAAAACTAATTAGATTTTGAACTGAAGGCTATTACGCTTTCTATGAGAGTCATACTCTGCTACTTGTAATTTGCATCTTGATGCTTCTTGTGGCTCAGGTTATTTTAATCTTTTTGTCATCTCTCTTACAGGTAAATGAATATCTGAAAGAGACTGTGGCGCAAGAGCAGAGGAAGAAGGAAACGCAGGGTGCCGAGCCAGCTGGAAGTCCTCGGGTGGGTGTTTTTTTTTCCTCTCTTTAATTTCTCATCTTCAGTCCTTCACAAACTAGGCATAAACATATAAACATTTGATGGACAGTTTCAAACAAACTAAGTAAAATCCTTGGCTCTGCTTAATAGATTTATCACCACATTCGCCTTTTGGCTGGCAGATATTTGTCCCAGACCACTATGTCACTTTAATATCTGGGACCAGCTTCCTCGACAGAACTTAAGCTGTTTAAAATCCTGCTCAAAGAAAATCTCACTCACATATGTGTGAGCTTTAGATTATACTCAATCTGTCTTAACTGAATCACAAAGAGAGAGAATGCCAGGTTACATCTTCAACACCATAATGAGTTTATCTGCCCCGACAATTCTGCATGCTTCAATCACTTCATCTTTGCCTTGACCAGAACAGCAGGTCTCTCCCGTCTAATGAGGCAATCAGGAGTGACCCATGTTCAGGGTCCAGCCCAGAGTCCAAATCAGTTATATAACTAACTCAGCTACTGGCAGTAATGTCTAAAGCAATAAGACTGGTTGGTGTGGCCTGTCTCTCTCTCTCTCTCTCTCTCTCTCTCTCTCTCTCTCTCTCTCTCTCTGTATGTGTGTGTGTGTGTGTGTGTGAGAGAGAGAGAGAGAGAGAGAGAGAGAGAGAGAGAGATGTATTTAAGTAATCCATGTTTGGATTCTATAATTTGACACTGCATTTGCATTAAATAATTCAATAATTCACTGAATAATACCTCTCATGGGTGGAAATAAATTAATTGAAATCTCATAAAACCCCTCCTTAAATTCAAATACCTCATAAATCTCTTAAGCAGGTCTATATTAGCACCTATGTTCACAGGCACAGTAAACATACATCAGGCCCACACAGTACTGGGAGAAAACAGCATATGTAATGTCTTTTTTGAGATGGAATAGACTTAATAGTGTTATTTTACTTAATTTTGTTATTGATATACATCACCTTGAATGTGCTGTCAATACTTTAAAACATATATATAGATATTTAAATTATTAAATAAACAAATATAAAATATAAAATGACATTTGTTTATATATGTATTATATACAAGATGGGCAGTCCATATTACATTATCATACAATATGACAATTGGTAGTATTAATTCTGTCACCCTTATCTTTGTATTTTCAATCATGCACAACACTTTTGGCTTCAGTAATAGCAGGGGAGCAGCAGATGCTCCCAACTTCCTGAATCTCAGCTTTGTCATTTATGACTTCTTTATCATGGAAACTCATATAACAATAGCAATAAAATCCTGATATATTTTGCAGCTGAAGCATCTGTGTGTATATTTAGTGTCATTATGACTTCATTGTGTGCTAACAGTCAAGCTACATTTAGTATTATGCTGCAGTGGCAAAGGATGGAATTGGAATGGCAGCCAGTCTCTATCAACCTGACAGAGCAGAATGATTAAAAGAAGAGGGAGGAGAGGTGGAGTAGATGGATGATGTCACTCATGTATTCACCTTTGTGCTGTGCTTCTGCTTCTCAACTCCAGATCATTCATTATGCAGAACCAGCAGTTTTTTTCAGGAACACAGTAAAGTCACCTTTGTGTGGGTTTTGAATGACGCAGTGGGTACCACTGACCCCTGAAAGTCAACTCATTATATTACTATAAAAAAAAAATCTGTTGACATTTATCTGGGGTTTGTTCTTTTATACTTTTAATACTGCCTTCGACACTTACTCCACTCCTCCCACTCCAGACTCTCTTTATCATCCCATCTAATAGCCTTTTTTCACCCATACTCCTCTGTCCTTCCTCTTTTCTACAAGCTTTCCTTCTACCCCGGGTTAAGTCAGGCAAAACTCCACACACCGACACTGTCAGTGAGTAAGGAAGATCACCTAAGGGTAAAAACTGTAACCCTGTCCAATGTGTTTTAGCCTGCTGAAATTTCAAATATCTCAGTTTATGTGTGTGTTTCCTGTCCCAGTCCCAGGGCTGTGAAAAACTTCCACAGTGTTTGATGCTGATCTGACCAGTCAGTATGCAGACACAGCACTGCATGCCTCAGCTAGTCCGCACAAACACACAGGAAGAAATACACTTTAACCGGTGAAGAAAAAAAACGTCATCACATCGTCATTTCATCATCAGATTTGTGCCATGCTTATTGTATGAGAAAACACTTTTTTAAAGCTGAATGGCTTTACTCACAACTTTCTGTACTCTAGTCACCCTGACAGTGACTGAGTGTGCTTATTATGTGAGTGTTAGCACAATCTACATATTTGGCCCCCGAGCTGGAGAGCTGACTTTTCGGTAACATCATCTCTCACCTCTGGGCAGCTCTCGCGGATTAGGGTGTGTGTGTGTGTGTGTGTGTGTGGTTTGTGTCCTTATATTGATGCCTCTCTTGCTTATGGCTGCTTATGACATTGTCCAACTGAAACAGTGGTGAAAGTCACAGTCACTGGATGCTGCTGTTTTACACCTTTAGATGCGCTGAAGTCCACATTTATCAGCTGCTTTTAGGTTCTGAAAGAGCGTTTTTCTCAGCTTAAAGTTTAAATCATTCTATGGTTATCAGGAAGATCAATTCTGGGCATTGCATTGTAGGACATGTGGAATTTGAGCTAGCAGAAGACTTGATAATATAAGTTCAAATTCAGGTTCACTTTGTCATTCACTGGGAAAAAATTCAGCCTCTAACTGTTTCAGTTTTTTCCTGAAAAGGTTCTGTTAAGCTTAGTTGTTTTTTGACCCTTTGCCTTTATTAGATAGTGAAGAGAAACAGGATAGTTGGGGAAGACATGCAGTAAAGGGCCACGGGTCAGACACGAACCCGGGCTGCCTGCATCATAGCCATGCTGCATATGTGGGTCCCTGCTCACACACTGAGGCACCCTGCCGCCTTAGCTTCCTTGTTTATATGAAGTTGTCTCTCTTCTCTGTGTTTTATTTTGTCTACTCAAACATCTGTTTCTTTGATTTCCAAAGATTCAGAAAGTTGGAGCATTTTGATATGATGTCGATCGCAACTGCAGCCTTCAGCTTATAAAGTGTTTTTTTGTTTATCATTTCCCTAGTAAGAGTTACAAACATGCAGAAGAACAAGTGAAAAATACAGTAATATGCAAAATAGGGCACTACTTTCTTTGTGTGTGTGTGTGTGTGTGTGTGTGTGTGTGTGTGTGTGTGTGTTTGTGTGTCTAGCATGTTCATCTATCCTCACCCTGTACCTCCATCACTCCCCACCTCCAAATACTTCCCCCCCTTATGTCTTTGCAGAATTACTGCAGTGTGAGTCACACATGCAGCCTCTGTCTCAGTCAGGCATAGAGAGACAGATACAGCCTCCTAAAACAGTACTGAAGCTCACTAGGGCAACAGCGTTTTTATGTCAACCTACTGCATTATATTCAGGGGTGATGGTGGGTGGAGAGTAAGACGAGGGAGCTGCAAAGGCTCTGTCCAGACAGAAAAGAGAGGATTAATCCTTTTAAGTTGCCAAAGCTGAACTGCAGCGCAAAAGCGGACATCATCCTCTGGATGAGAGGATGAACTTTGCTTGTAAGAGGGAGAGTAGTAGAATGATTTGGGTGAATTTGGGTGGGGTGCCTGTATGTTTAAATAAATATAGAAAGTGTGCTTACATGTATTTGCTTTGATGACAAATGAGGGCATTACTCTCCAGGGGTTCGATTAGTGGACTTTGCTAGAGTGATTTTCTGTTCAGCACTGTAGCCAGGCTGGCAGAGAGTCAGAGCTCTGTTGAGCCGAGTATTCCTTTAGCCTTAACTAGTAATGATTTAATTTCTATTTCTAATGACTTCATGAATTTCTCCTCAAATAAAATTTTAACCATTTTAGAAAAAAACTATTCATAACCATTCATAGACATATATCTTTATGTACAGCTACTTTCAATACTGCTGATATTTATTTAGTCTCCGATTGACTTTCTGAGTTAACTTCAGTAGTTACTTCCTGCAAGCCATCATCGTGTCTGTTCCTAGATTCCTACGAGACTGCTCAAAGATGTTCTACAATTAATTAATGCTTCAATCTTAAATATGATCAGTCTATCTTTATTAATTGGCTACATACAACAGGCCTTCAAGTTGGCAGTAATTAAACCATTACTTAGAAGCCATCACTTGACCCAGCTGTCTTAGCTCATTATATGCCAATCTTCAACCTTCCTTTTATCTCAAAAATTCTTGAAAGAGTAGTCATAAAACAGTTAACTGACCATCTGCAGAGGAATGATTTATTTGAAGAGTTTCAGTCAGGTTTCAGGATTCATCACATTACAGAAACAGCATTAGTGAAGGTTAAAAATTATCTTCTTATGTTCTGACAGTGGACTCATCTCTGTGCTTTTCCTGCTAGACCTCAGTGCAGTGTTAGATACTGTTGACCATAATATTTTATTACAGAGGTTAGAACATGCCATATTGAATTCAATTCAATTTTGTTTATATAGCGCCAGCTAACAACAAAGAGTCACCTCAAGGTTTTATATTGTAAGGTAAAGACAATAATTACAGAGAAAACCCAACAATCAAAACGACCACCTATGAGCAACCAGTCATAACAGATGATTGCCCCTCCCTGAGCCTGGTTCTGCTGGAGCAGGGGTGGGCAACTCCAGGCCTCGAGGGCCGGAGTCCTGCAGGTTTTAGATGTGTTCCTGATCCAACACACCTGAATTACATATAGATGTCATTAGCAGGACTCTGGAGAACTTGACTGCATACTGAGGAGGTAATTCAGCCATTTGATTCAGGTGTGTTGGATCAGGGACACATCTAAAACCTGCAGGACACCGGCCCTCGAGGTCTGGAGTTGCCCACCCCTGTGCTGAAGGTTTCTTTCTTTTTAAAAGGGAGTTTTTCCTTCCCACTGTCACCAAGTGTGTGCTCATAGGGGGTTGTTTTGATTGTTGGGTTTCTCTGTGTTGTAGGGTCTTTACATTACAATATAAAATGCCTTGAGGTGCTTGTTGTGATTTGGCGCTATATAAATAAAATTGAATTGAATTGAATTTTACTCTCTGGCTCACTAGCCTTAAATTATCACGTTAGATACAGCAGTCTTCATTTCCTCTATCTTACTCTCAAACTGGAACAGCAAGGATTGGAGTATTTTTGATTACCTGGCAGCAAGGTTCAACATACTTCATCAATAATGAATTTTTAGACAATATCTCATAAAAACTTCTCACTTACATCTGTGTCATTGACACATTGTGTTTCTCTCAATAATAAGGAAATACATTAAAATGTTCATCATAAGCATAACCTTGCACTCATGTTAAAAAGAGAAATTAAAAATTAAAGATATTCATGGTACAAAGAGACTGAAGAAATATATTGTCCAAAATATAAAACGAATAAAAAGATTAAAAAAACAAAAATGTAATGTGTTATTGCTGCACTTAAGCAGTGTAACATTTTCTGATATTTTTTTTTTAACTGTATCCAAAAAAATATTTTGTTGGTATTTTTCTTATTTTGCTGGATCTAAAGAAACAGAATTTTGATGAGATCCAGAGAAATGATCAAATCCAGATCTCTGTCTTTGCCATGTTCCCTCCAGACAGCCAAATGTTGAAGTTGGCCTGTCTGCACTGACTTTGTGAGGTCATGTACTGGGGAGTACAGCCTTTTTTTATTGTTGTTGCTCAGCTCGGAGATTTGATGTGCGGGCCGGGTTTGTCTCGTCTCTTTTCTGATTAAATTGTGTGATGCTTTATTTGAGGTAAGGAATTGTTCAGTTTCAAGGAGCTTTAGGGAAGTACTGGAATTATAATCACTTTTCAATTTCAAAAAATCATCCATGAAAATTTCTTGGTAATTATGATAACAGAGTGACAAAAATGTGTTCTGAAATATCTGACACAGCAATGAAAGAAGCTCACATATACCTCAAGATAGATGGTATACACTGACAGAGCAGCATAAAAAAAAGATCCATTCATGACATCTTTATTAGGTACTGTGCAACTGCTTGTTAATGCAAGTATCTTACCATCCAGTCACATGGCAGCAACATAATGCATTTTAGGCATAATGACAGTCTGCTGAAGTTAAAACAGAGCATTGGAATGAGAAGAAAGGTGATTTAAGTGACTTTGGATGTGGCTGTGGTTGTTGGTGCCAGATGGGCTGGTCTGAGTATTTCAGAAACTGCTACTCTGCTGGGTTTTCCCCACACAACCATCTCTTGGCAACAGTAACTCAAACAACCAAGGTATGCATACGAGCATCTCTGAATGCATAAAACATTGAATCTTGAAGTAGATGGGCTACAGCAGCAGAAAACCATACCACAGAACAATAGAAGATTGGAAAACACAGATGAGTCAATTTCCGCTGCAACATTTGGATGGTAGGGTCAGAATTTGGCACAAACGACATGAAAGCATAGATCCATTCTGCCTTGTATCAACAGTTCAGGCTGCTGGTGGTGATGTAAAGGTTTTGGGGATATTTTCTTGGTGCACTTTGAACCCCTTAGTACTAACTGAGCATCATTTAAACCCCATAGCCTACATTAGTATTATTGCTGTCCATGTGCATCCCTTTATGGCCACAGTGTATTCATTTTCCAACACAATTACGCACTATGTCACAAAGCTCAGATCATCTCAGACTGGTTTGTTGAGCATGATGATGAGTTTGCTGTACTCAAATGGCATCCACAGTCACCAAATCTCAATCCAATAGATCCCCTTTGGGATGTGGTGGAACATGGGATTTGTCATGGATGTGCAACCAACAAATCTGCATCAACTGTGTGATGCTATCATGTCAGTATGGACGAAAAATCTCTGAGGAATGTTTCCAGGGCCTTGTTGAAGAACTAAGGCAGTTCTGAAGTCAAAAGGGGGTCTAATCTGGTACTAGGAAGGTGTACCTAATAAAGAGTGTGTATTGCAGTGAGGTAATAAAATACATGAAATATGGAGTGAGCATGTGGACGTGGCATGTGTTCCTTAATTCTAAGTGATATTAATTTGCATTGGGTATTAATTTCAGGCACAGGCTCTAAGAAGTTTTTAACCAAAATTTTTTGGTTAAAAACTCTGGTAAGGTGGCCCATCTATGCTGTCTTTATTACATGAATCCAAGAATCCATCCTTTATGTTTCATAATGGTTGGTTTGTGGAATAACTTCCAGTCACTGGCATATAGATAAAACACAGATTTGATTACATCAGGTGTGTTCCTCTGATGACCTCCAACTCTGATGCTGAATCAAATTATCATTAAGAGAACTTTGGCGCCAATCAAATCAGAAACTCTTCGGAAACTACTATTGATTCATCCTCTGGCTGACTTTAATATTTATTTTGAAGGTTTCAGAACAAAGCAGCTGTATTTTCTCACGAGTCATTGCGTGCCTTTGAAGTTGAAGGCTTGCAGACCTCTTGAGTGGCACTTACATTTTAGGTCTTTGAAGCTTCTTGGTAGTGTGGGAATTAGCAGTTAACTGAGGCAATCCTCTCCTTTTTGGAATCAGCTTACAGTGACACCAGATAGCTGACAGTTTGGTTACAGTAATACATTTTCCATTGACATTACTGAGGTAACATAAGGTAAAAGTGAGCCATTAAATGTTCAGTTAAATGTTTCAGGATACAATAGGATCTATTTTCAGGAAAATTTGGTGCTTAATTCTTAAATTCCATTTGCGTTCTAACACATCGGCTGTCAGCTGGTGGAAAATAGTTACTGTTTAGTATTCTCATGTATATTTAAAGAAAAGACAGTCACACCACATGAATCTCTAAGCTGATGTGAGAAAAGAAATAACCAAAGGTTTCACCTCTTCATTTCTAATTTCACCTAAAATTAAATAAATATTTTTTGAGTGGCAATACTAAATTACTTTTGGAGACACTGTGACTGTGAACCCCTGCTGTACACAGTCTTTACATACGCCCTCAAAAATACACAGGTATTCTTCCTTTGGTCTCACAGTTGTCATGTCTTTTCCTTGTCGTACTCGTATCGCATTACTAACTAATCTGACTAACAGGTATTTCTTTGTTGCTGCTTTTTCCCCCCCTTTGCTGTGCATCTGCAGTCTCCAACCAAGTGGTACATGAAGCTTGTGCCTGTAAGTCAACTAATCACTGCTGTGCTCTTTCATCTGTGTCCATAGTGACTCTCTTTCGTTCCTCTTTCTGTCCTGATTGCCATCATTTTATCATGTGTGCATCAGCCAGATGACTTCACTGTTATGTAAACCAGGCTATTTTCTTTCTTCTCTTGATTTATAAGTAGTCCCTTGTGCTATATGCTCATGATTACATATTGAGCAAAAGCTGTATCTATTACTTCTTAACATAAAATTTAAAGTAGACTATAAATGACATTTAGATATTCTCATCAACAACCTTCCTATCTGTGTATGAGGTTGAGTTTACAAAAGTCAATATAAGGATTTTGCTGATGCTTTCTTGTGTTGCTAACTGGAAGGTTTTCATTAGTGGAACTATGACTTATTGGGAAATGGCTGAGAAATACAAAGAATTCCTAAAAAATATTATTTATCTGAAAGTACACGGCTCTGTAGCACAAAATTGATCATCATGGCAATTCATAGTTTCATATAGAGCTGTGTGTAATTTCTCAATCATTACATTTAATTGAAGATGCTCCACATGTTAAGAGGGCTATTACTTTGTTTTTTCTACTATAAAGAGAAAATAATCAAGGTCATATCATACCATCTGGAAAAATGATCAGTGACAGTTGCTTCAGTCATGCAGCTCTGTTCATTCTCATGTCTGTTTTTCCTTTCATATACAACAAGGCTCCAGAGCCATTGAGTTACTTTGATACATCTGGGTCAATCCAGTGAGGCCTTGCCGTGCTTGTTGCTGCTTTAAAGCTCCATTATACATCACTAATTTAGTGAAACAGTAGAGAAACAACAAGACAAATTTGGCTTAATAGCTACTGTAGATGTAGGCATGGTAATTTTGCACAACCACTTCGCTTTATAGTATTTTATGTTCCACAGGCTCGCTACAGGAAGGAGCAGGCCTCAACCCAGCCAGTTCCTTGGATCCCCCCAGTGGACAACCTGCTAAAGACAGCACAGATGGCTCAGCCCTGGGTGCACTGCTGCACTTCTACTGTCCTCAGCTGCTACCACTGGACGGTAAGGAACGGGCATGATGAGTGGGGTGGGTGGGTCAGTGGAATTTACAGTTAGAGGAGGTGCCCAGAGGAGTTGTGTGGGTTTGTTTGGGAAAGGAAGTCTGAACATTATCCAACAAAGTCCAACATGACACCAATTTATCTACAGGTGATTAATTATTTATTTGACCAAGGAAATAATGCCAAATGTTGTAAGCTGGGGATGGTAGTTCCACCCTTTTATGTGCCATATGCAGCTGTTTTAATTTTCTTTTTTTTTCTTTTTTTTTTTTTACATAAAAATGTTATCAATATCAGTATCACTCTGTGCCTCTTAATGGTTTATTCAATAGATCAAACATCTAAAGAGACTCAACATAATCATATCATGTTGCTAAGGAGCCAAGTTATCAGGCCAATTGTGCAAACACACACAACAATGACAGGAACAAAAGATCAATCAGGAAACGTTGTTTACTGTATTTAAATTAACCCTGATTCTACCCTGATTGATCTTTTGTTCTTGTGATTGTTTCAGCTTAAATAAATAACAGTGGATGTATGTAGTGCTTAACACACTTCATCAGCAATATTTGATGTAATTATGTTGCGTCCAACCACTGGTTGATGCCCTTCGTGCAGTGTTATGATTGGTCAGACATTCACAAAACTTTACACTTTAAATGCCTCAGCAGTTCCTGAAAAAGACACAACATTGTTCTCAACACATTCCGTCACTGATCTTAAATGATTACTGTCAGCAAAATAACAAAAAAACCACTGAGCTGTGCATTATAACCAGAACAACTTCAATCATCAAATTCATACTGGCGCCACTGTGACACCTGATGGATCTCTCTGCCTTCCCAGATGTTTGTCTGAAGGAGAATATGAGTTTGGCTGATCGACTATACAACCTGCAGCTAATACAAGACTTCTGCAAAGACAACCTGAACAGCTGCTGCCACTTTAGCCTGGAAGACATGCTCTATGCTTCATCCACCATCAAGGTACTGCTTGAACTTGGCTACCTTTTGCATGAAAATGAAATATTTGCTGCTTAAGTTATGTTTTTACGTGTTGTACATATTAGAAGATTAGTATTGGAGATTTTGAAAAAGGGAAAAGTTAATTTTACTTAGAAATAGTGTAAAATTACACTGGAGATTGTAAGAATACATTTTGAGATACTAGGTTAGTGATTACGGTGTGATTTGAGGCTTGCATTGTGATGAGAATCCTGTTTTTTTTGTTTTTTTTTGGTTTATTGTCTCAAGGTTCTTACTGCAAACAAATTCTTTACTCTTAGTCTTTACAGTAGAATTTAAGCTGCTCAAAGTGTAGAATAGGACCCCATATAAAATATCTGTTAACAGAAAATCCAAACCCAATCCACTGTGTTGGCTGCTTTATTTAAAAATAAATACTTGGTGATGTCAGTCCTGGTCAGAGCTGATAACTATTTTCCGAAACACTTCAACGTTGTCCATAAGTGTTGTACCAAAACAGATTACAAAACATGTGGTGTGAGATCCAGGCTAAATGAAACAAAAGAAATGTGCAGCACTGTAGGCCAGTGTGGTGAGTCATGCTGTGGAAAAAAACTTTCAGTCCAAACTATCCGTCTTCACTAACCACAGGCTTGGAGAGCTTCACTCAGCCTTTTCTCCCAACATGTATGTATGTGATCATTTTTCTTGCCTTTCTCTTTTTTTCAAGTAGTGTCCTTTAACTTATTTTAACTTTGTTTTCTTTTAATCTTTATTTCTTAAGTTCCTTTTCTAGTTATTCTTTCTTCTTCCCCAAATTGCTCCTCTCCTTTTGTTTTTTAAATTTTTCTTTGCTTTTTAATTTCATTTCTTTTGTGTTGCCACGGCTTTTGAGTCTTTTTTTTCCCCAATGATTCTCCCCACTTTCCTGGCCTTTCTCAAATAGTATCAGTTTTTCTTGAAACAGTCTATTTTTCTCATAGCTGACTTATACGTCCTTCATTCCCTCTTGGCTATAACACTGTTGTTTCTGTATGTGTGTGTGGTATCAAGTTTGTGCGCTGCTGATGTCATCTCTTGGTGAATAAATGTGTATTGCTGCTAGAGTGTCATAGAAACAGTCTGCAGCTTACATTAAGCTCAGTCCTTGTCCTGCTTTTCTGTCATTACCATAAAAACATATATAGGTCACTTGAGACACACAGGAAAGAGCTTATTCCACCCTCTGACTAATGTTCTACATCTATGAAGGATCCATCTTTGCTCAAACACATTTCTATGTAGCTGTGTTTACTTGCTCAGCTGGTGTGCACACGGTATATATTTTTGTTGCTTACCTACTTACCTTTTCATCAAATTGCCATTATAGCCGATGGCTGTCACAATCACAGTGTACTTCTCTTTGTCCAGTGCTTTGATGTAACTGTCCCTCTCACTTGCATGTTTGATTTTGCTTTTAGTGTGTCAGTCTCAGTGTGTTTTGCCTGAGAGCTGCATAGGTAAGGGGAAAACAAGTTGATGTGCCTGGATAAGTTTGACTTTCCCTAAACTGTCATCTCAGCATGTCCTCAGATGCAGGAGAGCTCTCGGCACAGACAGAATACAGGTCACTGAAAGGACAAAGCTCAGGCGACTGTCTAAGCTGACTAAAATATGCCTAATATCTAGAGAAAATGTGCTGTTTCCAGTGAATTTCTTTGAACATTTCTGATCTGCAGAATCAACCAGCAGCACAACCGTATTAAACAAGCATTTTTTAAGTATTGGAGCTGAAACCCAGCAGAATGACAAAGGCTGTAAAATAAAGATAGTGCTCAGTAACTGTAACATTCAGCTTTAGTACTGAGAGTATCATATGTATATACTAACAGTGTTTTATTTTGCACAAAATTGCAATCAAATAAAATAAAAATGTATCAGCTTCGGCCCAAGGCACGTGCATACTAAACATGGTGTCAAAAAATAATAGAGTTTTGTGAACCAGCCAGTAGCAGCATTTTGCTGACACTGATTTCAGGAACGGTAAAACAGTCCCAGCACGGCAGAGTAATTGCCTGAGAGAAGCAGTGCGGCAGACAGAACTGCATACAGAACTAGTTAGATTCAGTAACCTTGACCCAGATTCCAGGGAGTCACACCCTCAGTAGCTGAATGTTGTTGCCCAGCACACTAATGGAGACCTTATTATAGAGATTGAGCCGACACATTGGGTTGGGGGGGGGGCGAGAGGTGTTGATGTGGAAGAAAATGGAAACGGGAGGGAAGAGACAAGAAGGCGTGACAACACAGTTTGAAACAATTAGAGAGGAGAAGGAAGAGGCTGAGGGAAGAAATAGAATAAAAGGGGCAGCATCTTTTGGGAAGGCGATGACAAGCTTGGGCATGTGTGTTACAGAAACATACACAACGGACTCACACTGTGACTCAGTGAAAGTGTCCCTGTACTGATACTTCTATCAAATGTGAATAGAGGTGATTAGAGCTGATGTTTTCCAGTCAGAATTAAAAACAAATTTCTCAGTTTATTGGCATTAAAAATGGCATTAATTCATAAGACATAACATACAACAGTAATGTACATTAAAATACAACAATGGAAGGAAACACAGAAACTGGGAAAAAAAATATTCTGAGGCTCCACAGTTCAGTTTCTGTACTCTATCTGGTGTGGATAAGATAATTTAATAGATATTATCAGTCATCCAAAGAAATCAGATGCAGAAAATTGGAAAAGAGCATGCAGCATTACAGTGGGAACATTTATTGCCTGCCCACACACACACACAGCGCGCACACAAACCAGTCTTTATGGTATCTTTATGTCTTTATGTCAGATGCCAGGTCTCTTTCCTGTTGAATGTGTAGAGCGCTTCACATACAAACTGTTCCCTTTCCTATCAAGGCGCACATAATTTTGCAGGTATGGTGATGATAGATTGACTTAACATTGTGTTTGGTATACCTCAGTAAGCGGCAATACACTTTCCTCCTTTCGGCAAGCAACCCAAAAGTCATATATCACATACATTACCTAGGGCCATTCTTTGCTAATGGATGCCAGACTAGTAAATCACCCAACCTGCTCCCATTTACTGGCTCTATGTTTAATTAATTCCCCACACATCTTAGTGACTATCTGTGGATCCAAGGAAGAGAAATGAAATTCACCAGCTCCTTTTATACCAGGAAGTTTCTCACAAACATGCTGAGGTTGCCCTGAGGAGCCAGTTAACACACTTACTGTAATTCATAAGCTGCCTTTTCAGCATGATTCTCAATTAGTCATTTGTCTATAGTCTGACTGTAAGCAGTGAAGGATGGCTGTTCAACTGTGAATTTTCATTTGACAAAAAGTGGCACACAGGATTACAAATTACCTAATTACAGCCAAAATAATGACTTTTATTATAGCACATTAGATTGATATGGCCTGTGTAACTCACACTGAGTATTGCTCTAGAATAAGTATTGCTCACCATCAGGTAAAGAGTCCTGGGGGCTACGTGAAGTTCAAGCAGTATGACTTTTGATACTTTATGTCTCTAAGCAATTACTTTTAAAAATCCTACCTTTGCAAATGTAACATAAGTTCAGGTTTTTCAATAGGCCGCTGTCTGATAAACTTGGCGATAAATCAGAGAGTGGTTTTTCCAGATTGGAGCAAGTCTGTCTGTCTGACTGCTGGATGTAAATCCTTTAATCAACTCTCTGGCCCAGTGACTGTTAAGATTAATGCCCTCTGAATGCTCACTGTGTGGCTATAGGCCTCATCTTCTGCTGAGCTGGATAACATAATTTGTAGGGGGTTTGTTTGACTTCCTCACATTCATACATTCAGGCTCTGTGCATTGCCTCTGCATTTGAATGTTTCACTGTCATGTGTGAGTAGCACATACTGGGAGGAGGGGGAGGAAGGATGTTTATGCTAAGTGGATTAGCTACTCCCACCCCACCACCCTAAACTCTTATCTGTCTTCTAGTAATCACCAATCTGACTTCGTTCAGAGAGTCACACACTCAAATCTCCAAACAGGCAGATCTGGCAATGCTGCAGACCTGGCAGCCCACGAGGTAGCAAAGCCATTCACTGGGGAGATAGGTGGGGCGGTGGTGCAGTGGTTGGTTTTAGGGATCAGCCTGAGTGTGTGTGTGTGTGAGTGCTGAGGTTGGGGGTATTAAGCAAAAACACTCACACCTGGTGTGTCTGTAGTATTCGGGCGAACAGATGGGAGGAGAGAAGAAGTAAGCCTGGGCTTTTGCCACCAATCTGGGCAGGGCGGATGAGGAGAGATCTTTGTCTCTCTCATTCAGTCTTTTTTTTTTCTTGCTTCTTGCTTTGTCGTTCTACTTTTTCTTTCTTCTGAGGAGGAGTGCTTCACATGCTGAACACACCTAAAAGGTAACCAGCACTATTTGACTTGGTGTTCATTAGTAATTCTTTGCTTTATAATCACAGAGTCATTAAGGATATAAATATGACCCACATGCAGTTTGAAAAAGAGAACATTTTACCTGACTGATAAAAATATTAACAAATGTAGGAAGTCTAATTTAAATGTAAAATTAGATACTAGATATTAGCTTTTTTTTTTTTTTTTGCTTTACTTGAATTATTTTGATAACCATGTGCTCTACTGCTCCTCACACCTACAGTGCAATGTTCTGCAGCAGACATCATCTTCTTGCAGCCCAGCACACTAGCATAGAGAGGGAAACAAAAACATGTAAAATGCTGCAGTAACACCCCCACAGTAAACCAGGGTACTGGTGTTAATTGCCTCACTCCTTCCTGGTGTGCTTTTGTGCTTCAGTTGACACGTGCGTGCTGGTGTTTGACTGGTACAGAAAAATGTTGCTTATGACTTGAATCAGGTTTCTTTAGTGCTGAACCATGCACTATTGTCTTTGTCTGGAGACCATGGACTGAGAGCAGGGTAGAGGGTGTGATTCCTCAAGGTCGTTCCTGCTTCACTGCACTAATTTGCGTTTGCGTGCACATGTGCGTATATGAGCGAATAAAGAAGAACTGCACAATTAGCGCACTTGCTGAATCATGTGATGCATTGTTTCAATAATGTCTGCTCTTTTGTTTGTTTGTTTTGAAGAATAAGTATAGAATAAACATTTTTCCATTATTATAAGGAAAGAAACAACAGTGCTTTGGGAGAATGAAATACTGATTAAAGGACTTGATTGATCTTGTTGCAGTGCAGTGCACTCTCCTTCAGTAGTTTCACCACTTAATGTATGTTGACCCAATTCAAACATGGACATGACCTGGCACAGCAGTGTTAAATCCCTTTGAGCCTTGACAATATAAATGCCCTTTAAATGACTCTACTATTGTTTGAACTGGGAGGTATCGTTCTCTTAAAAAGGATATTCTATGAAATGATCCAGGCTTGGTGAATTACTCATATATAGACTGGACAGTACAAGTTTATGATACCTCAGCTTGTCAGTTAGGATTAACAGGGACACCTGCTGGACAAATGTATACAATGCAGTTGTGGTCTTGTTCAGCTTTTACACCTGTGACTGTAGCATATACGTGTCTTGCTTTAAAGTATCTTTGATCTGAGTGATTGACTATAACCCAGCCTCATATGGTTTTAATCTTACTCTTGTTTCCTTCCCCAGAATAACTACCTGGTGTTCATGGCAGAGCTGTTTTGGTGGTTTGAGGTGGTCAAACCATCCTTTGTGAAACCAAGAACGCTGGATAATGAAGGCACAGGCAAGTGTTAGATTCTAACCTTGTAATGCAGTTTACAGTAGCAATAGCAACATTAGTGTCACAGTTTGTAATGAAGCAGTAGTAAGTGAGAGAAGGAATGGTAGTTACATAAAGTAAACGTAGGTGTTTTTCTCTGAATCATGCACAAAGCAAAAATAATTAGGTAAGGATCATACAATATTACTATTGTAAAAGCACAGTTTGATCATTTTTCTTTGTCTTGTCACCTCAGAGTCCTCATCCTTGCTGAAGAATATCCCAATAATCCCCATCTCCAAGGCAACTAAGAAGAGTTTTATGGAAAGACCCCCAAGCCCTGAAAGACCCAGGTATGTTAGTCCAAGTTATGATGAGCAGAGAAATCAGGGTGCAGAAAATTCTAACAAGGACAAGTTAAAGCTAAATATTAACGTAATAAAATCCACTTTATGATGGTTGTTGTTTTCCCTCTGTCATTTTCAAGTTTACCCCTGCGACCCCAGCCTCGAAACTCAGGTAATTATTATAATCTTGTGATTTATGAAAACGTATAAAAACGTGAAAGATATGACTTGTACGTACAAAAGCTTTTTGTTTTGATTTTTGCTTTGCTTATATTTGTCATCCAGGGGAGATCAAGAGGTCAACCTCAATGTCCTTTGTTGATGGCAATCTTGGCACCTGGCCAAAAGAGAAAAGGTTAGTGTCATTGTTGTCCTCTGTATGTGCAACATTTTATAATCTGTTAGCTAAATAAGTACCTAGAAAATAATTAAATTTTGTTGTTGTTGTTGTTAAGATCTGGGCCTTACGGGGTGTCCTTTGACATCCCCTTTGACAAAGAGGAGTCTGTACCTACGCCTCTTCCCTCCACACGTGGCATGGTCAGGTCCGTCAGCACTGATGATGGTTCTGGATTCAAGGTCCTCCACTTGCCCCGTGGAATGAAGCGCAACTTGTCCTTCCAGCCAGTGAATGGTCAGAGTGTTGGCATTGAAGAGGAAGGCTGCTCAGACAGCCTTGCTGGCATGGACCCTAGCCTAGCTAGCAAGCAAGGGTACTCCAACGGACATGGAGGAGTCATGGAAACAACTCCCTCCATGGAGGAAGCCCTCCAGATTATCCACAGCCCAAGCAGGCCTCCAGTGGAAGGCATTAACAATGGTTTCTTTCTGCACAGTCAGGAACAGGGGGCTGGTGTGGGTGGTTTAGACCCAGTGTCAGAGGTGGACTCCAAAGGACCTTTGAGCACCACAGACACCACAGAAGTCGACACTGGCATCCATCTCCGCACAGAGGACATGCTGGATGAAGATTCCTCTCTGAAAGACTGCTCTGTGAACATGGAGCTGGATATGGATATGCCAAGTCCCTGCCCAAGCAGTCAGAGCAAATCCCCTTCAGGAGTAAAGATGACCAGCTTTGCTGAACAGAAGATGAAGAAGCTTAATCCATCAGCACCAGACTCAGGCAGGGGCAGTAGCAGCTCCCTGAAGACCACTCCAGAGGGTTCTGAGTTTGGCCTCCCATTATCTGTCTCATGGGCCCCAACCCCTGAGCACAGCCCAGTCCGCCAACAAACCACTCCACCCCCAGTTTCTCAGCCATCACCCACACCTGTCCAGCTTCCACCCAATGACCCTGCTCAGGTCATGGCTACAGAGATGGTACAACTGAGGATGAGGCTTGAGGAGAAACGGAAAGCTATCGAGGCACAGAAAAAGAAAGTGGAGGCAGCTTTCACAAGGCACCGGCAAAAAATGGGTCACTCTGCGTTCCTAAATGTGGTAAAGAGAAAAGGTGATGGTGCTGCAAGTGGAGAAGAAGGAGGGAAAATTGAGGGAGAAGGAAAGTCAGCAACCACAAGTCCCACCTTTAAATTTGGGAGGAGCAAGACAGGCACGCCTGATGGGGCAGAGCAAAGCAGCACGGCCTCCTGTTGGCAAAAGTCTCCTGGTTCAGGTGAGGAAGGTGGACAAAGCCACGCTCAGTTAACCGAAGTGGATCTCACAGAGTATACGCGTTCGATTGAGAAACTCAATCATTCTTTAGCCTTCCTCCAGACTGAGATGCAGAGATTGGCTCAGCAACAAGAAGTGATCATGGCCATGAGGGAGCAAAAACAACAGCAGGCATGGGTCATCCCTCCTCCACATACAAACCCCTCACCACAAAAGCACAGTCGAGCTGGAGCTGTTACTCGATCCTCAGGACCCTCTTCTCCTGCAGACTCCCCTCGTTCCACCCACCGCTCTCCAACCAGCATTAAACGCAAATCTGCATCCTTCCACTCACGTAATCCTCGCACCACTCGACCCAGCGAGCTCAAGCTGGCCCCCTACAGTCGGGTCTTAACTGCACCACAATCTGTCGATAGTATCCCAAGGCTACGGCGATTTTCTCCTTGCCAGCCCTTGGCGAGTTCCTTTGTTTACATGGGGGAGAAACCAGCAACCGCCAATTCAGAGACAGTAGTTCCAGATGGAGATAAAAACAAGGAAACAGATTCCCTCCTTTCCCCAGAGCGGGAGTTTGTGGGTGTATGTGTAGCCGGTCCCCCCTGTAGCTCCCCAAAACTGCAGAACAAAAAAGAACAAATTGAAGTAGGTACTAATGCCCAAACCCAGGAAACAGAAGCGCACAGTCAATCCAAGATCACTGACATGGAAACAGATCACCAGAAAGTTCAGAAGTCAGATGTAGAGCTCAAACCTACTGTTGAGTCAACATTCCCTGAAGTGCTAACTCACCCTGTGGTAGAGACCTTCATAGTGATGCCAACGGAGATCCCATCTCATCCTGAATCCTCTGGCCAAGCCAAAAGCAGTTTGATTGAGGTTCATCTGTCAGTTGTGAAACCACTAGAGGATCTGACTCTGGATGAAGGCCTGGAAATGCAGCAGGGCAATGTGGAAGGCCTAGATGATGAACAGAAGATCTGCCGTGGTTTCTTCTTCAAGGTAGGCTGTTTATTAAAAAAAGTTACCATGTTATATTAAGAAGGTTTTATTCTTTTAATTTCTGCCAAATAGGGTAAAATTATAGTGACTGTACTCAAGTTAATCAGTGTTTCTTTAGATAAGTAAGCTTTAGTCAAGAGAAACAACAAAGATAATAACACCATAAATCATTATAGACAGAGCCAGCAACAGAAATCAGAGAAATTACCACACACACAACCTGAGTTGCATTTAAACATGTCACTGAGTGGAAAAAACATTCAAAATATACACAAATATTTCTAACTGGGCAGACATGGTTGTTTTCATAGGGAAACATATTTGCTCCCAACAGAAGATGATAAGTGGCACAGAAAAAATATGCTGTTTGAGGACAGTGTCATCTTCCCATTTATAGCTTGTAAGGCTGCTGCTAACTGCTGTCTGGGCTTCAATGTGGGTCAAAAAACTGGGGCTGCGGTGAATAATTCAGGCGCAGCTGTGGAAATGCGGGGCTGAAGCAGGGTCGACTAGAAAACGAGGGTAGATACTGAGGGATGAGCAATGAGCGGTCTCATGAATTAACCTTTACAGGAGTCAGATTTGCATTTACATTAAATTAGAAGCTTGCTACGCCACCATTAGAAACAGCCAAATTCTAATTCTTATTCATTTATCTTATAAAAGTATTAATTTATATTTAGAGCACATTCAGAGTTTGTAAGGTCTGAACTCAGACATTTTGAGAATACAAACTGTGCTAACCACAGTGAGATGAAACGAGAGATTGATGCATAATAAAGAGAAATGTTTAGAAAGGATTCAAAGGAATGTGCCCTTTCTGGACCCTGTGAAAATCCTCTATTCTGTTGCTTCTGCGAGCCCTTTTGACTGTTTTATTTAATATTACAAAAGCAAGCTGACCTTTCAGCAGTCCAGGTTTTGAGTCATCTTTTCATTATATCAAAACACAACAGAAAAAGGATTTATGGGGTATCAAAATGACACCAGAAGGTCAGCTTTGCGTATGAAAAACAGATAAACAACTAAATGTTTAATATTCACTAAATGACACAGAAGCTTGCATTACCTCACACACTTTAAGCCAACTGCCTTTTTTTCCTTTTAGGAGGATGGAAAGGTAGAGGAGAACATGGCACAGAAGAGGGCTGCACTGTTGGAGAAAAGGATGAGAAGGGAAAAAGAGAACCAGCAGAGGAAGATTCAGCTGGAAGCTGAGCTGGAGCAGAAGAAAGAGGAAGCTCGGTATGCAGAGTTAAAAAAAATTTTCTGTGAGAAAAACAAATGAAATTCATTTGTTGAGATTTTATATGGTTTGTGACAGTCTTATGAACTTTGTGTCTCTGGTTTCTCTTTTCAGTACTTCAGATTTCTTCAGTGATACTTGGATAAGAATTAAATTTTAGCCCTAAATGTTACTTTAGTTTTCTATGATCTTACATACTATATTCTTTATTCTGTCCATTTCCGAAATATCAGCAAATAGTAATAAAAACCTCACAGTTTTCCGAAGCCCACTATAGCCTAATATTTGCTTAATGTACCTAAGCCATAGTGACTTATAGACCTGATTGTCACTGTATACGTCTTCATTATTAGTTCAACAACTTGCCAAATAACCCACGAGTTTCGTTTTAATAGCAATGTATAACCAATAACAGCGCAGTACAAAATTTACCATATCTATGTAGATAACTGACTGTCTCTTCTTTGGTAAATTTAGCATTTTAATTTGGCCCATGATAGATCATGTCCCCACAGACTACAAAACAATGATCTTCCAAACTTACTTCAGTTACAGTCGGCATGGAATGGTTAAAAATGCACGTCTATTACTCGCCCTTAATTTGTGAACTGAAATATCTTATTACTTCCCTAACTCTCCTTCCATCTCTGTGTCTGTTCAGACTAAAAGCTAAAGAGGAGTGCGTCAGGAAGGAGGAGGAAAAGGCCAGGAAGGAGTTTATCAAGCAGGAGTACCTCAGGAGGAAGCAGCTGAAGCTGATGGAGGACATGGACACTGTCATTAAACCTCGACCCACAGCGGGGGCCAAGCAGAGGCGAGGCCGACCCAAGTCTATCCATCGCGACAGCATGGATTCACCCAAAACCCCCGTGAGAGCTGCCACAGGTAACCATAGAGATGACCTTCACTCAGAGAGGTCAATGCAATCCCATCTGTCAAATCAGTGTCTTGTTGCCACAGTGCACTGTTTCACCTGAGACTGTTGTGTAACCATCTAAGTGTATACATAGTGTAAGTTGCTGTTTGTTGATGTTTTATATAGTAAAATGTTGAACCAGTAGAATGCCATTGATATTGAATTTATGAATTGCATTTCCAGCCTTACTAATGCAGTAATAAGCAATAGCATTGCACTGAAAAATTATACAAAAATAACAGATGAAAGTCTCCCATTGAAGGAGCTGTGCAGCACCAGTGTATGTATGTGTTATATATGTAACTTTAAAATCATCATTATATAATACTGATTTCATATAATACATGTTTAAGTATGTATTATATTCATCAGTTTTGCATGCATTTGTGGTTGTGAGATATTTCAGTCTCAGCACTGAGGCTGCATTGCTCTCTCAGGTGGCACAAAACACTGCGGACAGTCTGGTGATGTTTTCATTCGCGGTGTGGTGTAATTGTGTCGTGTCGTGCCACATGTGATTGTCTCACATCCAGGTTCACGCCAACGTGTCTTTTCAGTCTCCAGCTTGTCCCTCGCTTCCCTCAACCTGGGAGACAGCGACAGTGTTCACTCTGAGAAGAGAGCAGCAAGGTGAGATGATTTTTTTTTTACAAGTTGATAGGTGTAGGAACGGAAAGGTTTAACATTTGATGAAGATTTTTGTGTTTTATTCAGGAGTACAGCAGTGAGAAATGTTCTAACATTTGAAAGTCTAAGTCCAGAAGAATCCTGCAGTCTTGGTTTTGTGCTTTTGCTAAAAAATAATTTTACCATTTTAACCTATTTTACTTGCTGTAAGAATTACAGATGCTAAGCTACTGTAAATGAGTCTTAAATCCATGCCAAATATATAGAGTAAATGCACACTGACTTACACAGGCAGATCACAGGTCCTGCAGTATTCTCTGGTGTTACAGTAGGAGTTTTCTCCTTCACAGCTGAAGAGAAACACTTGCCGTGACATGCATTTAATTGGACACCCGGACTAACTCTAACTCTCAGATCTAACAGTTTTCCTGTTTTCTTTCCATCTTCCCTTTTGACAATTTTCTTTCATGTTGTTTCACACGTCAGAAGTTCTAGTTTGGCCTCTAGTGGCCTCTTCTACTTTCTGGGCTCTCCTAAACTGAGAAGGAGAAGGTTAGTTTCTGGTCGGCAGTAAAATCTTAAAGGCACTTCATGCCATCCTGAGCCCAATCCTGCACTGAAACCCTTTCTCCACACTGGGTTTTGTTAGGGATTGAGTGAGCATTTTAAGCAAAGCCAACTTATTTTCTCCCCCTTTTTTTCTTGTGAAGACCCTCATAACTAACTTCAAAGCACTGGTTTGCTATGCTCTCGTCAGTATCACCATCACTGAACAATCACTTTTCTTTTTCCGCTTACCCCTCTGCTGTGCTGTTTTCACGATTTCCACTCTTGCTTTGATTATTTACGTCTGATAAAGCAGATTGTTCAGAACCACTGCTTCACAGACTGTTTCTATAATGCACAGCCAACATTTAACATCCATCTTATCAAGTCATTAACACAAGTTTAAATGACTTGTTAATATGAACACAAAAAAGAATAACCACATTTAAACTAAGGTTGGCCTAGTTGCTCTTACTGTACAATTGCCTTGCTCATATTTACAGATACATGGTATTTGATTTAATATTCATTAGTTAAAGTACTCTGAATGCAAAGAGTCCTACAGTGAGAGCAAGTAAATGCCAAATCCTGCCCAAAAATGTATCTGCCTTTTTTATTGAGCTTAATGCACAAAACTGCACTAATCACCCGCGCTTGCAAGCTTTGCTGCTGTCCTGGTTACTGTAACTTTGTCACACCACTGGAACCCAAACCAAGTCCTTTCTTTTGATGACCAAACTGAACTGAATAGCAGTGCCTGCAGTATGCTTTGCTGACTATTCAGGATCAGCACACAGAGAGGTGAACTAACACTCAGTGTGCTCGGGTGTGTGTGTGTGTGTGTGTGTGTGTGTGTTTTCTAGGCCTGACTCTGCGGATGGTTTCCTGTCCCCCAGTCGCTCCAGCAGCAGGAATGGAGAAAAAGACTGGGAAAATGGATCCACCACCTCCTCTGTTACATCAAATACAGAGTACACTGGTAGGTTAACTCAGTATATCTTGGTTTCTAGGCAAATATTAAAAGTGGCTGATGTTCAGAACATGGAGATGTTAAATGATAGTCAGATCTTCATTCTCTCAATTTGAGATTTTTTTTTTTATCTTTCTTATTGTTTAATACTAAAGGGCAGTGTTTTTTTCTTCTTGGTGGGGTTTCCTTTTGCACTGTTTGTAATTGAAAGTAGTCACGTAAGCAGTCTTTTCTGGTTCAAATAGCCCACGTTACTGTGTCGGACTAACTGGTAATCCAGACAAATGCCACCCTCAGCAATTTTCATACATGATTCATCAGCAGAAAAAGTAGAATCAAAAGAACAAGTATTTTCTTTGACATGACTGGAGTGGTTGCTATGGCAACAGTCCCATCCTGATGTTCTTGCCTCCATTTTCATTCAGGACCGAGGCTGTACAAGGAGCCCAGTGCCAAATCTAACAAGCACATCATCCAGAATGCTCTGGCGCACTGCTGCCTCGCAGGCAAGGTCAATGAGGGGCAAAAGAACAAGATTCTGGAGGTAAGAGCATCTAAAAATAGGGTGTCCTGGTGACTCAGTAACTTTCGTAATGTTAAGGAAAACGGACACAGGACCTTTGTCTTTCTTTGGATGGTTCCTCTCTGTATGTAACATAAAGGTTTTCATATAAAGTGGTCTTCTAATACAGTCAGTTTTTTGGACAAAAACACAGATTTTGTAGTTTTGCTTCTGTACATCACCACAGTGGATTTTAAATCAAACAATCAATATGTGATTGAAGTGCAGGCTCTTCCTGAAGAATATCCCTTTTTTTTTTCCCCTTGAGAAACTCTTGGGTTCATTTTGCAGTACTCTTTGGGTCACTATTTGCACTGTGGCGCGCTGCCCGATCAGTTTTGCAGCATTTGGCTGAATCTGAGCCAAGCATATAGCCCTGTACACTTCACAATTCATCCTGCTACTTATATGAGCAGACACATCATCAGTAAACACTAGTGACCTGGTTCCACTGACAGCCATACATGCCCATGCCATAACACTACCTCCACCATATCTGACAGATAATTTGATACACTGTGTGATAATCATGACCTGTTTCACTCTACCTCAGGACTTTTCCCTGCCCATCATTCTGGTACAGGCTAACTGTAAGAGTGTCAGGATTTCACAATAACAGCCCCATGGCAAAGGGAAAGCTGGAAAATATTTAATGTAAAAATTCTGCAGGGAGTGTTGAGTGTCATTTATTTAGGCTGAAAATCAATTGAAGGGGATTACTAGCTTAGAATTCATTAGTGAAATAAAAATGTATTTAAGTTAAATGAGCCACAGAAGAGTAGGCCACAAATAAGGCTTTGCTGTATGGATGGAATATGTTATATTATTGAAACAACAAGTGAACAAAGAGGAATTTTGGATTTATTTTTTTTGGGATTGACCTGGGAAAGGGGGAATTATAACTGAAGTCCTAGCTTCTTCAAAAATCTAATTAAAGATGTAGTTCTCGTACGGTTGAGGTAACTAAGATTTTAAAATCTTTTTTAATGTTCTGGAAAAATATTTCCAGAACACAAGTGTCCTTAGGCATATTGCACCTGCATATCTCATCACTTTTCACCCCTGATCTTAACAGGAAATGGAAAAATCAGAAGCCAACAACTTCTTGGTTTTGTTCCGAGATGCCAGGTGCCAGTTTCGCGCTCTCTACACTTACTGCCCCGAGACTGAAGAGATCAACAAGCTGGCAGGCATCGGCCCCAAGAGCATCACACGCAAGATGATCGATGGCCTCTACAAGTACAACTCAGACAAGAAGCAATTCAGCCAGATACCAGCTAAGACCATGTCAGCCAGCGTGGACGCAGTGACAATCCACAACCACCTCTGGCAAACTAAGAAGCCAGCCACCCCTAAAAAAGTAGTGCCTGCCCAGTCCTAATGGGACTTGATATCCCTTCGAACGGAACATAACCAGTCTGAATTAGCACTTCATTGTACATATCCATGAAGATTCAAACACCTGCAATGCCAGTTAGATGAATGCATATTTGTCTCTCTTTTTTTTAATGTTTTTCTTCTCATTCCATTCCCGTC
This sequence comes from Pterophyllum scalare, assembly GCA_024447675.2. Lineage (NCBI taxonomy): Eukaryota > Metazoa > Chordata > Actinopteri > Cichliformes > Cichlidae > Pterophyllum > Pterophyllum scalare. Next base: position 100,432 of record JAMQGT020011850.1, read on the forward strand.
CTTGTTTATCCTTCATATTCTGGACTGGAATTGATAGGACTTAAAGCTCATGAACAGCTGGAATGTATGACACTGTCAAAGAACGATGTAAACATAATCACGTCAGACAGTTTATGAAAGCATGTGTGACTGCTGTTTTTGTCCTCTATGTGCCAAACGTCAAAATAAAAAGAAGAGAGAGAGAGACGGTATGAATGCCAGGGCGTTTTACTCTGTACACTGAAGCTCTGAATGTTTTCAGTTCATGTAAAAACTGATTTTTGCTCGCGTTACCCTGTCGAAGTGTGGCCTTATGCGCGTTTTGTTTTAGTGTAAGAGTGCAGTGAGGTGACTGTAATGCGACAGCCTCTTTTGTATTTGGAAGAAGACTTTTCTTTTTTCCTCATCTGTGTGAGTAAAACAGTTTGTATGTTAAGGTACGTAAACTCCAAAGGGCCAAAAAAACTGATTGCATACAGCTAGCGTTAGCCACACAAGATGTGTGTGTTCAGCTCAACAAAGCAAAGCGGTTCCAGCTTTTTCAGAACCCTTTTCGAGGAAGTGATTTTAATGAATGCAGGACGTTACTGTAGATCACTGATTCTCAACCTGTGGGTCAGGACACGTGCAGACAGTTTGTGCTATTAAGTACAATGTCAGGTTTGTAAGTGATTTATGTAATTCAGTTAAGTAAACCTTACTGGTTTGTTTGCATTGCTTCACCTCTAAAGATTGAGAACCTGTCCTGTAAATCACTTTGCTGCTGGTTCACAGCAGGTTTGTGAACAAATGAAACTGCTCAGTATTACTTATTTTTTATTATGAAATGCTGCCGACTATGTAGGATCCTCGCAGTATGCTGAGATATTGTACAATCACACTCCCAGCCACTGGTATCAGGACTGAAATCCAAGCTACTCGGTATAATGACACCTACAAAGTGTTTCTCTTTATATCACAATCAAATTCAATTCTTGTCATTTCTTAACAATATTAAATTCAAAATGTACACTCAGACTCTTCATCGTCATATCTGCACCCAACTTTAAGCCACTTTTGAACCACCAAAATGTAGTACGAATAGTTCTCATGCTAGATTTCTCATAGTTGAAATAATTTGTTATTTAAAAGCTAAGTAATGCATTAAAATAAGTAGTTTTTCCCCCCGAATTCATTAAAAAGGCCACATTATGAAATGTTTGTGTCATTTTCAACATATCTGTGTATCTGTTCCATCACAGAAATGGGTTCAACCTAAACAACTAAAGCATGTGTGTTAGCAGCACATCTGTCTGCCACCTATAAATGCAACACATCGTGAATAGGTCAGTAATATGGTAATTTTGCTAGATTTATTTTTTCTATCAACACCAGGATGAAATTCACACAGTAATGCAAGGCAGAATAGGGCTGATAGATCCTTGTTGCTGCATACGGGTAGAGTCTTGCTATTTGGTTTTACTGGCATCAGCATCGTGTTACTTTTTGCCACTGAATGTCCCAATCAACACCGTTAGCAGGTGCGATTTCCAACAAAATAAATCTGCCAGCGTGGTGCTTTGTTTTTAACTGGGGAGGGTTATTTATGACCAAATGAGAGCATGTACATGTTTTTGAAAATGTAGTCTAGTACGACAGAGAGAAGAAGTGTTTCATTGTTTTTACTGGAAGGATGTGTCTGCAGAAAGCTCTGTCCGCCTGCATTTGGCTGTTTAAGGCCAAGGTAAAAGATTATTTAAACCGTAATGATACTGTACAGTGTGTTCATGTGAGCAACTTATTCACTATGATGACTTTGTTTTTGTTTCATCAGATGCTGTGCTGTCATTCAACATATGGCTGAACATGTAGTGTCATTTTTCTTTGTTTCCTTTTTCATTTTGCATTAAATAAAATGAAGCATGTCATCAGCATGTATGTGGTATTGATTGTAAAAGGCATAAGGGTGTGTGAAGAGGGGACACAGCAAGTATATTATTATATACTGTTCATTTAAAGCAGTAGCATCAATTCATCTCGGTATATTTTTCAATGAATTGCAGATTTTGAGACATCCAACAGTGAATTTCCTCCTAAAGTGCAGAGAGTAACTGGACTACTTGTGTTTTTCTTTAGCTTCAACCCACTTTCAGCATGTTTTTTTTCCCCACAACGTTTGAACATGAATATCTCAAAAACTATTAAAGACAAAAGCCTCAAAATTTCACTGGTCTCTCTTACCATAAAAACAAACCGGCATTTGTAATTTGGGACAGATCCATCAAGAAAAATATTTAAGTACTGGTTACAGCCCCACATTTGAGCACACATTAATAAAAGAAAATCATATTTAAAAACACAACTAGTGACAATTTCTGAATAGTTGTATTTCACAATAATGCAAAGTAAATCACGTGAAAAAAAAAAAGTATTTTCATTCAGCCTCCATGCTGGATTAGGTCAATATGATATTTTTCGTTTTCGAGGCCCACTTCGTAGGCGTGCACATTACTCTGGAGGGCTCTGATAACTCAGGTTAAGTTTAATATATAGCTACTAAAAGCATTAAAAACACGATGAAACATTTTCATTTCTGTTACGGTTCTTGCAGCATCAGTTGCCTGTAGCAGTTAAAATGTAAAGGTCTGAAGAGCAGGTCATTTTCTTTTTATTTCTTTGTTTTAATATTTGTATGCATATACGGTCATGACGTGACCAGTGCTACATTACATCCCTGAATTTCCTTTGAAAGTTGCCGTGTCCGTGATGTAGGTGTGACCACCGGTGCGTCGTTGGTACAGCTGATTGGTGACTTGCGGCTACGTCCGCATGGCAACCGCGAGCTGTGTACAAGACATGAGGTAGAAGAAAGGAGCTTTTTGGCAACGCTGAGAGGGATTTCAGCATTCAGACACAGCCTCCTCTCCTCTTCTTCGTCGCTACATCTGGATACTGCGGGCGGAGTGGAGCCGCTTTAATGCGGCGTGCCGTGTGCGCAGACTGACTGAAAGGTGAGGAGTTGGCGGTGTTTCAAGGCAGTGTTTTAGCGCTGCGCTGTAGTCTAGCACTGTGTGTAGGGAGAAAATGATTGACGTGGCTGTCTTCTGTTGTCCTGCACCTGTGTCCAGTGAGCGGCTCGGGGTGTTAATAGTCGCTATCGGCTGCCGTGCTCAAATAAACATGGTGTGTCTGAGGACAGATAAAGTGCACAGACTGTCGGGTTCGGGCCGCAGACCTGCTGCCACATTCTGGCCCGGAGCTGGATGATGTTGTGTCTGTGTGCGGAGCGAACAGGGCGGTGTCACAGGCTGCTTTCCCAGCCTCTTTATGCGCTTACTTAAATGCAGGGCGAGTGCACCATACATACTGTAATGAAGACCGCTCCATGTCTTTGCTACACAGTAGCTGCATGTTTGATGTTGCGGTGATTAACCATTTAAAGACCCACCCTTTGGAACTGCATCCCTTGATTTTTCCAGTATTAGAACAATGAACCATTTAGGAATATTATGCATAAGTGCAATAATGTCAGATGCCGTTTATAGCATACAGTAGCCCCTACCAATCATAATGGGCATACTAGTAAACACTTCAGATAGCCATAATAAAAACTTTAATTGAATTATATAGTGTTTGCCAAGTCCAAAAATACACATTTGAAAAATCCAGCTTTCTAGAAATCATTACTTTTTTTATTTTAAAAGGGGGAAGGTTAAAGTTCTCTAGACGACTCCAAGTTTGGGAGCTGTTTTGTGAACCTACAACATGCAGGAGATCTCTGCTAGTTAAAGAGGGTCTCCCTTAGACTGCAAAAACAAATCCATTGTAGAGAGCAGGAATATTAAGAACAGCCACATAAATAGTTCGGTTCATTCTAACAATAGTGGAGCGTGATCATAGGATCCTTTCTATGTTTTCTTCTTCTTTTTTTAAATCACATGCCAAGTGCAGAACACAGGAGGTAGGTATATCATAATCCAAGTCTACCATAAAGAGGAGACTTAAGAGCAAACAGAGAGTTTACCATAAAGTGCAAACTAGTGATCAACCTCGAGACGTAAGAAAAAAAGCTGATGGGACAGCTTCACTGTACAGAGGGACAGTGGCCTAAATTATTCTCCAAAAGCAACCGAGGAGTTTTGGGAGGTAAAGAAACAGAATACTCTGCGGTGGCCAGTTCACTCACCTGATCTATATCCTCTCAAGCATGAATTTCACTTGTTGGAAACAAAGCCAGAAAGGCACACAGACACACAGCAGCTGATTAGAGTTGCGGTAAATGCTTGGCAAAATAGAAAGAAGGAAACATGTGATGGGCATTGGTTCTCAGCTTTAGAGAGTAATTTCCTGCACCGTGTTAAAAATAAAAAAGCCTTCAGTCAAAAGTTTGGACACACCTTCTCATTCAATGTTCTTATTTTATTTTATTTTTGCTACATTGTAAATTAATACTGACGTCATTCGGACTACGAAGGAACACATAAGAAATCGGGGAGTAAACTTAAAAAATATTAAACCAAAATATGTTATTATTCAACGTCGGCACCTTTTGCTTTGATGACAGCTTTGCACACTCTTGGCATTCTCTCAATCAGCTTCATGAGGTACTCACCTGAAATGGTTTTCCAACAGTCTTGAAAGAGTTCCCAGAGGTGCTGAGAAACCGTCTCAATTGAGTTTAGATAAGATGATTGTGGACGCAACACTCCATCATCCACTTTCTTGGTCAGATACCCTTACATAACCTGGAGGTGTGTTTGGGGTCATTGTCCTGTTGAAAAACAAATGATGGTCTCTATAAGCGCAAACCAGATGGGATGGCATGTCGCTGCAGAATGCTGTGGTAACCATGCTGGCTAAGTGTGCCTTGGATTTGCCCCCCCCCCAATACCTTCACACTTCCTCCTCCATAATTCACAGTGGGAACTACACATGCAGGAACTGTCCGCTCACTTTTTCTGTGTCTTACGAAGACATAGCATTTGGAACTAAAAATCTCAAATCTGGACTCATCAGACCAAAGGACAGATTCTTTGTGTTCCTGGCCCAAGCCATTCTCTTTCTCTTGTTGTTCTTCTTAGAAGTGGCTTCTTTGCAGCAATTCGACCATAAAGTCCAGATTTACGCAGTCTTCTCTGAACAGTTGATGTTGCTACTGGAACTCTGTAAAGCATTTAGGTGGGCTCTTATCTGGGGTGCTGTTAACTTGTGGATTCTGAGGCTGGTAACTCTGATGAAGTTATCCTGTGCAGCAGAAGTAACTCTTGGCCTTCCTTTCCTGGGGTGGTCCTGATGAGAGCCAGTTTCATCATAACGTTTGATGGTCTTTGCGACTGCACTTGAGGACACTTGACTGACCTTCATTTCTTAAAGTAATGATGGACTGTCGTTTTTCTTTACTTAGCTGAGTAGTTCTTGCCATAATATGGATTAGAACATTACTCAAATAGGGCTATTCACTGTATACCAGCTTTACCTCTTCACAACACAACTGATGGTCTCAAACGCATATGATATGTGTGGACACCGTGCTCTTGTGCTCGCAGCTTCTCCAAAGCCCAGAGGACGACAGTTTGATCTGTAGACGAGGAGAGAAAGGTCTGATTGGGTGGGTGCCACCTACACTGGATCACCTTGTCCCAGTGCCTACTTTAAAGAATATAAAATTAAAACATATTCTGGTTTGTTACACCCTTTTTTAGTTTACGCCATATGTATTTCTTCATAGTTTGGATGACTTTAATATTGATCTACAATGAAGACAATTTTTAAATAATGAAAAACCACAGAATTAGAAGATGTGTCCAAACCTTTGACTGGTGTATGTATGTGTTTATATATATATATATATATATATATATACCAATCAGTTGCTTCTCGATTTTTTTTTCATTTCAGAACTGTGTTTGCGTACATATCCAAAATTATAAAAATTTGGCACTGTGCAATAATTCCTGGACCTCTTTCTCTGGTTTTTTGTTTGTTTGTTTTTTTGCAGCCAGCTATAAGCTGCCACCAAAAGATCAGCAATCATGACAGCAGAGGAGACAATCAACATTAAGGAGGCTGAGGTGATCAAACTGATCCTGGACTTCCTCAACTCCAGGAAGCTGCACATTAGCATGCTGGCCTTGGAGAAGGAAAGCGGCGTTATCAATGGACTCTACTCTGATGACATGCTTTTCCTCAGGTACATACTGGTATGGCACGACCGTGATGGAGAGAAGGTTTTCAAAGGATTCTTAAATTGTTCATTTGTTGTTTTCACCAGGCAACTGATTCTGGATGGCCAGTGGGAGGAGGTGATGCAGTTCATTCAACCATTAGAAGGAATGGATAAGTTTGACAAGAAAAGGTGAGAGATGTGCGATTATCATCTAATTGTTTTAAATTCAACACATTTAAGGAGCAGAGTGTTTTGATTTGGATTTTTGAGTTAGAGTTGTCTATTCTTCAAATATTATATAGTGTAGAGTAGAGATGACGTTTCCTCTCACTGGTGTCTAGACTGGTTTGGCCAATAAAGCAGAAGTCTGGTAGAATTATGAACTGAACTGGGTCATGTCCCAGTACTGTAGTGGTATGATCATGTTGTTTCATTGTTTCATACCAGTATCCAGCCATGCTGCTCAAAAGTAGAATGTTTTTAAGCACAGTTTGTGACATCTACGTTTGTGGTTCCAGGTTTCGCTACATCATATTTAAGCAGAAGTTTCTGGAAGCTTTGTGTGTTAATAATGCCATGTCAGCTGCTGAAGACCCTCTCAATGTATGTATATTTTTATATATATATATTTTTTCTTTTTTTCCATTCCATCCATCCATCCATCCATCCATCCATCCATTTTCTTCCACTTATCCTTAAAAAAAACATTGTAGTGTATACATTGGCTCTTGGGCAGTGTTCAACTTGAAGAAATTCTGATTTACTAGTTAAACAACAGTTTCTTTCAATGATTTGCAATTGTTCTGGAAGAAGCTTAATTTTCCAGAGTGAGCAAGCTTATAGAAAACAGACTGTGGCTGGCCACATATAATAAGCTCTCTACTTAACCACAGATAAGTAAAATTGGCAGGTGGGTTGGTATCTTCTTAAGCTGGTAAAAAGCCAGTTTCACAGCAGGTTTTACTCACTGCCATCCTATTGTATGATAATCTGCGTTTTTATTGAACAGCTGATGTCATCCTCTATCAGCAAAATACAAGTGGGCTGCTATTATTAAGCACACCAGAATATAATCACTCACTGGCCCTCCTAAATTTTCTGCTTCTACAGCTGGAGATCACCATGCAAGAGGCTGTCAAGTGCCTCCACAGTCTAGAGGAGTTCTGCCCGACCAAGGAGGACTACAGCAAGCTGTGTCTCCTCCTCACCCTGCCGCGCCTCACCCATCACGCAGAGTTCAAAGACTGGAACCCAAGCACGGCACGAGTCCATTGCTTTGAAGAGGCCTGTGCGATGGTAGCCGAGTTCATCCCTGCAGACAGAAAGCTGAGTGAGGCAGGCTTCAGGGCTAGTGGGAACCGCCTCTTCCAGCTGCTTATCAAGGGGATCCTTTATGAGTGTTGTGTAGAGTTCTGTCAGGTAATTTTGTGCACTGTTAGTGAAAAGAGTGATAATTATACTTAAGTGGCTGTTAAAAGGCTCAAACCTAATGCTACCTCTCCAAACCTGTAGAGATGCTCAAAGCCATTGAACAGGGTTTTATTGCAAGGTAACCTGTTGCTTATACAAAACCCCGTCTGGTTTTAGCACATTTATGTCTCAGAAAGTTTACAGAACGAGTTTTAAGCAATAAGTGTGATTGGGCGTTTCTGTTTTGTAGAGTAAAGCAACAGGGGAGGAGATCACAGAGGGTGAGGTTCTGCTTGGTGTGGATTTGCTGTGTGGGAACGGCTGCGATGAGCTGGATTTGTCGCTACTCTCCTGGCTGCAGAATCTCTCCCCAGGTGCCTTCACCTGCGCCTTCCAGCAGAAGACCCTCAACATCCATGTGGACCGGTTGGTGAAGCCCAGCAAAGCCGGCCACGCCGACCTCCTCACCCCGTTAATCAACCGTCTGTCACCATGTCCTACCTCACCCTTTCGTCAGAGACCTCATTCGGCCGACACCTACATGTCCAGATCCCTCAACCCAGCTCTGGACGGCCTGTCTCATGGTCTGGCAGCGCAGGACAAGAGAGGCCTGGAGGCAAACATGAAGTTCGCTCTCAGTCGGAGCCTCGTGGAGAATAACGTGCATCAACAGGATGATTCACCTGAGAGGTAAGGGCAAAAAAACTGGAAAGGAATATTTCCTATGTGCTCTTGGGAATAAATATAAATCATATTTTGCCATACAAACACTTAACTTTTTATGCTGTCAAAAATTTTCCTCCTTATTCAGCATTCTAATTAAAAATAACTATTTAATCAAATATGTCGGTGTAGATTCTGAGTCATCCAGGTCATGGTAGTATCAAGAGCTTGAAAAAAGGTGACGGGACTTCTTTAATTTTTTAAGACATTTCACCCCTTTTCCAAGAGGCTTCTTTAACTCTAAAACCAAAAGGTGGAGAGTCCCACATGAGCCAAAGTGTGGAAATGAGCCACGCCTTTTTTCACATATTGGCTCATGTGATGATGCACATGAAGAATAATGGATCAACAACCACCTCCAAAGAGGACAACCCCCACTAGGGTTCTGAAACCAAATGGTGGAGAGTCCCAGGTATTTACACCTTTGTGGGGACTCTCCACCATTTGGTTTCAGACCCAGAGAAGCCTCTTGAATAAGAGGTGAAATGTAAAAAATAAAAAAAACACAGAAGCCCAGTCGCCTTTTTTCAAGCTCTCGAGACTATACACTTGAATCCAACTCATAAACCCCAGACTCAAAATGCCCCTTGACCTTTCTTGCAAAGCTTAATTATTTAAATCCTCACTAATCCTTAATTACAAACAACTAATCGCTCAGGGTATTATGTAAAATGCCTTCTTTATTTTAAATCCCTCTACTGTATATTATTACAAAATTTTCAGATATATTTGGGATAGGCTCCAGCCCTGCCCCTACCATGAAATGGATCAGCAGTCACAAAAATGGATGCATGGATAGGACTGATTTTGTTTCTATATTTTTCATGTTGGTCAGTTTTTACATGAGGTTCTTATGAAAAAAATACAGCGACAGTACTCATAATGTATACTGTAAGCCAATACAGCTTTCTTTTCTAAAGCTTTGTCTGTTTTCTGTAGCGTGTCCATTTGCAACTCCAAGTATCAAATCCAATATTAAAGCTTGTTGTATTCTTCTTTCTATCGCACCATTAATTCCATAATACCTGCTTTAACATTGATGCTCCACTTCCTCTGTCAACAGTGCTGCACCAAAGTGTTAAATATAATCTAAATTCAGCATAAACCCTTTCAACTCATAATTGAAAACCATAGCACTGATCTTTATCAGTGCTATGGTTTTTCAGTACTTTAATACATTAATTAGAGAAAGATACATTTCCTTTCCTTGGTCATAATGGCTCATTTGTCCATTACTATTCCCCTTATTTTGTGACCAGGCCAGGACCTCACATGGTCATGTAGTTTGTCCGTCATCATGTAATTCATTTGCCAGTCAGTTTCTCTACTGTGGATTGAGAACAGGGGGCAGAACTGGTAAGTTGTAGCCCTCTGTGAGATTTATGAAAGAACTGAGGAGGTAAGGCAGGATGGTTAAAGTCTACCAGGCTGTTACAAGTTTGCTTTACAAGGTGTCTGCAAATCAATTGCCGAGGCTCTAAGGTAGAGACAAGAGGCTGTGAGAGTCTCTCTGGCCCCACCTGCTGGATGCAATTAAGCTGCACAAGTAGGCACAAAGTGAGATCAGAAAATGAACCAGTGTTCATGTGATATGCACCTATATGAGGTTATAGTTAATGCATTATGCAAAACAGCAGAAATGTTATTATAGATGACAAATCTAGACTAATCTTTAATCTCATGTTAATAAAGTTCCAGGGGTTTTTTTCATTTGACCTTCTTACTGTTTGCGTAACCCTCATAGACAAAATGTTTTGGCTTGAAATATAATGTATTTCCTACATTGTGTCATTGTTAAAATTAAATAAACTGATTGGCACGTCTAACTATAGGAAGCACCCACAAGGCCTGGATGGACCAAACGCCACACGCACGCCTCTGACTCCTGGTAAAGATGGTGGACCACCCTGCAGCACAGAAAAACACGAGGTATGAACTGCAGACCATAAGCGGCAGACCTGTGTGTGTGGTTTAGGCCTTAAATCGGCCAGTGTCATCTGCTGTTTAAAGGTGAAAGTGAATGAATGCCAAGCTTCACCTTCCGGTGCTCAGATTGAAGTAGTTTCATGAATGTTATGAAGAAAATGCCACAGCTATCTATCTTGTCGCTTGAGTCAAAGTCAAAGAAAGCTTTTCAGTCTAGAGTCAAAGGTATAGAAACAATTTCCCCTGAACCCCTGAACTGCCTGGTTTCACTCTCTTTATTGCATTATAAATCCTGCCTGAATTCTATACTACACCTCCGCATAGGGCATTTGCACCTTGCTGCCCCCTGTCCCAGTGTAGCAGGGTGGAGCTCATGGACACTGAAAACACATAATCTGCTTTGATATGCGGCTACATCCAGGATGGCCTCCTGCTTTCATCATAGCTCATCTTTATTCATCCCAGGCGCCATCTAGGGGAGCAGAGTACTTTAAAATTATATCATTTTGTGTGTGAGAGTGTACGTGTATCAAAAGTGTTGAGAGGCATGAAGGATAATATACTGTAGACTCAATGCGATGAGTTCCTTGAAAACTTTTTTATGGGATGGATGATGGAGGACAAGGCCTTGGGACTTGAAGCGCTGTCAGTAGTGGCTCCGGGAATGAGTTTGTCTGTTGTATGTGTGTGTGTGTGTGTGTGTGTGTGTGTGTGTGTATGTGTGAGAAAGAGCTCTTCCAAGCTTTGAAGGGTTTGCTTTGGTAAAATCAAAAAATACTGTTTCAGGGATTTCTACATTTTCTGTAAAAACAGGTTGACAGTTTAAAATTTTTTTTTTTTGGCTTATACTGAGTACTTGTGTGTGCCCAGCGTCGTGACTCCACAGAGCACATCCAGGAGTATTACAGGCAACGGCTCCGCGTGCAGCAACATCTGGAACAGAAGCAGCAGCAGAAGCAGCTTTACCAACAGATGCTGCTGGAAGGAGGAGTGAAGCCGCAGGATGGAGCCCAGCACAACCTCACTGAAACATTCCTCAGCAGGTGAGGAAGACATACTTCAAAGTTTTAGCGTCAGTGAGGAGTGAAACACAATTTGGGTGCTATGAGAAATCTTGTCTTTGTCTAGATCCATCCAGAAGTTGGAGGAGATGAATCTAGGCATCGACCATTGTGGAGATGAAATGATTGCACATCTGGGCCAGCAGTGCAACGGGCTGACGGGGAACAACAGCACATCTAGCCCCAGGATGTCTCACACACGTCACACACCAGATAAAGGGCCGCCGAGGGACAAGCCAGGTGGGGTGAGCAGCAGCACTCCGGTAAGCACCGGGAGCCATAGCTTGCCTTTGCTCAGCGAGTCCCCGGTTCCTGGCACTAAAAGGTAAGAGCCTGCTTTTATTGGTCTTCACCAAAATATTCACCTCTTAGAAGTTAGTCTCACGTTTTGCTGGTGTGTATGGCGTGATTCTACTGAGCTTTCAGCTGCTAATTAACTGAAATGTGTCATATTGATTTCATGTTGATCTGAGAAAAGAATAAATTATTCCTGTGTTGCTCTAAAGTAAATGCACTTTCTCTTACAGCCAGCATTTATTAATTATGATAAAGTATTTGAAAAGTTTTACAGTCTTGACATGAGTTTGTGTGTATGTGTTCTTGAAGAATCACAGCATCCGGTCCCACAGGGCAGGAAGATTCTGGATGCCCCGGAACACGTAGCACACATGAGGTATATAAGCACACTTCCAAGTCCAGCAGACCCCTGTTGGTATTTTACTTGAATAGTTCCACGTGATCTGGTTAAGAGAAATGCGAGAACATCTGCAAACTTGATGACATTCTTAGGATTATTTTTCCTCTTCTTGTGCAGCCAGCAAAGTCCAAAACACAGTTTGTTAAAGTGAGCCAGCTAGAGGACACACAGGCAGTGCGTGCAGTGGCCTTCCACCCCTCTGGTGCTCTGTATGCTGTCGGCTCCAACTCCAAAACCCTGAGAGTCTGTGCCTATCCGGAAACACTAACCACCAGGTAGGAGCAACTCACAGGCACTTATCACACTATGAGAGATTTTGTACAAGGGTTGCATGTAATAATATAATAGATGATGACCAGCAAATACTGGAATTATTGCAAATGTCCACACAGATATGATAGAAATTTTTTTTTGTATGTTTTGAGCATTTTGATGAGTTAAACAGCTTATTTTCTTTTCTTGTATGGGCTTAAAAATGTTTGCATCACACAGCTGAATACCTTGGAGTACAAATATTCTGTCAGTAAGCATGAAGGGACACAAGTGTTCAAGAATAAAGGAAAAAAACTGTTTGTTTTTTTTGATGAGGTGTAATTCAATTCAACTTTATTTATATATCACCAATCACAACAACAGTCGCCTCAAGGTCCTTTATATTGTAAGGAAAAGAGCCTACTACAGTATAATAGAGAGAAAATTCCAACAGTCTGACGACACCCCCCACCCCCAAAAAAAGAAAAAAAAAGCGAGAGTGCACTGGACGACAGTGGGAAGGAAAAACTCCCTTTTAACAGGAAGACAGGAAGAAACCTCTGGCAGAACCAGGCTCAGGGAGGGGCAGCCATCTGCTGTGACTGGTTGAGAGTGAGGGGAGAGAGACAGGATTTGTTTTTCATCAAAATTAAAATGAAAGTTCACACATGGAAAAAGTCCAAATTATCTAAATTCAAGCAACTTTTTTTCCCTTAAAGGTAGATTTTAGAAGTTATACCTTCCTAGTTTTACAGTTTGGGGGGGGGATTCCCCCGTCTGTGTCTATTATGTGTTTGCTTCTTTAGTGGTTCTGGAGCAGCGAAGCAACCAGCTGTGCGCTTCAGACGGAACAAACATCACAAGGGCTCAATCTACTGTGTAGCCTGGAGCCACTGTGGACAACTGTTGGCTACTGGCTCCAATGATAAATATGTCAAAGTCTTGCCTTTTAATGCAGACAGCTGCAATGCCACAGGTACACACAATAAGTCATATATCAGCAAAATAAGTTTAAGCTTATTGTGCTTCTTCTGTTACTAAGCTGCTTGGAAACATCTGTATTTCCACACAAATGTATTCCTCTGATTCAGGCCCAGACCTGGAGTTCAGCATGCATGATGGTACCATTAGGGATCTGGCCTTTATGGAAGGTCCTGAAAGTGGAGGATCTATCTTGATCAGTGCTGGAGCTGGGGACTGCAACATCTACACTACTGACTGTCAGAGAGGACAGGGCCTTCACGCCCTGAGTGGACACACCGGTACATCGGCTCTTTATCTGCAGCTGACAGACAGTTTTGAGCAAACTCTGGGTCGGGGTTCTCAAAGTGCTACTGTACTGTACTATGCTACTGTAGCCCTCACACTTATGTTGGCTCCCAGTCACGAAAACTTTGCTCTAGATTCTTTGAAATACACTTGCTAGTAATTTAGCTTACCAGCATGGGTCTGTCATGAAGCTATAATTAGAGATTTAAAAACTACCTGTTAGGATGTTTTTTTTTTCCTAAACATGAATCCAAAACATGAATCCAAATTCAGAGTTGTTAAAAAGATGTAAAAAGGGCTGTTGTAAACACAACTCAGACATTGTGTGCTGTTTGAACAGGTCACATCCTGACTCTGTACACATGGGGAGGGTGGATGATTGCCTCAGGGTCACAGGACAAAACCGTTCGCTTTTGGGACCTGCGTGTTCCCAGCTGTGTTCGGGTGGTGGGCACAACTTTGCATGGCACAGGTGAGTCGTATATCGTGACTGAAACTACAAATCATTTGTACCACACTGCTACAGGTCAGAGTAATTTTACAGGAAGACACAAAGACTTTTATGAACGCCCATAAAATAGAGGTGGGGGGGAGCATAGGTACTGAGAAGTGGTCTGTGGTCCCCACCTGCAGAACCACTCCTTTATTGAATGTGTTTTGCTAATTGCCAATAATTTCCACCTGTTGTCTATTCCATTTGCACAACAGCATGTGAAATTGATTGTCAGTCAGTGTTGCTTCCTAAGTGGACAGTTTGATTTCACAGAAGCTTGATTTACTTGGAGTTATATTGTGTTTAAGTTATTTTTTTTGAGCAGTGTACTTATAAATTTGGCACTTTATTTGTGGGATTTTCACTGGAATCTCTCTGAGTTTTGTAAGGTTTTGTTGACTAAATCTAGACACAAAATGAAAATTTAAGTCTGATTTTTGTATTTCTAACTTTTATTACATAAACATTTTGTTGCTTCACCAGTCATCTCACCTAAAACAAAGTCCTTATTCTTAAATGATACAAAAGACTCTCCTCAATAAATCCAGTTACTGTTATTTCAAGAGTCTAAAGAAATGCTCTCCTAGCATTAGCATTGCTTCAGCTATCTCATCTCTCCACTTGGAGCAGCAAATCATGCAGATGATGATTAAATCAGTTGTTCAATAAAACCTTGTTTGCTGTCTGGGTTAAAAGCTGTCTGATAGTGACATGAAGGACACCTGTGCTGTGGTAGCAGTTTATCTCCTGCCTGCATGTTTGTAGTTTATCAACTGTCTTATTGCTGCCTCTTATGAAACTCTTATTAACTTGATCATGTAGCAGATAAAACCATAATCAGGTGCTGCAGTTCAGTAAAGTAAAACAATAAAACAGCAAGTCTTTTTCTTTATAGTTTAGTATTAGTTGTTTGACAGATGCAAAACATTTCATCACCGTTTTTCTCTGCAAATTAACACTGGATGCATATCTGCACAAAAATGATTACCTTCTCCATGCCTGCATACGAGCTTCAGGCTCTCACTGTGAGAAACTACTCCCTGCTTCTTTTTAAGCTGCATCCAACAACATAACCTTTCTTTCTTACAACTGTACTCACTCAGGAAGTGCAGTTGCTTCAGTGGCAGTGGATCCCAGTGGCCGCCTGCTCGCCACCGGTCAGGAAGACAGCACCTGCATGTTGTACGACATTAGAGGAGGCCGCATAGTCCAGACGTACCGCCCCCACAGCAGCGACATACGCTCTGTGCGCTTCTCACCTGGAGCCCATCATCTTCTCACTGGTTCCTATGACAACAGGATCATAATCAGTGACCTTCAAGGTAGCCGTGTCCAGACAGAATGCGTGCTACACACAAGGCTTTAAATGAGACTTTGCTTGAATTTAAAAACTCATTTTTGAAAAGCTTTAACTTGTGTTTGTAAGCCAGCCCTGTGTGCCATTTTACCCTTCTCTGACCCTAGGTGACCTAACAAAGCCCCTCCCTCAGATAGTGGCAGGGGAGCACTGGGACAAGGTGATCCAGTGTAGGTGGCACCCACACGATCGGACCTTTCTCTCCTCGTCTGCAGATCGAACTGTCGTCCTGTGGGCTCCGGGCCCCTGAGATTTGGAGAAGCAGCGAGCACAAGAGCACAGTGTCCACACATAACACAGCGTGCAATGGCTGACTGCTGCGAGGTGTGCACACATACTTATCATCAAGATCAACCTGTTTATATGTCGATGAGTTTAAAGATGAGTGTACATGTGTGTGTGTGTGTGTGTGTATTAGGGTGGCAGGTGTGTTTTTGAGCCAGAAAAGCCGGTCACTTTAAAGAGGACAGTTTGTGCGTGCGTGCGTGCGTGCGTGCGTGTGTGTGTGTGTGTGTGTGTGTGTGTGTGTGTGTGTGCGCGCGCGCGCGCGTGTGTGCGCGCACAAAGGAATCTCTATATATGTCTTCGGATTTGTGCCAGTGTGTGCTCAAGTAAACATGGATTTCTGGAAATCTGTATTTGGCTTTGTAGTGTGAATAAAATTTAAGGGAAAGTAATATTTTGGAGATGCCGCAAAAAGAAGGAAAAAGCATAATCTCAGGTTTCCATTTGGAATCCATGTGATGTCGAATTCTTAAATATACATAGAATGTGTCTGCGTGTTCGCCTAATACCTTTCTGCTTGTGGCTTTTATAAGTTGAGCAAAAATTAACTGGCAAATGTGGTGTAAGACTATGGAGGTGGTTAATGCAAGCATATTTTGAAAATTTTTTTTAGCTCTTCTCACAATGCCCAAGTAAATGCACTCAAAACATGAAAGTAAATTAAGAAAGAATTTTGGAAGTCTGGTGTGACGTGACATCAAGCATTTTAACGGAGCGATTCATTTTATAATTTCAACAGGAAGCAGCAACAGAACTCCCTGTTCAAGGGAAGAAGCCACTTTTGGTTATGCATATCATAATGTGCCTTTTTGTAACTGTTGTATAGATTTTTGGATGTCTGAATTGATTGACAGATGTATTTTTTCATTTGCAGCTTTATTTTGGTATTTTGCCACATGCTTTGTCAGCTGCAAATTCAAACAATATCTCTGCACCCATCAGCATCACTTACATGGATAAAACAGTTTTTTTTAATTCCTAAGTCATCATTTACATAAAGGTTCAAAGTAGAGTATCATTAGGTCGTGCCAGAAAGTTTAAGGATTCATTAGCAAACCTTAAAAAAAACACTGAATGTAGACAGCCGTGAGAGTCCACAACATTCGTCTTTTATACAAAAATGAGAGAGAGGATGTCAGCAGACTAATGTCAAAACAATGGTAATGATGCACTTTAAAGAGATGCTTCAGGACTGCACAGTGTGAAACGGCAATGTTGTTGACTTCTTTAACTTTTAGCTTCTGTTTTACTGAGTAACTCTCTCACACGTGCACCAGGTCTTTAGAGAGATGAGTGCAGGGTGAGAGGATGAGGGGTTTATTGTATTGTGCATTACATTTGACCTTATTTATGACTCTTGATGGGATATTCAGTGTCACTGTCCACCTGTAATTATATGCACAAATGTGTCACAAGTAAGAGAAGTGCCAAGGGGTCATTAGGGTTCAAACTGTTCAAATAATAAAGTAGTGACTGTCTAACACAAGTTCTTTAATGGACACTGTGAAACTGACTGGCAAAATAAAGATATCAAGTGAAAAATGCATGTGTTTTATATTTTACTGTATGCATCACATACTCATACTCCTACTTATTAGGTACACCCTGCTAGTACTGGGTTTGACCCTTTTTTGCCTTCAGAAGTGCTTTAATTCTTTGTAGCATGGATTCAACAACATCCCTTAGAAATGTTGCTCCATATTGACAGGATGGCATAACACAGCTGCTGCAGATTTTTCAGCTAAACATCCATGATGTGACTACCCCGTTCCTCCACATCCGAAAGGTACTGGATTGAGATCTGGTGACTGTGGAGGCCAAACTGTTCAAGAAAAAAAGTTTGACATGATTCGAGCTTTGAAGATGAGCACACTGCGGTCATAAAACGATGGACGTGGTCAGCAACAATACTCAGGTAGGCTGCATTTAAACAATGTTCAGTTGGTATTAAAGGAGCAAGAAAATACCCCCACACCACCACTAGCAACCTAAAACGTTAGTACAAGGCAGGATGCTTTCATATTGTTTATGCCAAATTCTGACCTATACCATCAAAATAATGCAGCAGAAATGACCAGGCAACATTTTTTTCCAATCATATTTTGTCCAAATTTGGTGATTCTGTGCAAATTGTAAGTTTCCTGAGAGGAGTGACATCTGGTGTGGTCTTCTGCAGCTGTAGCCTATCTGTTTCAAGGTTCAGCGTGCTGTGCATTCAGGGATGCTCTTCTGCATACCTCGGTTGCCATGAATAGTTATTTCATTCAGATAGCTTGAAGCAGTCTGGCCTTTCTCCTTTGACTTCTGGCATCAACAAGACCATTTTCACCCACAGAACTGCTGCTCATTGACCCTGCCATATTTTCTGCTTTCCTGACCTTTCTCTGTAAAAACCCTGGTTGCGGGGAAACTCGCAAGTTTCTATGCCATGTTCAAAGTCATTTAAATTCCCAGTTTGAACTTCAGCAGGTCATCTTGACCACATCTACATGCCTAAAAACACTGAGCTGCTGTCATGTGATTGGCTTTAACAAGCAGTGGAACCAATATACCTAATGAAATGGCTAGTGAATGTACATCACTGCTTAAAAATGACCTTAGTCCCTGTGTACACAGGCTTGTGCAAAATGAGCACAGTTACATGCAAGTGCAGGGTGCACACAAGTTCAACTTTTCCTCTGTTCCTCTGGGCAGTTGCCAACATAGGACTGCTAGTGACTATCCAGCATACTCCTATTGCTGCCGTTGCAGTAGTGTAGTTTTTGGCCTTTGACTGAAGAGAAACTAATACATTTGCACAGTGTGCCACACCTGATTAACTATTTTTGATTAAAAGTTGAAAAATGAGGGCAGGAACGATATGAAGTTTTGCAGCGCACAGAGAGAGATCAAGTGCAAGAGTTTAGAGATGCACTGGGGTGATGAAAGGATGCAGGCAACTGCAGAGAAGAGAGCAAGAGAGGGATTTAGCATCACTCACATGCTGCGCTCGATCATTCCCTCTTTTGTGCAGTGGACAATGAGGGCCAGAGGTACGGGGGGCTTAAAAAGGATACGCACACAGTTACAGCCAGCAAACCTGGAGAGGGACCAGCCAAACCAGAGGTATCAGTAAAAAAACAAAGAAAACCTTAACTTAGTGTTGCAGACAGTTTCTTTTGAGGCCTTAAAAAGCAAATGGACAGAGCAAGACCTACAAAGATATAGAAGATATGAAATGTCAAAACTGCTGCTTTTTTTTTTCTTTTCAACTGGGAAAGGATCTGTATAGCTTACAAACTGGACCTGGGACCATGATGCTGCTTCAAGTTAACTGTCTGGCACATTTTGGACCCTTTGGATGTTCGGGAATCTGATCATTTCAGGGCTCTGCTGTGAGAAATTCAGGAAAAGTCCATGTGTGGTGTAATTGCTGGTTTACTGGCTGGCTGACAGAGAGCAGCAGTGCTGACAGTTCATTTGCTCAGTAATGGAAGATTAGTTTGTGGTGCACGGAGGGGAATTAGCGATGAACAATAGCTCTGAACTGCCTGTTAGGCAAGCTTATTGTCATACAGCAGTTTGAGTCAAGTGCTTTTTTTTTTGGCTATGACCAATTTTAGAATTAAATTAGAGGCACGACTCAGTTACTTATCTGATGTGGTGATGCGAGATTTCGTTTTTAAACAGTACACTGCTTTTTTCAGTAAAATGCATCAAGATAACGTCTTGATATTTGAAAAGGAAAATGAATTTTAAATTGTTTTGAAAGAGATTGCATTCCTTCTCATCTTTGCCAGCCGTTTGCTGTCTTAGTAGAAATAGATGTAGATGTATAATAGATATCTTTAGTTGACGTGGCAGATGAAGAGGTCAGTTTTGTGTATTTTTTTATGATCATGTGGGGGTCTCAAGGGTCCAAAGGAGAGAAAATTTAAAGACACCCCCCCCCAAAAAAATGTAATGACTGTGTGCAGATGATATTTCAGGACATGAATGTTTAAAAAATATCTACAAACTCTTAATTATGTACTTTTTCCACTCTGTCCTCTTTTCCCCGAGCAGCTACTGAATGTTTAGGGGGGCAGTCTCTTCCCAGAAGTCTCCACAATGCTGTATACTTTAGCAGGAGGAGGCACACTCTGTGGTGTGGCCGCCCTCGTGCTTCTCATAGTTTCTACAGCAACGGACTTCTGGATGCAGTATCGATACTCTGGTAGCTCGGCCAATCAGGGGCTTTGGAGGTTCTGCATCAACCACAAATGCCATGCCCACACCATAACTGTAGGTGAGTAGCCTACTTCAGAAAGTGGCATTTGGGCAAGAGAAATAACAATCATAAATGTAATTGTAACAAAACTGCTTAAATATATGCAGATTTTTTTTTTTTACATGGTGCAACAGAAAACAGAGGAGAGGAGAAAAATTAGGTCATCATGGAAAGTTGAAACAAGTGCACATAATTTAGGTATATAGGCTTAATGACTGCAATCATTCAATACTAATAAGCTGCCTTTTTTTTTTTTTTTTTTACCAGATAGAAGAGTCATGAGGGTTCTGTAGATATCATCAAAATTGTGGCAGGTTTTGTCACTTTAAACATGATTTCTATGTGATACTTACTGATGAAAAATGAGGTGCATAATCTGCACATGCATACTCAACTTTTTCATTTCCAGCTTTCTGGGATGCCACACGGGCCTTCATGCTGCTGGCTGTGCTGAGCTGTTTCGCTGGCGTGGTGCTCGGCCTGAGCGCCTTCACTAATGGCACCAAGAACAGGAGAGTCCGTACAGGTGGCATCGCCCTGGTCCTGTCAGGTAAACAAGGAGTGATTGGATCACAAAATGTGCCCTGCATCAGGCTGTTTTCCCTGTCTTGGGCTTTTCTACAATGGGAGTTCATTTGGGATCACCTCCCACTGCAGAAATCATTTAGAACGTCTTATTCGTTCAAACTAATTAAATGAAATTTCTAGTGTTGATTTTTTTTTTCTATTTTGGGGCGACATAAAAAAGGGCTCAATGAAGTGTGCAGCTCTTTGTGTCTTCATATTTTACTCAGTAGACTATTGTTTTGTGTGTGTGTGTGCGCGCTCTATTCCCAGGTTTTCTTGCTCTGCTGGCTTTGGCAATTTACACCGGTGTGACCGTTACCTTCTTTGGCAAACGCTTCTTGGACTGGCGCTTTTCCTGGTCCTACATCATAGGCTGGGTTGCCATCATTTTGGCCTTTGCAGCAGGTGTGTATTTATTTTTGTCATGTTTATAATGAGTGAATTTTACAGCTGCTGTCAGCAGACTGTATTAGAGAGAGGCTTTATTATTATTTTTAATCAGTAATAAAATCACAATTTCAGTGTCTGTATGAGACTTTTGTCAAATGTCAAACTTGGTGCTCTCTCTGATAAAGTAACAAGGCAGCAGCCAAAGGATATATAGGTAAACTAAGCTGCTACTTCTGTCCTTGACATCTCTTTTATTATAATGCAGCCATTTTCTACCTTAGTAACAATCAGTGCTTCTAATAAGCTTTCTTTCTTTTGTCACCAATATATTTTTTTTTAATATATTCCAATTCATATATACATGTCATTTCCTTTTAGGCGTGTTTCAGCTCTGCGCCTATCAGCGGACCACTGCAGAACCTGCTCCCTCAAATAACCCGGACAGCTGAACAACATAAACACTCTGCTCGGCTTGCAGACTGTTGCAATGCATGTCACTGCTGCTTGAGTACCTAGAATAGAATAAATAAATATAGATTAATTTCTTGTTTCACTGCAATATAAAATTCAATAATTTCCCCTCCTCAGCTTTAAGAAATAACCATACTTTTTTGTTTTTGTGGTTAATGGCATTTTAGCTCATGTGACACTATGTGTCAACTAGGGCAGGTGTCACTTGTTACACCACTGATCAATTTTAGAGGCATTTTCACTTTAATATAAATACAGAAACCATTACTGTATGAATTACAGATTTAAAACCAGATGAAAAGTAGTATTCCAGTGCATTTACAACTTCAGTCAACCAGGAAAATCTGAAATTAAGAATCTCGTTTGAAGGTTATGTGACAGATTCTCCACTAGATGGTGCTCTAAGCCCACATACAAGAGGTATCTAACAGCACTATTCAAGCAGAGGGGCCTTTCTCCTCAAGTTATGTCACTCAGGCTTTCAACGAATTATGAGGTTTCAGTACATCTGGATTCTACCTGTTAGCTACTATATGAATCTCTTAACACTGGATTCTACACACTTACCCTAACTAGCCAGATGCAAGTTACATAAATATCTAAAGGCAAACACAAGGTTTCCACCACCAAGACACGAGCAGCCAACAGGTTTCGGTTCAACCATGAATAATCTGCATACGAACTAAAGAATCTATAGTTTTCCATGCCCGGGGTTTCCAGTTACTACTCATTCCTGATTCTATTGAATGCAAGTTTAAATGGTCTCTGCATCCATGCATGCAACTAAATCCTAAGCAGTCCTTGTGGTTAAGACAAATTTCTCAGCAAACACTGACATGAACTGCAAGTGGTTTTAAAGGTGTGTAATTATTTAGACTGGATACCATCCAAGTTACCTGCGCCACTCCCAGACTTCATATTTTCCATCCATTTACCATGTCAAATGTATTCAAAATAAAAAAGGCAACCAAAAATAATCA
Organism: Pterophyllum scalare; assembly: GCA_024447675.2. Classification (NCBI taxonomy): domain Eukaryota; kingdom Metazoa; phylum Chordata; class Actinopteri; order Cichliformes; family Cichlidae; genus Pterophyllum; species Pterophyllum scalare. Next base: position 122,686 of record JAMQGT020011850.1, read on the forward strand.
CAAAATTTATTTTGAAACATCTGATTTATTTTAAACAGTAGCAAAGCCATCTCACAGAGACTACTTTGAACTACACAGAATGAAAATAAATATGGGACAACAGTAGAATTAAGGACATTAACAAATGATACAAAATTATTTACAACACTCAATAGTGCAAAACCTCACAACTACTGCCCTCGCTGAATTAAATGAGTCTTGAGGACAGTACTTGTGTGCTGCCCCCAAGTGGAGGATTATAAGAACTGACAGTAATGAATATGGCATTGACAATAACCTTAACTAATCATGAAAGACTCTCCTGAATAAGAATGTAGCAAAAGTAAAACCACTCACTACACCCGGTCAAGAAGAGCTTTCATAAAGAGGGTGAAATCACTGAGATGGATATGCATGTTAGTTGAAACTGATCGATCATATGGGAGGGAGGAGGGGGGCAGTTGAAGAAATGAGAAGAAAAAAAAGCAAAAAAAAAAAAGAGCAAGCATTCTTAGAAGACGAAAAGTTTGATCAACTGGTAAAGCTGAGTGAACTCAATGAAACCGCATTCCTTCTCAAAGGGCTACAGGAGAAACCACCAAAGACGTACAGAATGTGAACCCCACTGTATGCACAAGACTGAAATGACAAGAAAAACCAACCCATAACCACATGGCAGGTAGTGCCCCACCAGCCCTGAGTAAAATCAATTTGTCTTAAAGAGACCCCCCCCCCAAAAAAAATGGTCTAAGCACCTTTAGATACCACAGAACACCAGTTTTGCCATTTCTTCTCAATCCAAACAGCATCTTGGATTGTGACAGGCACACCACAGGTTTTTAAAGTGCGCTTGCTCGCTTGAGCTGTTTCTTTCACTCATAATTTTTTCTCTTCTTACACAATTTCTTCACCACAAACATCAAGTTCCACTTTAAAAAAAACAACAAAAAACTGCACACAGAAATTACATTTTTTCATGCATAACAATTTGTTGCATATTGAAATTTCTTTTTGGGACCACTTGTTTTGTTTTTGATAAACTTGGACCTTACAGTAAATCTGGTTATTTAAAAAAAAAAAAAAAAAAAAAATCCTCTTCAGGTGACAAAGCATACACAAAAATCAGTCAAGTGCCCATTTCCCCAGACACCTACATTAGAAATATATTACTGGTGCTACTTAAAAGAACCTGAAGAAACTCTAGAAATGTCACTTGGTCCTCAACAGGCCTGTCATAGAGAGGTTTGCACTTACTGGACATCAAAAAGACAGGTTTGAAATCTACTTCTGAAGACCAAAGTCAGAGAAAAGGTGTACAGAAAGACATCTTTGCCTAAGACAGCTTCCTATTAAGCTATTGTACTTGTGCATTGATGATGCATTCATCCAGTGGAGACTGGAAGGAACATAACCTCTAAGCAATGATCATTAAACAGGTTTAAATCATGCCAAAGATGAGTAATGAGAAGTAATACTGCAATAATTTTTCACTGGACAAAGAGAGAAAGGAGAAGACCATCAGGAAAGTATTGAGCCTCTGTGGGCTGATCTGAAGTTTGGATTTTAGCCATCGTCATTTCGACCCACTGCTGATTAGAGATATAAGAAAGTACCCAAAAGTTACTGAATTTAAAGAGACAGCACTGCTGATAGAGGGCTAAATAAGAGAAAGACATCATTTTATCTCCATGCAAAAGACGTGAACAGTGTATATCTTTGGCTATGCATAGCACTATGTCTCAAGTGGTGAGGTGGAATCATCAGCAAGCTAATGCTTATCGGTATAGCCCTGTTCAAGAATGCATGCTCAGGGAGACGAGAACAACAGAAATTCACAGATGTGGAACAGTTTCTGCCAGAAGCGTGCCCATCAACTTGGCTAATGTGGCACCTTGCTAAGATAGAGCCGTTTGGCTTTGGTTTGAACAGACACGCTGCAACCAGGCAGTGTGTGTGTGTGTGTGTGTATACAGTTTGGCTTGGCTCTATGTGACTAGGTTGTGGCATGTCCTTTTCTTTCACTGTTCTGTTTATAGGAAGTATAGCCCTTCAAGTCAACAAGTGTCTGAAATTGCACAGGTTGGCTACTCTTCCTTTAGGAAACAGCGCAGGCCACACTGAGAGCAAAGTCTGAGTACATTAGAAGTTCCCTGGCTGGTTCTGCTGGGAAGAGGCAGAAATAATCTTCCAATCATGAGTCAACCAATCTCTCCTTAAGTCACTGATTGTTATGTGTCTTGTCTGTACCTGTGAAAAGAAAGGGAAACTGTTAAGTGCGTCAAGCTACACCTACTGCAGGAATTCATTTTCTGCTTGCTCAGCTGCAATATTAACTTTGTCTTCCTTCAAGCAAACTCTTGATTAAAATGTAAATTAACTGGATTGGATTCTCAACATTCCCATCAAAATGATAACAGCACTTGTGGAAACAAACAGTGTGGAATTAGTGATGAATGTACAGAGTAATATTAAAGCTCTTGCCCCTCAAGTAGATTAACAGCATGTTTCAGGATGATTGAATGGAACTACTTTTTGATTTGAGTCCTTTAGAAAGAAGGGTCAGTGTAAACAACTGTTCTGAGTGATCATCTTTATCCTGTGATAAAGCATTTCTATCTTGATGGGAGTGCCATCATCCATAGGGCATTTGGGGGTCACAAAGGTGCATCAAGTTCTTCAGTCATGAGCTGCATTTTGCAATATGAACCTGTGTAATAATTCTTTTCACCTAGGATAAGTCAAATTTCCTTCTGGTATCTCAAGCTGCAGCTTTTCCTCTCTTCAAAGCACACAAACACAAAAAGAATTAACATCGAGAGACATTTTACCCGCTCTGTAAGTTGAACTCGGGCAGTGCGCCCAGGGACGTCAGCTGTTCCTCCAGGGCCACGATGCGCAAGCCAATGTAGCCTGAAGACAGCAGCAGCAGCAGAACCCTACAACATAACATAAGTCACGTCCACTGCCAAGGTGGTAAATGATCAAATAGCTCATGCTACAATTTTCCACACGTTCTTGGATAAACAGCTCTGAAAACTATTTCTATATTGTTTAGTCTGTGCTACAGTTTAAAAACAGTTATAAAGTCAGTGACTCTCTCTGCCTCTATACAAGTCACACTGGTGCCAGTGCAGTTTTAGGCAACATGCTATTATTATTATTATTAAAAATCTTGATGGGGGAAGGGGGAACTAACAAAAATAAAATAAAAACAAAACAAAACAAATGAATAAATCACATAAGTTGGCAAGCTAGACCTTTTATTTTGATAATATTCTACAAGATTATCTGGTTTAGAACCACTTTTGACCTTTTCCCCCTCCACAGCCTGAGAATTTGGAAGTGAAAGGCAGACTCAGAGAAGCTCATAAGATAAGGAAGTGGATAAAGCAAGACAGGTGGGGGAGAAGGCACTACTTACAAAATCAAGTAGATGAAGAGTAGAGTGTTGAGGTTGCTGGCTTCTCTGTGAACCACCAGGGACTTTGCTTTTTCAGTCACACTCCACACCCAGGATCCACCTGAAAGGAAAAAGGAAATTTGAACATAACACTAACACCAAGGTTTCTATTTGAACATTATTCATTCATGTAGTTAATTTTTATATCATCATCAAGCATATTTTAAAAGACATTTGTAGAGAATGAGATGTTGAAAAAAGTAATTTGGCGATAATTATAATTAAAAAAAAGTTTTAAATGGAAATAGCAGGTTTTTCTTTGTGTAAGGTTTCAAATATTAATGTCTAACAAAGCAGTTGTGATATTAAAATTTAGGTCTTCAAGACTTGATAATTATGGACAACTGCAAATGCTGGTAGCATAAAACCACACAAAGCCAAGCCAAATGTAGTGTTAATGGGTTGTGTTTGTTACCTGACACAGACAGCTCCTCTGTAGATGAGCTTTCACTCTGTTGCATATGCAAGCTCTTCATAGAGGAAGCATTTACACTAGGCACTGCCTCTGCAAGCAGGGGGAGGACGAGAGAGGGGGGGGGACAAAGTCAGTGGATTTGTATCAGACCTTGGTCTCCGTTCTTTATGAAATGAGAACAGCAAACACACAGTGCTGTCAGCTGAGGATTAGCAGTACTTTCAATTTGCTTTTCAAGTAATATCACATTATGAGTTACTAAGAAACAATACATTATCAAAACAAGCTCATTTTATATTAGTGGGCAAGACTGAGATGTGTGTTGAATTTTCACCTTTATGTGGTCTATGCAGGGGGTTGTCTTGTAAAGTCTGAGACTTGAAGCCGTTGAACTGGTCGAAGCTGTCGTCCAGACTGGACTGGCTGGAGTTCTGTCAGTAAGAGACAAACACACACAAAAAACACACTTTCAACAACACGGTGGGTGAAAAAGCAATCATGGTTTTAAAATGCAGGAAATCACTTACCACAGGTTTGCTCTTATCAAAACTGTGATCAGCTGAGGAGAAGAGAGGGCTACTGTTTGCACTGCCATCCTGAAACAGAAATTCAAAACATGTTGTCATTTATGACAAATTTGATTTTTTTGCATGATTTGAAAAGGTTTATTTAAATTGTACCTAAACAAAGAGGGTAGTAACAGTTGTTGACCCTTCTCATTTGCAAAATTAAATTTTTACAGAATTCAGATTTTTCTCAATGTCAGACTGAAAGCATTGCAACACAGAAGACATTTTCTCAACCATGCCACAGCAAAGAACATAAAAGACTGGAAAAGCACAATCTGTGCAAGACAACCGTTTCAACACTTAAAATAATGCGTGGATTTCCCTCTACAGTTTTACAATACTGTGATCCATTGCACAACTTTTGATTTTTAGTATTCCAACATTTGGCCTTAGCTACTCACCTCTAACTGAGGACAGACTGAACGCAAGAGCTGAAAACATGATTCTCTGTTCCGCAGAGCCACAAAGAGGTACTGCACAATGAGAGGGAATTTAAAGAAAACAAAATGAACATTAGCCATCACCCCTGCAGAAAAACCTCCATCATAAAGGTCACCCAATCAGTGACTGGACTACATATAAATCAGAGTTCAATGCTGAGCAAGGCTGACATTTGGCTTTCATTAAACAGGCTGCATACATGTTATCTAAAAGTGTGTGAGGCTAAAGGTAAGGAACTCACCTTATCTCCCTCAGTGGTGCGAATTGACAAGGCGTTCGGTACTAACAAAGCTGTATTCTGCTTCTTCACTCTTTTAATGCAGGAAACTGGAATCACTAACTGCAAAAGCACACACACAAACACACACACACCAGACCTAAAAATCAGTCAAATCCAACAATCAGTCAAAAAGAATGAAGCGCCAGGCAGGCCTGAGCTGATGCCTACCTTTGTGTCCTTAAGCAAAACTGAGGAAAAGAAACAGGCATGGGTGTCTGTGATGTACAGCCGACCATGGTAGGGCACTTCCTTCTGCAGGGCACAGATGTATGCTGGGAGAGGAGAGGGAAAGTGTTCAGTTTTATTCAGCTTGTTTATTTTCATTTGGTTCTCCATTTTATTCATTTTTCTTAACTTACCATGAATCAAGTCTTCATTCTCAGGAATGTCTGGAAACAACTTGTGAAATGTCTTGTTGTGCTTTCTGAAACTCTATTTAAAAAAAAAAAAAAAGAAAAGAAAAAAAAAGAAAAAGGCAAAATTGGATTGTTATTTAATTAATATTAAATACTTTTGTCATCTGTTTAGTTTTAAAGTTAAGGTGGACTTACACTTTGTGAGCCAGTGCCCTCAGTCTTCTCAAAGCCTTTGCTGTCAACATCAAATGTCTGTGCCCTGCAAAAAGAGCACAGCTGGGTTAAAAAGGAAGTAAACACCTCATTTTACCCACATGCACCATATGTATTCGCAATCAACACCTGGCCTGACTTTTCCCTAGATTAGAAGGCTCATGTGAACCTTCCCTGATAGAACCTGCGTCAAATGAGCAGGGAAAAATATGCAAAATTCTCTTGACTATGTTTTGGCATCTTGAGTTGCAGTTCTTCCTTTGACAACCACATACAAACACAGAGCTGGGTAGCAAAAAAGCAGCGATGGAATAACTGTGTTTTGAGATAATGTTTTACTGAAGATAACAATTACCCTCCTTAAATGTAAGCGTAATAACTTTGATGGAAAACCAGTTCAGCAAGCTTAAAAATGTGGACAATTGATATTTTAGACTGCTCCCACACACCCTTGATACATTTTCCACTACCACAGCACTTTGAAATGAAAGCTGTATGAAGTTTGCGTGAGAGTGACACAGCTTCAAATTTGTCACGTACTTCTAATATTAAGCTACAGGATAAGGCGGGGGCCGACAAAAATCCTACAGAGCCATCACAGCAGATGATGATGATAAAAGTCATTTCGCACAAGACAGAAGGCCCCATATTTGTTTCGTGAAGAGGTTTTCTGACATTAGTGGCATTTTTCTTTCAGTGGCACTGAAAATCTCCTTCAGTGCTTTAGGACAACAAATATTCTCTATGCCCACACAAGCAGAAAACAGCAGAAATGAGGACTGCGATTCATTTTTACACTCATGCATTTGAATCATGTGAGAAAATAGCTTACAAATAGGGTGATTGGTCATGTGTATGCTATGCCTGAGGGGGTCAGGTCTTGTGATCCATGTTCAAAATAGCTGTGAGTCTACATAACAGCAAATGTGTAATTGAAAGCACTTCCATTTGTTAAATATTTAATAACAAGAATCTGAAATTTTTATAGTAAAGCAAATTTAAAAGGTTCAAGTCTACATTTCAATCTCCTCCTGCTGGTTCAATTCAAACCCTCTGTGGCCAAATAAGAAAACCAGGGTCAAATATGTGCGTCAGGCTGTAAATAACATTCACAGAATACATCTTATTAGCTTTACTGTAATTACAACTCTTTCCCCGTGAATCCTACCTAACAGGTGCTTGCCTGGTGAGGGTTTTGTGTTGTTGCTGGATTTCGAGCTGGGCCGCCTCTAAACTCAAGGCTTTCCTCGTCTCCAACTTCTTGATGCTGCCATTGCTTAAGGTGCTCCTGCTTTTTCTCACTTTGGCTGGCAGCCCGTCACCACTGCTCTCTACTGGGTAGCTGAAATAAGTTAGGAGGGGGGGGGATAAAAGACAGTATAAATTTAGTCACATGCTAACTTTTGGTTTTAGAAACACTTCCATGTGCACACAAAGGATTCAGAAAGTCTTCTAGGAGACAATGGCTTCACAGCATAAGTACAAGCAACTTCAGACAAAAGGTGCCATCTTCTGAACTGTGTATCAAATCCAGATGTAAATACCTGGAAATAAAAGGTGAGATGTTGGTCTTTTGTCTCTTATTGATTTGCTGACGTCAAACTCAAATGTTTTGAGTCTACCGCAAAAATAAATACTTTTGGAGCAGAGTGTACAATGTGCATGCAGGGTTTACATCAACTGAGTATTTTTAGCTTCATATTTATTTATTTATTTTTTGCCAAATCGCTTAGTCCTTTCCACTCAAGTCAGTCCCTAATGACTAGAACGGTATCTGAGACAATCGTCATGTGTTGCGGATGGTAACCCTTTATAAAATGTTTTATTGTTAACATTGCATCAGAGTACAGTTGAACAGAAGCGCCTCCTGACTGCTTTACAACCCAATTAACGTAGGGTCACGCTCTCACCCTGACAAGCCTCTGCAAATATGCCATTTCAATAAAGCATCCTGTAAAAAGGAAGGTTACAAGCTTCTATATAGCCCATATGCTCTTTAAAAAGGCCATGGCCTGTCCTTGACCAGGAACAAACAAAACTCAGATTCAGAGAATGTTTACAACATCCTGAAATCCCTGAAACACGTAACACATTACACAAGATGGGGTAAAGCCTCCACCTCTAGTTCAAAGACAACATAGAAATGAACTTTCCACTTACCTGCTAAATTTAAACCGCTTTGATGAACGAAAAGTAATATATCTACTGACAGTAGGCATTTCCTATTCTAAAAGATGGAGAGAAAAAAAAAATAGTTCTAGTTGTTCTCTATCAGCTCTGCTCACAAGCCTCACACAAAACACAGAAGTTGACCAAGAAAAACGAAAGGTCTTTAAAGTCCCCTTAAAGCTCCATATGTGTGGTTCCAGTTGAGCTGTAAGTCAGAGCTTATTACCACATCCTTCCAGAGAAGGAGAGGAGGAAGAAGAGAAGAAGAGAAAAAGAAAAAAACAAAACAACAACCCTGCCACTTACTTACTGTATGAATGCGCTACTAAAGAGGAAGCAGTTTGTATGAGAATGGTGTGACACTCTGTAGTGTGTGACGTCAAACTCAACCACTCCCCCCCAAAGCCAAACATAGAGAAGAGTGCACAAAGCCCCTCCTTGTTCTCTCTCACATGTGTACACACATAAAATCAGCAGAGCACAACACAGGCAATGACATGCCTGTGTTGCCTTGCCATGTTTGAGAAAACAGCCCCACCCACACGAAGTCAGCTGATCAACAGGATCCAAATCAAAATCCTGTCTGAATTTCTTCTGGTAAGGAAAAGGATTGACTCGTTAAGAAAAGAAAAGCTATGGTATGACAGCAAAGGTAAAATTCTTGTGGGATGAAAACACTAGCCCATGTAAAAAGTGGTTCAATATCCATATCTCCCTTAAGGCAATGAATATTACCAAGGAGGAAAAAAAACCCAAAAAACTAATAATGCATTAAAATGAAGGAACAACCTGCAGCATAAAATTATAATTACCCAGTTGCACATTTAATATCATTAAACACTGGTAATGATTTGTGGAGATGATATTACTTTCCATAACACTGTCAGTAATTTCTTCATTGTAATGATTTCTCTTAGCAAGACCTGTGCTACTGGGACAAAGGTGAGGAAATGAACAAACAAATACAACAACAACAAAAACAAAACCAAAACATGAAATTCACCTCTAGCTCCCTACCCTGTTATTCAGGAAGTATTCCTGTTTCTATTACTTATACATTTACAATCAAACAAGTAGAGATATAATTTTAGCATCTATATGAATGCCAAGTTATTAACAATTTATGTAAAACCTACTGTTTTCTGTCAGTTGTAGGTGGTTACTGTACTCCAGAAAATTAAAAGGACATATATTTTTATTGTATATTTAAAACAATATAAAAAAACTATTAAATGTATTTACCAAAGGTTTGAAAACTTGAAAGCAAGTAAGCTAATGTGGCTGATGCTTGGACAAAAGCAGCACACTGTTAGAACTATTTCATAACCAGTACTGAACTGCTGATGAGGTATTCAAATATGCTCACTTCACTCTTTTCTACTAGGCAGAGGTTAAGGCAACAAAGCAATATAGACATTGTTCAAATACTACCAGCTCGTATGACATTCTCAGCTACTTCCTCCGAGAGCTAACAAAACCATTACGGTTAAAGCGGCTTCCTTTGTAACACAGGAAGCCACAAGCACTCCTATACTTCAAACAGTACAGCCTATTTGAAATTTGAATTCTTCTGTAATATTCTCATTGTTGAGCCCTTGTATTTGTTATCAGTGTTTCTTGGAACATTTTAACTTCATTGTGCTAGGAAATTAAAAGCTTACTTAAAAAAATAGAAATACTTCATGTTTGTTTGTTTGACAGGTAAATGTTATGCCAAGATTATAAAGCAGGCCTCAATGGAAGAAACTTGCTCAATGCAGTATAAAAATGTCAAGGCCAAAGCAATCAAGGCTATTGAGTCAGTAATCAGTGTTATAAAAACAAACAAACAAAAACAAAAAAAACAGCTAAACAAACCAAACACTGGGTAGTGGGGGTTGTAATTATGAAAAACCTGTGTCCAGCAAAAGAGGCATTTCTAAATTACAAAGGAGTCAGTGCTCAGACATGGGTGTGAATTGGATTGATCAGACTAAGATCTTAACATTTGACCTACTTCCTTGTTGAAGTACTGGATTACCACTTTGTAAAAATCTATCACTCCTGACATTTTACAACTACCACAAACAAATTCTCTGAAACAGCAGATTAAAAGAGACATGCACAAAGTTATGGAGATATATTCATCACTGTTGAGTACTATTTGTCAAGGGAAAGCTACTGTATAAAGAACATGATATAATGGGATACTTTGTGAAAGATTGCTGACAGATATTTTTCTTTATCTGGATGTTTTTTTCCTACTACCATCTTCAACCAGACAAAGATCCCTCATTACAGATGTCTCAGTCGTTACTAGCTGTGATTGGTGGTGACTGGTATGCTAGCAGGCTTTCCGGGATTTAGAGGAGATCTATTGAGAAAAATCGACTGGTTCAAAATTGCTTTGGGAAAGCAGATTGTTGAAAATAATTTAGAGTATGACAAAGATCTCCAGGTTTTATTTTTCCCAAAGTAGCTTTAAGAACAAAGAAGTGTCCTACATGAGTATGCCAAGAGATAGCTGTGCTCAGACTGAATAGGACTATGTGAGATCAGTAAGCAGATTTGATTGTGCGTCTTACCTTCTCAGATCTTCAGAGCAATGAGAATCCACAGCACCCTGTTCTTTCAACAAGCCTTTCCGTCTCTCCATGACAAACTAAATTTTCCCCTCTGGTTTTTTACAATCCCTGAAAGCTTGTAGCCACCTCTGGCCAAGACAGCCGAATATAACAATGGCAGTAACTTTTGGACTTAGACCTTGTGAGTTAGGAGCCAAATCAGAAACCAGGGACTAAAGGTCTTTTTTTCCCCCTCTCTCCTTTCCCCCGATAATGGCCAAAAGTGCTTACGAGTTCAAGACAAAGCCAGAGACAGAAATGATGCAGCAGGACAGGAAATGGGAAACTGCAGAGTGAATGAACTAAAAAAAAAAAAAGTAATTTGATTTCAAACCCCCAAGTCCCCTCCCAAGCACTGTCCTTTCTAATACAGTCTTAGTGTAAGTTGTCATGGAAACAAGTAACAGTGGGAGGTAGTTGGTGAAAATGTGGGGGTAGAGAGAAACACTGCCAGGTTATTCTGCATTTAGAAAGGCAAACATCAAAACTCAATACCCTATTCTCAATAACAATGGGGACCCATCTTTAGAAGCAGCCATCACATGCATGACAATAGCCAACTCAGTCTTTGTGGAGAATGTGCACAGGGCCATCAATGTAACAACATTTGTGCTTAATTGGGGGAGGGGGGGGCTTAAAAGCTGCTGATTTTAAAAGGAAGTCAATAGATATGAGTGCTGTAAATGTACTGGTCTCTGGTTACATTCACGTATCCCAGCTGAGGGCAGTTATTCATCAATAGACTATTGCTATACCCATGACATCAACATGCATTAGACTCAGGGAAACAGCTAAAGTCCAACTGCACATGTGACTTAAGGCCTAACTTAGCCATAATATCACTCCTTGTCTAAACATTGGTTGCAACATTTTTAATGGGAGCTTCTTGGAGCAGAGCTATAGGATGACACATGCTCAAATAGCAACATATTTACCTAATGGAAATTACGTTCTTTCCATGACAATGCCAGTAATTTCTGTTTCGTAACGATTTCTCTTCAGTGTCACCTGAGCAAATGGGCAAAGGTGAGGGAAAAAAAATTAAATGCAACTCCAGCTAGATGCCTACCTTATTATTTGTCTTGAGGAACTGCTTCTGGGATTTTTTTTGCATTTAGGCAAATGTGTATGCCACTAAATACTGTCTTAGGGGAACCCGTCATAGGGCAAGAGGCAGGGCTAACACAGAGAGACAGACAACCACTCACATTCACTTAGGGGCAATTTAGAATCTCCAATTAATCTAACCCCACTAATTGCATGTCTTTGGACTGAGAGAGGAAACTGGAGTACCCCAAGGAAACACATACATAAAGGTTTGTGGAATCAAAACCAGAACCTTCTTGCTGTGAGGCAACAGTGCTAACAACCATGCTGCCCTGACTGGTACTGTATGTAAGAAAATCTTGAATTCCTTAGTAATAAGTGTTAAGTCATTATTTTGTTAACAGGCCCCCTTTATATCAAAATCACAGCAGTTTGACTATATGTGTCCTGGATATAAACAGTACAAAAATCTCAGTGTTGCAGGTCATTCACTGATGTCCAGCTGGGCAGTGGGCCGCTGCTTTACCCCTTTAACCCTGCTTTTTGAAACTCTTAACAGATTATACAGCATCCCACAACAAACCCCTTACACAACAACCTTAATCAAGTCACTTCAAAGCCATATATGGATAACACCTACACATACAACAGATATGTGCATAATCCCTTAATGTCTCAATTTGTCCTAGTGACAAGAAGCCTAAATTTTAAAAACAGATCAACTTTCACACTGTTTGTTAGATGGTAAACTGCCATTTATGCTCACATGTTAGCACAAAAACAAAAAAAAAGTCAACCAACTAAACAGACATGACAGAGCTGACGGTGTGCATTTTTTTGTACACAAGACATATTGAAAGGTATTTCTTGCACTAACAATCACAAATGTGATTAACAACAGTGAACTCTAGAGGCGAGGACCAATTTATCCAGCATAGGTCAATTCCAGTCATCCAAAGGACTCCTTGTGATATAGACTGCTTTCATTTACTGTCCTGAGGTGATCCCAAGAGTCCAGCTTCAGACATCAAGCTTTGTATCAGCTGGTCTGCAGTAAGTTGCCTTAAGACAAAACTGCTTCAGTACAGAATACTTTTCCACGAGTCCAAGGTTCACATGCGAGGCTCAGAGAAGCTTTATATCTCTGAAATCTCTTGAAGATCAGCTAAGAATAATTAAAACCACATAATGTAAGAGTGCCATCTTCTGGAAAGCCTTGGATACGTTTTATAATGTGACCAGCTCATTTTTAGTGACCAACAAAACAAGTTTAGTTAGAGCATAAGAGATTATTGCAATTGTGTTCAATGAACCATGTCATTTGAAAGCCATAATCTTTTGTAATCCATCATAGCGTAGTATACAATACATGCAGATTCATCTCAACTACTTTATGACAGCCTGCCCCCCAATTTGTTTTTGGTTAAAAATTATCTTTAATCGTAACGTCAAAGATGACCCAAAATAATATTTTGGGTTGGACTAAAAAGGATAATGTGTCTGCACATGTATGTGCATGTCTGAGCTTCAGTAGAGCACTCAGAAAGGGAAGGGAAACAAGCCAGTGGCCATGGCAAAATTTCAGACTCTGTGGCACCCTGCCAGTACTGTCTGTTGGAAAAGTGTGAGCGTGTGTGTGCCAACTAGAACAGAGAGTGTTATAAAGTGTGTGTGTGTGTTTCAGTGGGAAAATCACGTGGCCTTGCGCACACAGCATCTCTCCCCACTTCCTCCTGTGTAAACCAGGCAGAGAAAGAGTGGTTCTGTCTTCAAGGCAACAGAGTGCTCAGTGTCCTGGCAGGTGAGCAGGGAGAATAATGTGATGGTGTGGGCTAGAAAGAAAAAAAAAATCCCACTCAACATTAAAATTAATGCAATATGTGCATAGTGCATATTGCATTTGTGGATGTCATATGCAATATATGCATTCGGACATTGTACTGCATAAAACTCTTTCCTTTTTCTAAATTTCAATTGAGAAAAAGTGTGCCCCCACACATACACTTCACTTGTGTGGGGTGCTAATTATGTTGATGGCTGCACAAGGACATTTTGCAATTTGTTTGTACTTTACATTTGTCAGAAACAACACAATAGCTTTGCTATTAGTAAATCCTTGCACTCATATTTTGTAAATTCTGTTAACAATCAAAACAAACAATCTAATGTTTGTCTAAAGGCAGGCTGGTCAACTTGCTGTTGTGGCAGCTGTAGATGTCATTCAGCTGCCTCGAGTCTCATGCCCTGCAGTTGAACAGGCCCCACTTCCACCAACTTGGGACTGTAGGCAATAGGGATAGTCCTTGTTCTGCTCTTTAGATTAGATGCAAGCAGGACAGCCATTCCAACCACAACCTGCAGTAGGTGGAGAGCTGTTGGTGCCATATTCACAGAGGCTGCAGAACTAGACTACCATTACTAACTGTAGTCCGGGAAGGTGACCACTGAATTATTTTTCTTTTGTTTTTTTGGCAAGTGATTTAAAAAAAAAAGAAGAAAAAAATGCAGATTTGTCTCCTTTCACAAATGCATGCACATTCACCGCCTTGCTCTCCTCACAAAAGCAGTCTAATTCTGCAGGAAACTGGTCTCACCCCCCCCCCTCAGCCTCCGATGAGCAGTTTTCACCCTCTTCCCAAAAAAATAAAAAATAAATAAATATTGAGTTTCAAATTCTTAAATCGATTACACAGAGGCCATTCTGTCATTGGAAAGTTACACCAGATCTTATTCTCCTATATAAAGCTGTGCAGAATGCAGATAAGCCTAAAGTCATGTGTCTGAAATTAGACTTACTGATGACAACGGCTTTAGGTGGAATTCTCCAGGCCACTGTGACCACCAAAGAGGTGAAAGACCTAAGAAAAATGTAACCTCTTTTGGCTCTGTGACATGGTGGAGCGATCATTAGCACTAGACTGACAGAAGCAACGCTTAGCTTCTAACGTGACCACCTACTTGGCCTTCATCCTTTCATTTAGTGATAAAAAGTCCTGCAAATGTGGTTTTCATCCTCTAAATTTGGGTTTCCCAGTATGCCTACAGCATAATTTAGACCAGTCTTCACTGCCAACAACAGCAAGGAAGGTCTGTCCTGGGAGCATCCTTCTGGAGCCATAGCTGCCCCACCCACACTATTCTAGGCTCCTACACCCAGACACTGCAGCTAATCTACATCAGGTTCTTCTATATTAGAAGCAAAGCCATTTGGCAATATGCAAAACAACTACAAGTTACAATGAGCTCTGAAGCATGTAACCTGTGTAAAGGCATGCACTTCACTCAACTATTGATTTCAATCACTTTTTTAAAAAAAAAAAAAGCAGCACATTTAATATCACTTTCACTTTGGATATTAAACAATGGAGGGGATTTTATTGCTCTGGCTGAATGTTGCATTCCTAAGTTAATAGTTCTGGTTTTCTAATGCATTACACAGCCATAACAAGCGTGTGTTTTGGAAACAGATCATGCCATACTACAGACACAACATAGCTATACTGATAACCAACAAGACACTATAACTGGGCAGACTCTTGCACTCCAACAAATGGCCATCTAAGGAGAAGAAAGTTAAAGGCAGTGCTCAGAGGACATGGAGTACTCACACTTAAATACTGGAAGCATTTATATAATACCATGTACCACCTGTGGTCAACTCATAGGAGCTATAAATAGTTATTTCTAAGAAGACAGACTTGGACATACTTTGTGTGACAAGTGTGTTTGTGTATTTCTCTGAGGGGTAGAGAGAGACACACACACAATATAACTGAAAGCGTGTAGTAGCGATTGTGGTGGTTAAACGTGCTTCTGCCCACTGAAAAGCACTGGATTATCTGCGAGGATGACTAAAGAACCAATGTGATGGCAATCTGACCCACATTGGTCAGCAGATGAAGTCATGATTTCAGCGCAATAGGCACAGACGAGATTAAGTGTCTACCGGGTCTGGACTAGATTAGTTTATACCACTCTCCCAGTGGTAATACTGTTTATTTACGCTTACTGATACAGCTCACACAACCATCACATGGCCAGTGTGGGTCGACTATTGTGTTCTTGGAAATGAGAAAAACCCATGAAAGACAACTGTTAGAAATTACACCAAACACTGTAAAACTACACTTCACACATTAGTGTGAAGTTTTAAAGCACAATGTTCACTTCAACACCCAACATTTCCGGCACTGGTGGCCAAGTAACTCAATTTTACCACTGGAAAACACTTTTACCATGGTTATCCAAGAAACATATGAATGGGGTCAGATGCTCAGGCTACCAGCGAAGTCAGTGGCTAAGCTAACAACATACTTTTAACTCTTACGCTTCAGAATATGCTGTGCTAATGTAAACCAAGAAGCAGTACCGACAGCCACAGTTTACTGCGGCCTAGTGTGTTTTAGTGTTTTTACCCTTTGGCAGCATTAATTCAGTTTAAATATCTGTGATTGTACCGTTAGCTTTAGTTCGTATAAATAGCAGCATTATCTTCGGCCTAGCGAATGGCTAGCATGCTAGCAATAAGTCCCCACTAACAGGCATCACCCACATTTGAGCCAAAACCATTTCTTTAAATGTATTTAACACATTGGGTTAAATAGTACATCAACAGGACCTCAAACTATCAAATCTTATCGAACAAGCTGCTGTCAAAGAGATTGTTAGCATCCACTATCTAATGATGCTCACCCGGCAGATAGCGGTTCAGCTAGCCACATCGCACTCATTCCGCTTACCTCTCTTTCATGAAGTGTTTTATTCTGACAATGGCCTTCTCGTCGATCTTCCTGAGGAAAGTTTTCAACCTCTCTCTTTTGTTTTCAAGCATTCTTCCCTCAGCCAGTGGTGGTCGATTCGTGTAGAAACGACTCTCCACGCCAAACTCCACCGTTCTTGTTTTGCTTCTGCTTTTTTTTTCGCCCCCCTCTTCTTCCCCAGTTCAGCCACGGGTGATTAAGATAATGAGCTTAAATCGGACCAAGTACGGGGACCAATCACAGTCGGCAACGGATGGGGAAAAAACGGTCATGTCAGCCCGATCGCTCAATCAGAATGGGGTAGTGTGTCTTGCGGCGCACGCCCATTACCTTTTATGGAAATCGGGTCGTCCCTTTCTCGAGACCAATATGAAATAGAGACCTGTGACGTTACTGTGCTGGCATGGTCTTTTTAATCAATGATTCACACGCTTTTAACATCTCACGTGTGATCATTTGGGGTGGGGGGATACACCCTGTGGTTTAACAACAGTGTCACATCACACTCAACTTAACTTGCAAAAAACAGCCTGCTGTTTTACATACTGCTTTTCATCCTCAAAGAGACTGCTAAAGTTTATTGTGTGATGATGGAACTTACAGAAACTATATCTCTTTCAGAAAGAGCAGTTGTATCACCACTAGTCAGTATTTTATTTTATTTCTTTTTTTGGCTTGAATTGGCATCAATAAAACGATGAAGCAAATTCACTTTAATATCACTATTCACAATGAGTTAGAGGACCAATTAAAATTTGTGCCATCTTATTAATGAAATCCCAGCAACTCAGAAGGGTATAATTCATCACTTGGTATCTTTTTTTGGTATACATGCCACTTCATTTTAGCCCAGCACTGTACATGCAGCTATGCAAGGCACTAAGTCTTTCACTAAGTCCCCCCTCCATCTCCCCAACTAGAAAAAGGCACCATCTGCAGCAACAAATGGCAAAGTTATACACGTAGTCAGCAGACCAATGTCATAAGGCAGGAGTTTCGTTTGTCAGCTAGGTCACACTGTAATCACACTGTATGGCTACGTGTATTACGTGTGACTAATGTATGTGTAGGAAAAAAATGGAATATGTTACAGAAGGCTCCTGTACTGAATTGACTTTGTGTGTTTATGTGATCAGACATGATGAGCAACCTTGAGGAAGTTGTGCGAGGGTTTTATCGAGCAGACTAAGCCTCATGGCTGAGATTGTGAGGGTTTACCCGGTATAAAAAGGTGAAAATAAATACGTGCAAGGCTATAAATGTAAAATGATGCTTTCAGAGTTTGTTGATGTCACTTATTCGTCACATCATGACAAATCATTGTTGCCATCATTAGAGATTTTCCTCTAATTTATCTCATAGCAGTTTAGAGAAATGTGGACGCAAACCTTAACACTGAAAACCTTTTTTTTTTTTTTTGCATCACTTGGCAGCTCAGGCGCTGCCACGCTACTATGAACAGAAAGAGGCAGTGTACTGCCGCATGACGCAGCAAACACACCACCCTCACAAAATCTGGCCTACACCAGCCAGACCCCGGTCTTCCCTTCCATCCCCTCTCCCAGGAAACAACACAGATAGAGAGGAGGAAATCATGTTTCAAAAGGAAGCGTGAACTTGGGGGATGTACATGTGGTGTAGGCAGTAGTGGGTTTTTCTGTGTTGGCTCTTCAGTATAATAAGCTGGATTACTACGGACTAAAGAGGGGAACCACCCAGTCTATCCCATGAAAGAGGAACTTTTCAGTGACTCAGAATTCAGCAAAAGCCCCAGCCTCCCAGGGTGTCTGTTAGTTTGGAAATATCCATATTATTCTTCCTGACCCTAAATTCATATTACAAGGTGGTGTTAACAGCAGCTTGCTGGAATAACCATAAGCCAAACATCCAGGTAATTTACAGTTAGGCCACGTCTTACTACTGTATACTGACATGTGAGAGTGTGTGGCTGGCGATGCAGAGAGAATATAATATGAATTTAGGAGTTTGTAGCACTGGGAAATGTAACCTGTAACACAAGAGTGGAACTTCACATCCAGCACACCTGAACATCACTGTAGAATGAACATTGAATTGTCAGATACACATATTAATACACACATATACACACACACACACACAAAAAGAAAGAAAATGGAATTAAATATTTTTTGTCGCCACAGTAAATGCTTTAGTAAATCCACCCTTTTTGCTAATATTGACAGGCTGAGTCACATAGCCTGGTTTACCTGCCCTTTATTCATTCAATATTTGTAAAGGATTTCAACATTGTTGAAAAATAAAAAAGCAACACCATCTCTTGAAAGCCAGTGAGCTGAGAGGGAATATTTAATGAGTGCCACTGCAAACACTAGAAACACTTCCATTAGCATTCATTTACTGGCTGTCTGTACTTCTGTTTTTATTTCTCCCTTTTTGAATCTTGCTTGCATGAATTGTTGAATGCATGAAGTTGCTGAAGTCTCAGTTTTACATCCAATAATGTGTATAGATTAGACTATGTGTTAAATATTAACCATTATGTCAAGATACAGACCCAGGTTTTCGTGCAAGTCTGCGCATGAGAAGAAAGTGAATTGTCCTTGCATAGAGGACTGCCTACTATCTGCTGTTAAAGGAATATGCTGCTTATTATCAGATTCTGGAATAAATGCAGACAGCGGAAGGTTTGCAACATCTTTGCCTGAAAAACAGAAATGCAGGATATAAAAAGAACGATACCACAATAGAATGTATAGCTTTTTAGTGTTAATGTACTTAAAGATTAATAATGCATGGCACAATACTGTATGTATTTTTATATATATATATATATATATATATATATATATATATATATATATATATATATATATATATATATATATATACACACACATATATATATATACATATATACACACACATATTTATATATATATATATATATATATATATATATATATATATATATATATATATATATATATATATATATATATATATATATATATATATATATATATATATATATATATATATACATACTGCAGGGTCATATATATATATTTATTTGGAAAGTCAAATGTGTTTACACTAAAAGAAAGAACAGTGGAAAAAACCACTGTTTGGAGAGAGTCACATTGATAGTGACACACTCGATTACCCTTTTTGGCATTGTAATGTAATTTCGGCGGAATTTCCATATCTGAAAGACATTTTTGTGTCCTGAGAAGGAAAGAAAAACCCTGATTATCATGTGCATCACATGGGATAAAGTGAGACAAATAAAAATGTGAAAGGCAACTGATCACACAGGACAGACAGAATACCATGGAAATACATTGAGTCATTCTGGACCATAGGCTGTTTGTTGTGTAGGATGTCACCGATCATTCCTAAGAAATAGTTAGCAAAACATTTTTACTTATGATCCTGTCTGCTTCTGTCAGATTTGAGTGAAAAGACAAATAGAGATGCCATTTCTGAGCTCTCCTTTGTCTGTTTCAGTCGATGCCAATTAAAGTTTCCTTTTTATAATTAATGGTACCAATCAAAATATCATATTTTGTACTGCACTTCCATTACTTGTAGTTATTATTTGTGCATTCACATTATGATGCACTTCATACGATCAGTTTTTGGAGTTTGTTATTAAGATATCTTGTAATACTCATTATTTTAGGGCTTTTTAAGTCATGTGCCAACACTTTCTAGGGTGGTAATTAGATAACTAGTATTTTAAAAACTTGCCAGTGTACAAAGATCCAACTACATGCATGAGTTAAACGTCTGTCCATTGGCCTTCACTCTTAGCTTTTGTAGGTGTAAGCTGTCTGTCGGGTCAGAAAGGTCAATGCATCACCAAGGATTTACCCCAGCAGCAACCTCTTTCATTCAATGAGGCCAGTGAACGGGGGCACCTTACAATGATATCATCTTACTGGTAACACTGGGATATTGTCTGTGACTGGCTCTCAGTGGCCCACTTTGGCAGTCATACCAAGTATTGCAGGTATGCAGGGAATTTTCACACTTGAGAGGGTGGTTCTGGGTAGGTTTTGTGCAACTTGTCTCTAGACTGATATAAGGATTAGAGTCTTAACCATATCATATGTATGAAAAAACCTTTACCTAACATGTTTTGTTTGTGTTCGACATGCGTGAGCTGCCCGAGGCTCAGGTGTAACACATACAAGCCTCAGTTGAAAAGGTATTGGGTTTCTACCTGGTAGGGTCTGGCTGGCTTCTTTCAGCTACTGTTACCAGGCTGCTCTCATCATTAATTGATGTGTTCCTTGCCCCAAAGCTTTGGGTGGCAGGTTGGTTGGGTGGTTGGCCAGCTAAACGGGGTGGGGGTGGGGTGGGGGGCAGTGTTTTGTTCTCCATCTGAGCAGTACAGCACCAGGGCTCACACAGAAGGACCAAACTTAAGCTGGGACTGATGCAGACTGGAGAAGTCATGAGCCCGCAGGACTCCAAGGCACCAGGGGCCGAGGCCACGGAGGAACAGAAGGCCCAGAACCAGAGCCAGAATCAGGGGTGCCCGGAACCCACAGCGCCTCCTCTCCCTCCCCCTTCACCACCACCACCAGGGCCACCAGAATACCCGAGACCTAAGCTCATCTTCCACACCCAGCTGGCTCATGGGAGTCCCACAGGCCGCATTCATGGATTTACTAATGTCAAGGAGCTGTATGCCAAGATCGCAGAAGTGTTCAACATAACCCCCTCAGAGGTATAAGCAAACTGGGCTATGGATGTAATGAGAATAATATAATAAGAAATAATAAGAAAATGACATTTTTAGTTATGTTAAAAATAGGCCATTTTTAAAACAATAATTTGGTTCTTTTGCCTTGTAGAAACTGTAGTTTCTCAGGCTAGATGCAAATATGTGTTAGGTTTCCATTCTAGGCTTTTTTTTTCCATGACGCGCAGTGATCATTTACTACTTACTGTCAGCTAGACCGTGTATCCATTTGCACTTTGACCAGGAAAAACAGTGGAAACAAATAACCATATAATGACTGCTTATCAGTTAACACACATCTAACGTGACAAGTTACAGTTATGGATGTGATTTCAGTCCTAAAAAAACAAAAACAAACAAATAAAAAACTAACAAAGTAGGTTAAAGAACAAGATGTTACTCAGTCATTCTTATGCAACAACCAGTCTGCTTTAATGAATAGAATTACATTGCTTATTTTTTTTATAACTCGCTGGAAGTAATTGGAACCCCCCCCCCAGCAATTTTCAACAAATTCTGAATCCTACAAATATTCTACATATTTGATACTTGATTAAGTAGAGCTATAGAAGCATTAGACTCATAATATAACTGCTGAGTGTAAAAATAATACAGTTTAAAAGAATCTGGGAAGGTTCAATATAATTATCTTTATGTTTATCTAGGACAGCAGTGTTTTTTTTTTGTTTGTTTTTTACAAGAACAAATTATAGATTTAAGGTATGTTTTTTCTTCCAAAATGGTTACTAGAGAACTAAATAGTTTACCTGTTTAAATTGTTGTTTGCAGTTAGGTTAGAGAAAATGAGGCCTAGAATCCCTGAGTTAGAGACCTTGACTGTAAACGTTTAGAAGGTCTGGATGGTCACAATACACTATAGCCTGATACTACTCTGAGTGCCAAACATGGTAAAAGACAACACCTTTAAGACTGGCATTTACATTAAATTAAGCCAGTGCAGCAGGTGGTAGATGCAAAAACGATCAAAGAAAAGAGTAGGAGGAATCTGTTATGGAAACGATATGACTTCAGCATTTCTTGATCATCAAAAATGCTGATCAAGATCATGTGCTGAGCATATGCACCAGCACACCTCAATAAACTGTTTAAAGACTTTTATAATCCAATCCAAAAGAACAAAGTTTTTTTTGTTTTTTTTGCTGCTATTCTGCTTCATTCCACAGTTGATTAAATGCACTTGGCAACAGAGCTACACCCTTCAACTTTGGGCTTATCAGCTATGAAGGCCATCACGACAGCTCTGACTATCTGTGAATCTGATAGACGTAAATGTAAGACAGAGAATTTGCATTTCATAGTAAGTGGCCTTGATGAGCTTGTCAAGGACCCACCGACTGTGACACATGCACTGTTCTATCTTGGTACAGGCATTCCACTTTTAAATGCAGTATCTCCTTTAGAAGGAGACAATCAACTGATGATCCTTCTGCTAGTATGGTTTTACACACCGTCTTTGATAATGCATTTTCATGTAGTTTGACGCTGTTAAATCAGCACTGCAATAAAGAGGCCAGCTGTTCCTTACAACAAGAAGGAACAAGCTATCTAACAGTAATATGCAACTGCAGATTATCTTGCACGTGCAGCTCTCAGAAACTCCTTTTCACCTGCCTTTTTTAATATAAAGTATATTAAATTGGTCATAGTTGGCTGCCACAGAATAACTACTCTCCCTACAATACAGTGGAAATTTCACATATAATTTAATAGCTTATTTACTGTAACAACAAACACTGTATAACTGCAAGACATTAAATTGGATGCAGGCAGTGAGAAGTGTCCTTGACCTCAGATGGGATCAACAGCAGCAGCACGCAGTACAGTTATAGTAAAGGTGTCAGAGAAGACTTTAGACAACCGTTTTTCCACTTTCCAAGACAATTATTAACAGGAACTGCTCCGAGAAAGCAGCTCACTCAAGTTATCTACGGTTTATGAAAGAAAACTGAACGTTAACATCTGTTTGTGCACTTTTCCAAACATCACGTATTCAGACTAGGATATAAACTTAGTAGAAATTCTAAATTCAAAGGTTTCCACAATGTTAAATATGCAGTTGCTCTTTTAAAACACATTTGCTTCAACACGTGGCTTAGATTGAGGGTGTGATCTCGAGAGCTCGTGATGACTTCTAGACGCTTTTGAGTGGTTTATAATCTTCACCATGAATCAGTATCAAATATGATTATGCGACCTAAAAAAAGGGCCAAAAAAGTACGTCTAGACAACTAGTCTGCATGCTGCAGCTCAGTTCTTTTTTTTTTTTTTTATAAACTGTATAAAGCCTCTTAATGATTCACAGACACTGGATGCACTGTCCATATCACAATCATGGCTGGAAACAACACGACCACAAACTCAGCTCAATTTATTGTTTGGCTCTGCTACCCTCTGCTGTTTAATCTTTGTACCGCACAACTAGAACAAATTTGATGTGGTCCATTTGCTTTTGTAATAAACAGGAGGATTGAAATGAAAGAACAATGGAGGCTGAAGGGTTACAGTTTTATGGTCAATGGTAATTAGATTTTAATGTCAACAAATATGCTTAAACTGGTCCATTATTAGAAATAATGAAAATAATAAATTGCTTCTGAAGATGGAAATAATATTATGAGCACATGCTTGATATAATGCAGACCAGTCCCATGGCTTATTAATTTTTGTGACTCTTTTATTCTGGCTAGATAAATATGGCTTATTAAAGTATGTGTCATACAGGCCTTGGTTGGCTCACTGGTAACTTTTTGCAATCATAGTATTTACCTTTACTTGAGAGGATTTTTAAAATGGTGTTTTTGTCCATTTCTTCTCCTCAGATCCTGTTCTGCACTCTCAACTCTCATAAAGTGGATATGCAGAAATTACTGGGGGGACAGATTGGACTGGAGGACTTCATCTTCGCTCATGTGAGAGGGGAGACCAAAGAGGTGGAGGTGACAAAGACAGAAGATGCACTGGGTCTCACAATCACAGACAATGGAGCTGGATATGCTTTCATTAAGGTTAATGAGACACTGCTTACTGACTGCTCCAAAATGCTGAGTTTTGTTGTGAAGACGAATAACACAAAGCACAGTGAAATAGCTCCAGTCTTCTGCTGGTCAGTGGTATTAAAAAATATAAAACTGTGCCGAAGTTAAGTAAGGAAATTTTAAGGGTTTATGTTTTTACAGTACTCACTTGCCAAACAATCATTCACAAGTTACATACACCCACTTTTCTGAGAAGCTTTTATGATATTGCCAGGACAAAAGTCATATATGCTAAAATCCCATTTCCTGTAACCTTTTTTGTTTAGGGCATGCTGCAACAATAATAGTCTGTTATTGTCATATCTAAAATTCTTACAATAATGGGTATATGGCCACAAATGTGAAAACAGTTGATAACTTACTTCTTCATATAATGGATTTAATACAAATGCATATGTTTTTCATTCAGAGGATAAAGGAAGGCAGCACCATTGACCGGCTGAAGACAGTATGTGTTGGAGATCACATCGAGGCTATCAATGAACAGAGCATTGTAGGGTGTCGACACTATGAGGTGGCAAAGATGCTAAAAGAGCAATCGAGAGGTATACCCTTCACCCTTCGCCTTGTGGGACCCAAGAAAGCCTTTGGTGAGTGGAACATGTCTTTTTTTGGAAATTACCTGCAAATACTTTTCAAATTGAACTCACTTAGAGCAACAGGTGACACTGGGTCTGCACACCAGTATCAGCAGTTTTACTAAAATTAATACTTAAAAAATGTCCATACCATTTTTTTTCTGAACCTTGGCCTTTGCATACACTCACTGGCCTACATTAAAGTTTATGTCTAGTTATGTGATACAGTAAAAACCAGCAGGTTCCCTGGTGCTAAAGCAATGGGGGGAAAAGCGATTTATAGCATGGATATTTAATATTATAAGCACATCAACTTTCCCCTGTAGGATCGTCCACAGAAACTACGACACTAATAGCTTATTGTTACCCTGCCTGATGTTGTCCCCAGCTGTTACTTTTAGCACTCCTTAGTTCTACTTCATATCTCATCAGCAAAACAGGAAGAAGGTGCAGGGATATTTTACTGGCTGTCTGCCAGTGGGCCTTGAACTGCTCTTAAAACTTCCCAGCTACAGGTAATTGACCAATGTTACAGTCAGCCACAATGATCATGTGTGGCAGCAGATGCTCAAAAGTGGCTCTGCAGTGACATGTGTGGCTCAGTCAACTTTAATAATTTAATGAAGTATAAAACAAAACAAAAAAAAAAAAAAAAAATAACATCAAGCTCAAATAAATTCACTTTGTGTTTATAGACTGTGCTTATAATATTGCAGGAATATATAAATAACTAATGATAGGTTTCCCCCCTCAATTTTTTTCTCACTCTAAATCACTTCAGTTATTGAGTAAACTTTAATTACCACACTCACACATAGCAAATTAAAAAGGCTGTGGGTGATTTTTGCTGTTGTAGTGATTGCCACTGGGGAACAATTCATCACAATTCTCTAACAGGAATATTGGAAGCACCATTTAGACAAGAAGACGTGCATCAATTACATGCACACACACGCATACTTATTTTTCTATCCTTACTGCCTAACTCTAACTTTAAATAACACAACTTGATTCTTAATCTGTAAAAACCTACAGTAACTTTTACCTAAACCCAGCTCCATCCTTAATGGGTTTCAGGCCCTTAAGAAACTGGCCAAATGTCCCTGGTCTAAGCTTTTAAGACCATACTAGTACTGCACTCGTGAGAACAGCCTTGTCTGTTGTATTCCTAACTCAAACCCCTTTGCCCCCCACAAAAAAATATAGTCAGCTTGTCAACTTTATGTGGACTGAATTTTTTGTGTGGGAGTGTTACTGTCACAGTGTAGCTGTAACAATTCCCCATGAGCAAGAACATGGTGACAGTGTGGAGAGACAAAAAAAAAGCAAAAACAAAAACAAAACAACTTTCTTTTAATAAGAAGAAACCTCTAGCAGAGCAAGGCTCAGGGCAGACTGCCATATGCCTGGATGGGTTGGGGATGGGGATGGGAAGAAAGAAGAGAAGAAGACATAAACCACACTAACACAAACAAAGATAAAGCCAGGGGTGGAGGTGGGGTGGAAAAGGCACAATAGCTCATTTTTGAAATTTGGTTAAAAGTCATACAGCTGCCAGTGCCAAAGAAATTGTACATATTTGATCCAAATGTACATGTTGCATTTTTCTGCTTTATGGAGCTCAGAAGGGACTTTTACTTACATTTCACTCAGTTATCTGCCCAGAATAAAAATGGGAAAACAATGAAGTGAGGTTCATTGGCTAACAGGGATTTTTATAAGCCAAATTTTGCTGTATTTGCTTCGGTTTTATGTCTTGTTAACTGACAAGCTTGTTTAACATTAGCTGACATCAGCTGCACTGCGCTGCATGTCTGCTACACAGATCAAATCTTTGTGGCTTCCACATAGCGATAAGTGTTTCACAGCATGAGCTAAGCCTTTAACCGTGTGAGGTATCATTCACAAAACAATGCTATACCTGTCAGCAATTCAATGAGCGGTTGATTTATGGCATCCTAGTTACAATCTGCAGAGGAAACATCTAACTCTCCTTTCCTTAGTATATCGGTTTGAGCCTCACTTACCACAACACTGCTTATCAGACAGGAAACCACTTACTTACTTCCTGCAACAGATTCTATCTTCTACCATATTGTCCCTGTTAACAGAGGTTCCAGGCTTGCTGCAGAGTTCCATACACATCAAAATACCAGTAGAGAATAAACAGATATAATTAGGGGTGAAAGTAAGCCGGTACGGTCTGGTACTGCGTACCGCTAAAAGATTCTATATATATATATGTGTATATATATACACACAAAGGTTTTTGTCACAGTACCGGCAAGAATTTAAAACTACTTTCACCCCTGGATATAGTTATGACTGAGATGAACACACAGCTTGTTGTCCCGATACAGTTTTACAGCTATCTCTCATGATCTGTGAGGAAATGCTTTTCGAGACTCCAAAAAACCCCACCTTTTTTTCCCCTTAATTGGGAGTGGCAGGGCCATATGAAGCTTTCTTAACATATCCTGCAAGTTGCCACTACATCACATCATGTTTCCAGTCTCCACTTCTTTTGTATGTGTGTGTGAACTTTCACTTAGTTTGACCCTCTGCATCACAGTGATAAGAGCATAAACAAATCCTCTCACTTCATTGGATAAATTTGCTAATCACAGATCTAAATTCATTGGATTACAAACTGAAACACAGACACAAAGGCTACCAAATCTAATTTTGTTGAATTAGATTGAATGTGTAAAACAATGTATTACCCCAAAATCCTGAAATTGTGAATGCTGGAGAATGCTGGAGAGATTCTCACATGCACACACAGATGTCATGAAGCATCTGTGGCTGGAGCAGCTACTGCATATCAGAATTATAAAGGCAAAAGGTCATATAAAGTTCAGTTCCAATCAACAGGATGTCATATTAATTAGATCGGTGGCTACTTTTTAGGTCATGTTTGACCTGCAGCAAGGCAAACATGCTACATACAGTACTTGCTTCTTGAGTATCAATGGCAAATGCTGGTAGTGTGATATAGCTGTAAAAAGAAGTAAATAGTGTAGCTATTCAAACTTACCTGGTGCTATGTGAAAAAGTAATTGCCCCCTAAACTTAATAACTGGTTGTGCCACTCTTGGCAGCAAGAACTGGAATCAAGCGTTTGCGATAACTTTTACACCGCTGGGAAGGATTTATGACCTACTCTTCTTTGCAGAATTGTTTTAATTCAGACATGTTGCAGGATTTTTGTGCATGAATGGCCTGTTTAAGGTCACGCCAAAACATCTCAGTCAGATTTAACTCTGCACTTTGAATAGGGCACTCCAAAACCTTCATGTTGTTTTTTTGAGCAATTCAGAGATGGAATTGCTGATGTGTTTTGGATCATTGTCTTGCTGAGTAACCCAAGTGTGCTTGAAGCAGAATTTATGGTTCCATCAATTACAGCAAGTCATCCAGGCCCTGAAGCAGTAAAGCAACCCCAGACCATCACATCACCACCACCACTCATCTCAAATGGGGCCGAGTCTGCCTACAGGATGGAGGTTGAATGTCTGGTGTCCTGGTGCAGCCACAATAACCTGGTGCTGAACGCCCAGAAGACAGTGGAGATTATAGTGGACTTTAGGAAGCACACAGCCCCTCTACCCTCCATCATCCTGATTGGCACCCACATCACCACAGGGGACTAATTTTGCTTCCTGGGATCTACCATCACCCAGGACCTCAAGTGGGAGCCTACCATCACCTATGTCATCAAGAAGGCCCAGC
The DNA here is from genome assembly GCA_024447675.2 of Pterophyllum scalare. Classification (NCBI taxonomy): domain Eukaryota; kingdom Metazoa; phylum Chordata; class Actinopteri; order Cichliformes; family Cichlidae; genus Pterophyllum; species Pterophyllum scalare. The sequence goes on from JAMQGT020011850.1 coordinate 151,076, forward strand.
AGAAGATGTACTTCCTGCGGCAGCTGAAGAAATTAAACTTGCCAGCAAGGACCATGATGCAGTTCTATACTGCCATCATCGAGTCCGTCCTTACCTCCTCCATTACTGTGTGGTACGCTGGAGCCACCACTAGGGACAAACAGAGACTACAGCGCATTGTGCACTCTGCTGAGAAGGTGATTGGCTGCAACCTCCCATTTCTCCAGGACCTGTACACCTCCAGGACACTGGGGCGTGCAGGTCGGATCACAACCAATCACTCTCACCCTGGGCACATACTTTTTGACCCTCTCCCCTCAGGCAGGTGGCTACGGTCCATTTGGATTAGAACCTTCCCCTCTGCTGTTGGACTCATGAACAATAACCCTAAGACTGTTACCACCACCCTCCACAAACGCTGATGACCCTATGTTTATGCACCTGTCTGTTTGCACTGATCACTGCACTGTCATACACATATTACCTGACTATAGTTTACATTTTATTATCTTTACAGTCACTGTATTATGTCACTTTAGCATATACATGCTGGTTTATGCTCTGCACTAAATGATTATAACTTACCGTAGTTAATCTCTGTACTGTATATTTTGTAATATTGTGTTATATTGTTTATACACTGCTCAAAAAAATAAAGGGAACACTCAAATAACACATCCTAGATCTGAATGAATGAAATATTCTCATTGAATACTGTTCTGTATAAAGTTGAATGTGCTGACAACAAAATCACTTTCAAATCACTGGTCTCCTGAGGGATCTCCTCCCAGACCTGGACTAAAGCATCCGCCAACTCCTGGACAGTCTGTGGTGCAACGTGACGTTGGTGGATGGAGCGAGACATGATGTCCCAGATGTGCTCAATCGAATTCAGGTCTGGGGAACTGGGCGGGCCAGTCCACAGCTTCAATGCCTTCATCTTGCAGGAACTGCTGACACATTCCAGCCACATGAGGTCTAGCATTGTTCTGCATTAGGAGGAACCCAGGGCCAATCGCACCAGCATATGGTCTCACAAGGGGTCTGAGGATCTCATCTCGGTAGTTAATGGCAGTCATGCTACCTCTGGCGAGCACATGGAGGGCTGTGCAGCCCTCCAAAGAAATGCCACCCCACACCATTACTGACCCACTGCCAAACCGGTCATGCTGAAGGATGTTGCAGGCAGCAGATCGCTCTCCACGGCGTCTCCAGACTCTGTCACGTCTGTCACATGTGCTCAGTGTGAACCTGCTTTCATCTGTGAAGAGCACGGGGCGCCAGTGGCGAATTTGCCAATCCTGGTGTTCTCTGGCAAATGCCAAGCGTCCTGCACGATGTTGGGCTGTGAGCACAACCCCCATCTGTGGACGTCGGGCCCTCATACCATCCTCATGGAGTCGGTTTCTAACCGTTTGTGCAGACACATGCACATTTGGGGCCTGCTGGAGGTCATTTTGCAGGGCTCTGGCAGTGCTCCTCCTGTTCTTCCTTGCACAAAGGCGGAGGTAGCGGTCCTGCTGCTGGGTTGTTGCCCTCCTACGGCCTCCTCCACGTCTCCTGGTGTACTGGCCTGTCTCCTGGTAGTGCCTCCAGCCTCTGGACACTACGCTGACAGACACAGCAGACCTTCTTGCCACAGCTCGCACTGATGTGCCATCCTGGATGAGCTGCACTACCTGAGCCACTTGTGTGGGTTGTAGAGTCCGCCTCATGCTACCACGAGTGTGAAAGCACCACCAACATTCAAAAGTCACCAAAACATCAGCCAGAAAGCATAGGTACTGAGAAGTGGTCTGTGATCCCCACCTGCAGAACCACTCCTTTATTGAGTGTGTCTTGCTAATTGCCAATAATTTCCACCTGTTGTCTATTCCATTTGCACAACAGCATGTGAAATTGATTGTCAATCAATGTTGCTTCCTAAGTGGACAGTTTGATTTCACAGAAGTTTGATTTACTTGGAGTTATATTGTGTTGTTTATGTGCTCCCTTTTTGTTTTTTTGAGCAGTGTACTTATTTGTTTTTATGTAAGCACCAGTTACTGCAGCAATTTCCTAATGAACCTGTTCACCCATATGGCAATAAAACCTTCTGATTCTGAAATATTGGCTGTTGGTATGATTATGAAATGCTGTATTAGTCTTACGCCAGATATAACGAGACTCGAACCTTACAAAAAGTTTGACTTTTGTCTCGCCAGTTCATAGAATATTTTCCCAGAAGTCTTGGGGATCATCAAGATGTTTTGTAGCAAATGTGAGACGAGCCTTTGTGTTCTTTTTGGTCAGCAGTGGTTTTTGCCTTGGGACTCTCTCATGATGTCATTTTTGGCCAGTCTCTTTCTTATTGTTGAATCATGAACTCTGACCTTAACTGAGGCAAGTGAGGCCTGCAGTTCTTTAGATGTTGTTCTGGATTCTGTTGTGACCTCCTCGGTGATTTGTTGATGCGCTCATGGAGTAATTTGGTAAGCTGGCCACACTCAGGAAGGTTCACTACTGTTTCAATTTTTTCCATTTGTAGATAATAAGCCTTAGAAATGGTTTTGTAACCCTTTCCAAACTGATAGATGTCAGCTGTTCTTGAGTTTCTTTAGATTGTGGCATGATGTGTTGCTTTTCGAGCTCTTTTAGCCCACTTTACTTTCAGACAGGCTCTATTTGAGTTTAGTTTTAGGGTTAAATTTAAGTTATTTAAGCTCTGTTTGGATTCAACAGGTCTGGCAGTAATCAGCAAGCTGCTGCCACGCCAGCAGCTAAGTTGAACTTAGCTTTCAAAAAAAAAAAGAATCAGTTGATTCATGATATAAGCACGTGGGGGCCATACAAAATACTGAGTATCATTTTGAGTTGTTGCAATGAAATTTTGCCAAAATGGACTAGCCTGCCACATCACTTTGATTTTTGGGGTCTGTTTGAATTCAGCCCTCTGTAGGTTGCTATTTTACATTTCCATCAATGTGGATTTCATCCCTGACATATTACCCAGTTCATATTAGTATAGATATCCAGCATGATTTTTGTCCCACTAAGATCTGATGTGCATTCAAAGTATTCCTTTAATTTTTTTTTTGAGCAGTGTATATGATGTAGATCATAGTAACTGATTTGGAGTCAACATTTTTGACACAAACACAGTTGTCAGCTCAGTGGTCAGCAGTGACCGCTGAGCTGACAACACTAGATAAAAACCTGCAAATGATATCCTAGAAACATGACTGACTCCAGCACAGCTTTTCAGTGAATGGGAAACAACTACCAAACAAGGGAATGGAAATTTTGGAGCCTTGTTAATTCTTTCTTTCCCAAGAACTGTGTTGCAAGTGATGTGCAGGAAAAAAACACATCAGTCTCTTGGAAAATAACAGGAGAATATATTCAGAGCAGTGTGAGGCAAGTGGTTAAAAATATTCAAAAAAAAAAAAAAAAATCCAACTTACCAAGATGATTGCTCTACAGTTAGCATCATGCCACTTCTGACTAAATAAACAATTCAGTTTGATTAATGATTGTCATTCTGCGTGTGTGGTTAGACATGATTGGAATGAGGACTAGAGCGCCAAAATCTAATGAGGGCAAGATGGTGAACGGGAAGGAGACACTGCGACTTCGTTCCAAGGGTTCTGCTACAGTTCAGGAGGTGGTGAGTTTCACATGTTCTGCTGGACAATGACCGATTAAATTTCCAGATGTACTCAAACAGCATTGTGTACACACATCTATATACACACACAGCTCATATAGAGCATTTGAAATGTCTTTTTATCAGCACTTTAACTCAGTTTTTTTTTTGTCTTGTGTGCAGCATGCTTTGATTTAAGGTTTTTCTCTGTGTTAGATCTGCTAAAAGCTTATCTGGAACATTGCAGACCTGACCTAAACTGAAAGTAATTGAGTGTTAGAATCCACTCACACATAGACAAATAAACTCAACTCTTTTGCAGGAAGTTATCCTTATTTCTCACACAAATGTTTAAAAACCACTGATCATTTCCTTTTCTGTCTTTTTCTAATTATGTTTTCACACACTTGACACACAGATCTATAGCTCCTCGTCAGTGCTTTTTTGTAACATTTAAAATATGCAGTAAGTTTGAGTGCAGTCAGATTATTTGAGCGGGGTGAATGTTTTTTGTTTGAGTTAATTAAAGTGTATTTTACATTTTAAATTAAATCTTTTTCATTAGAATGAAAAAAATATCTTTGAAATGGTTTTCTTTATGCAGGATATTTTACATTACACAGATCTGGGATGTGATCCCACAGACTGCATCAACACATTTTAATCATTTTTTAAAATAAGGATTTACACTATGGATTATAACAATCCATGCTAAGGATTTCATCATCCATAGACTTTCATATAGCTGTATAACATTAAGACAAACAGTAAATCAAAAAAAGTCCCTAACAAGGGAGCAACCCAATATAACCTTACATGAGATGCTCTCTGAGATTCTCTGCCACCACATTTAGAGTGGTGTTAGACACTTTTGTTTTTATGTGCTATGCCAGCAGAATGAATTTGAAGAACGAGCCACCAAGAAAGTGGACGACCTGCTGGAGAGCTACATGGGCATCAGAGACTTGGAGCTGGGTAAGACTTTCTACAAAACATTTCTTTTAAACTTCCATGTTTGCGTGTAAGGTCTCAGTCCCACAGGCCTATTCAGGCCATTGTGATCGGCTGCATCCAGGCAACGTTTGGTCACTAGGGAAAGATGTGCATTCCCAGACCAGCTGTTGAGGGGTTGCTGAGTGAAACTGATGATTTTTTAATGCAGAACCCTCTGTTGCAAAGAGGGTTTTGCATCAAAAACTTCCCTGTGATTGCTTTGGTTGCCGGCAGATTGCCCCAGTTGTCCATAGTTTGCATGGAAAATGCCAGCTTGTCTGCAAAGTAAAGGTTAATGCCTTAACCACTTGCAACAGACATATTTTTAAATGCCCAGTTTTTATTTTGATGGTCTCGGTTTCCGGTTTGTGTCATAGCTCACTACCGCTTGGTGAACAGTTTGCCAGTGTTTGCAGACAAGTCAGCATCTTACATGCAAACTACTTTCGACAGCAGCAACATACCAGCAACCAAAGCAGTCACAAAGAGGTTTTTAATGCAGTGCCATAAACCTCTCTGTGACCACTTTCACTGAAGTGACTACCAGCAACCACACACCAACCAGTTGTGGAATACACAGCTTTACTGGCAACCGTGGTGGGGTCACGACCAGTTGATGTAAGCCTGATTCTAATGGCTTTTGTATTTGTGGTGGCCACCTGAACCAGTCAGTGATTGTTTATGGGGAGAAAGAAATATTGGCAGTTGACAAAATATCTTAATTTTGGAATTCTAGCTGTATGTTCTGTTCACCCATGGGTGAGTGTGTCCAAACTTTGACTGGTTTTCATATCTTTGCTGAGTTGTCATGGAGAGCTAATACATGCCATTTCATCCTCAGCTGAGCAATGCAGAGCTAAAGAAAACCATAAAGGCTAGAAGAAAAGAAAAACATCAAATGGACCTTGATTTAATTTTTTTTTTTTTGTCGGGGTTAATATTAGTAGAAATGGTCAGCATCAGTAGTGGGCTACTTGCTTTCATCCCTACTAAATATCACTGGAACTGCACAAGGATTCTGGTCTACTGTGCTGAGATTGCCCTTTCCCAGACTCTCAAAGCCAGTGGCCTGATTTTCAGATGGACATTTGGTCATATGAATCTCATCTAAAATGAATCAGTGAATTCTTACCCTGCTCTTCACCCTGTTGCTTGCTTGGATCTGTTCCTAAAAAATATGTTTAGTTGCATTCTTCTTCTTTTTTTCTCTTTCTCAGAAAACCACTTGAGAAAATAGCATTTATTCTCACTGACGGTTTGTATTGAGAAACAAATTAGGGATGCTGACAATTTCTGAACATTCATTTGTACAATGTGTCATCCAGCAAAGTTGATCCCAGCCATCCTTTTGCATAGGAACATAAAAATGTGGCTAGTATGCAAATAAGGAGATCTTTGTGCCAAATATGTACATTCTATTAGATAATGCTGACAAATGAATGACACTGCATTACACTCTGGAACACACAATATGCCATTACTAGGGAGCTTGTATGTATTTCTACATTATTCTTGATGATTAAAGTTAAAAGAGGAAGAGGTCTTTTTCAGTGTATGCCACAATTAGCACGTACTTGGGTTTGCCACAAAAGTGTAATGACTGCCCAGGGATATTTTGACCTATATGAGCAATGACTGAGGTTCATTAATATACATCATCCTAGAGAACAGCTACTGCCTCTGTTTCTGTCTGCTTTTGCAAAATTAAACAGAACTGCTGTCTGGATATTTCTCAAGAAAAATGCTTGCACCTTTTGCTTGTTTTATTTGGTGTTCCACAGAAATGCAAACCCTGAAATACTACAAGGATATACCCAAATAACTGTAGATAAGAAGAACTGGGAAATTTATGTATGTACACTCTTGTGTCCCATTTTCTTTGCAGCAACCACCATTGTGGAAGCAGGCAAAGACAAGAAGAACCCTGATGACTTTGCTGAGGCACTGGATTCAGTTTTGGGGGATTTTGCCTTCCCTGACGTCTTTTTGTTTGATGTATGGGGAGCTATTGGAGATGTCAAAAATGGCAGAATCTAGACATTTATTGTACTCATGAGAGAGAACAAGAACTCTGTTCTCTGGTATGTCAAGCTGTAAAAAAGTAAAATGAAGAAGTGTTTAAATATTGCCTTCCAGTCCTTACATTAATTATGAATTGCTTGCAATCACAACGACCATAATTGAGTCAACATCTTGTATTTGAAAAATAACTAATTTGTCCATAACAGATTTACCCTTCTTAATGTTTTACTGTATTGCACTGTCCAATCTTTACAGCAAATGCAACACACAGAAAACTGCACAGTCATTTCAAATCCATTCGTATTTAAAATCAGAACTTACGTATCTTCTCATCATTGGAAAAATGTGATATTAAGTTCAAGGAAAGAAAACCATTTAAAAGATGTTTTGCAAAACTTCCACAAGTATGCTGCAAAACGTGAGCTGGCATCAGTTGACGTCACTGAGCCACCTAGGAATTCATGAAATTCAATAAGCACTGCAGTTTAAAATATTCTAAATCATCCAGCAGGTGATTTGAAATTGCAAAAAATAAATAAATAAATAAAATAAAAAAATAAAAATAAGGACAATCAAAGCTGTCATCTAAAAATTGAATGCCAGGGGAGCAATTGCTCACTGAATGGCCCTGCTCTGCAATTCAGATTCCCAAATATGGAAACTGCTGTCAAATCCAACCCATAACAAAAAATAAAATATTTTGATGCATTCCTGTAAACTCTTACCACGTTCTTTACATTGATGTTGCCTGAAAAAAAAATTGCTTGTTGGCAACAGACAAACATCACATCTTCATTTGGATTAACTTTTGCCATGTTTCAAGAAGGGAGCCGCTGATTTGTTTTAAAAAAGGAGAGGGGTAGTGCAGATATCCTACACCAGTTTGTTGCAGGCTTTATATTTCATTACTGCTGCCTTTAGTTTCAGTGTGTAGATCTTGCTTTGTGCTTCTGCATTGGATTGTATTTGCAGTAAAAAAGAAGGAAACATTAACTACACATTAGAGTGGCATATTTATTCTGACTTACCATTTTGCATTTCTAAATTCAAATTTGACCAAACTTGCGATTACACCGTTTGAGCTACATCAGTATTCATCATCAGATAGTGATGCTTTGTTTTGCCACCACATTCCTGAAAATATATGGCATTTCCTGTAAGTAAAATGGTTAAAGTTACAATTCAACAAACATGTTTAACAGCAATGCGTATTTCTGTTTTAATGATCCTTTATTTATATGAACAATCACTTCACATTTCTGTCAAGCACAATTAACATTTACACTTCATTCTCACTGGATCATACCACTATGGAGTTAAAACAGCTGTTATCCAGGACTGCTTCAGTTGAATAATATTACAGGGTTTAATACGTTATGTGCATAATGAGTGTAAATATTGCTCACTTAAAACATATTCTCAGTCGACATCAACTTCGAGCATCAACTTTTCTTAGCTTAAACATCTCAAAGAGGCAGAGAAGCTCTGGGTGCAGAACTTTTACCACCACCCAACACTGGCTCTAAGAAGATCCGCAATCTACAATTATTAACCTTAATGTTTCAGCTAGATTGTATTTTCTCCAAGAGCAACATCAGCTAAGTTCAGCTTTTTTTGAGGGTCAGTTCACCCAAATTAAAAATAAATTTCACACATGCATTCATACTTACTCATATTGACACTTAACCATACTTAGTCACAATACAACATTTTTAAATAATGCTTTTCATTCATTTTAGCAGCACCTGTGCATTTTAATGGATGGGCTAACCAAATCTAGGCAAATAACACAAAACCATCCAACTATCCAACAGAGTTTTTTTTTTTTTTAAAGAAATACAATAGCTGTGTCTGCATGTATATGTCTGCATTTCTCTGTATTATTGTATGGCCTTTACATTACAATCTAAAGGCGACTGTTGTTGTGATTTGGCGCTGTATAATAAAACTGAATTGAAATGAATTGAATGGAATGTGGTTTTGGTTGGGGCTGATACATATTAAATTGTCCTGTTCTGCAAAGGCCATGTCCAGTTTGGAAGTAGCCCAATTGAGACACAATCAATATGATTATTATAGAAACATTGTTAAAGATAATAGGCAATTATAACCTTGTGTGGAAAGAACATAATTTTGCTTTCTTCCTATGTGAGTATATAGTCAGTGTGATGATCTGTAATATGAACAGCACATTTTTATGGCAGTAGGGGATTTTAACTGAGCAATAGTTCTCTGGGCTTTCTAAAGGTTTTTCAAAGTTTTTCTTTGGACACTGGCTGCTTTTTCACTCATTTTTTTTGTAGTCCAGTCCTTGTACCCGACTGTTTTCACAGAAATTTTTTTTTGTTTTTGAAGCCACTTAACACTGATCATATATTATTCAAGCATAAAAAAAGACATTTAACTTAAGGGATGAACCAGTGTTGTGTCTACACATTAGCAAGCAACTTAGCAAAGAACCAGCTTTAATTTGTATCTTTAGGGCACTTTATCAACCTCTCTTAAAGATAACAGTCTGACAGATATAAAATAATATTTTTGCACCTAAAGTACAAGGTAATTCCTCAAGAGCTATTAGTAAAAGAATCTGCCAGATCTCAGCATGGTATGCAGTGTGTTCTTTAAAAAAATTAGGAATCTTGACAAGTTGAAAGAAGAAGTGGCAGGCTTAAAAAATATCTACAGGCTGAAAATTCTGAAAGTCATGTCCTTAAGATATTGGAGAAAAAACAATCCAGCAAAAAGCATGGATTGGCCTCCCCAGAGCCTGGACCTCAACATCAGTGAAGCAGTGTGAGATCCTCTTGAAAGAGAACTGAACAAAAGACAGCCAACATCCAGTGAAGAGCTTTGAATGTCCTTCAAGAAGCCTGGAGAACTATTCCTGAAGACTACTCAAGGAAAATACAAGCAAGTTTGCCTAAGAGAGTTCAAGCTGTGCAGGTGGTCATACCAAATATTGATTTTCAAGGTTGTAAGGATTGTACAAACTCTGTTTTTGCTTTATATGCTACATTTCCATTTATGTTAAGACTCATTTCAATAAATCACTGCTCCTATTTCCCACCTTCCTACCAAAATATAAAGAACTGAGGGGTGGCTAAAGACTCCTGTATACTCTACTTCCTATATTTGAAATCTATCTTTTTTTCTTCTTGTAAACATGCATTAGCCCATTTATAACCAACAACCCTAAAACAGAAAATTGGTGAATAACAATGACGTTAAAGGCAAGAAATTGCTCTTCTAGCATTTTTTTTTTTTTAACATAAATCTGTTAAGTTCAGAAAAGTTAACAATCAGTCCTTTGTAGGTTTTCAAAGTTTAGGACATGCTCAGTCAGAGTCAGATTATCTGCAAATACAAGTGAATATAATCCAATATAAGATTGTTTGTTAACAATAAAATGAAAATGTTAAATGTTACTTTGGTCAAACCATTTTAACTCATAGGCAGCTCTACAAAATTAGAATTTTTTGTATTTCATGTTTTTGGGACTTGGCACTGTTACCCATGGGGTTCTCCACAAAGTGGTTAGTTAACTTTAACCTCCAGAACATCTGTTCTGAGCATATATGTGCTCAAAAAGCATGCTGGCTCACAAACTTGAACCTTTGCATAAAAAAAAGAAAAAAGAAAAAAAGATTCACCCTATTTAATGGCACATCATGTTTACAACTTAACATATAAAAACAATGAAGCAGTACATCTAGATAGCAGTTCATGTAGCTAAGTATTGGGTTAGAGTACAGGTTTGATCTCTATAACAAATCAGTTGCTATGCTATGGGAATGGAAACAAACACACTGTAACATGACCGTGATTCTGCTGGAAAACAGACTTAAATATGACTTATCACGAAGAAGAAGGTGGCAACTTAAAGGTAGATGGAAGCGTGATATTTGACATTTCTGTTTCTCCTGTTTCATCCGAGCCCAGGTTGCTCTTCAATGAAGATCGCGTGAATCGACGCATAGTCTTTTGGAAAGATGGGTACAAGGTCATGATGGAGCCCCGGGACCAGTCAAGGCGGGGGTAGACTCTCTTAAGAACTGTCCTCCGGAACAGGATGTAAACCCATGGGTCGAGGATCTGGTTCCAGGTGGCAAAGCGGAGGTACAGCAGTAGGTACAGGAATTGGAATCCCTTTCTGGAGAGCACAGTTTGAGCAATAAAGACCTGGAGGTGGAGGAATAATGTAGGGACAGGCGAAGAAAAGTAGAGGCAAAGAGAAGAATGGCGTGGAGGAAGGAGTGGACAGGGGAGAAGATGGTTAAAGAAAGAAAACAAGAAAATCAGAAAAAAGTCAGACAAAGAGATTAGAAACGGAATGAGAGAACAAAGATGAAATAGGTTAATATTGCAAATCCACACAGACACTATAAGTTATGCCTAGTTTAAAGAGAAAGGCTAGGCTAATTTTGTCATGGCCTCCCTGAGGCAGTGGCTGCTGTGACATAGCCTAATTACCCATTACCCATTTATCCACATTTCATGCGAGGCACAGCATTATTAGCATTACCCCAACTGCCTCTAGTGGAGGCAAAACATGCTAACAAATTTCTGCAGGAATTAAAAACTCGTTCAGTGTTGCTTATAGTATTTTCTCAAAATTTAGCCTGCGTCACAATTTTGTTCTCCTGTCATTTACATCCAAGCAATGCAAGAAACCATGCAAGATGAAGTGTTTTTGTCAGGCAAACTTCTCTCAGTGGCTCTGGTACTTCACGGGCTCCTGTTTTGCAGAGTGCCGATCCAGTCAACATGGTGGCTTATTTTCATTTCCAAAGGTGGAAAATCAACATACACAATAAGGCTATTTCAAATAGGCTCGACTGCAGAAAACTAGCTGTTGCACAATTGCATTTTTCAAGTTCATTGTAATTCCAGGTTTAAGGTAAGGATTTCTGCAGCTCTAATCCAAAGGAAAAAAGCAGTAACCTAATATAAGTAATATTTGCATAAATGCAAGCTACCATGTTTCTGATAACAGAACATTTTTTACTTTAGCAAATGAAAGAAGGTGCAAGGGCAGTAAACAAGCATGATGAGATCTGAAGCCAATTCTGTGAAATGACTATTAAAAGGGAAAAGAATGGAACAAAGTGTGCATCACCAAAATGGAGCATGATGAGAAACCTTGAGAAACCTGATTTGTACATTACAGTCATTACAGTCTATGCGATACATAGACTGTAATGTACAAATGAATTGGTCCATGAGTTTCATTAGAAGATGTTTAGGACATGCTGATGCAGCCGGCCCTACCAATGGCCAAAATTATGGTATGACGGGGGTGAGCAGTCACAATGGATAAGCAGCGTTAGATTTTTGTTTTACGTTTTACTCGCCTTAGTGGGGACACTTGAAACATGATGTAAATCCAGGGGTCTAATATCTGATTGCAGGTGGCCATTCGTATGAAGAACAAAACCATTTTATCATCAGCACCTGCAGGAATCCTCATGCTCACCAAAATGTATATCTGTACAGGGTATCACACAACTAATGTTAGACCAGACCGCAGAAAAATGTGTGCTCCTCTCATGAAATTTAAGCCTTCTTATTTCTTTCTCTGGCATCCTCAATAAAACAAGCACATACAAAATGGCAGTAGGGTCACTTTTTTAAAAAAAAAAAAAAGCTTTAGGAAAGCATATTTAAAATGGTTGGAACTGACTTTGGTGGTTCCTATTCCTGTCAAAAATGACTCAAAGTAACAAAAATTGGCTAATACATCAGTGTTTTTTGATATACAGTAGCTCCAAAATACCCCCCCCCAATAGGGACTTAAAATTTTTGAGTTTGATCCAGAAAGTCTGGTTGTTATTTTGAGTCTTTGTTGCTCCACTGGACCTTATTTAGTGATGTTTGACATTGTAGTAGATCTAATAGTGTAGTTTTCCTTTAAAGGCTCTGCTTCACTCTTGAGTTGAAATGTGTCATCTCAAGTGAGGCATTAAGGGCCTCTTTGGTCCAGGGTAAGTACAGAAGGTTTTCAGATCAGCTGGCAAAGGAGCCGCATCACTAAAAAGAAACAAAGCATAAAGAGGGGAACCGAGGAAAGGAGATTAGGACCTTGTGATGCTTCATTAAGGTTAAAACATTTTGAAGAGCAGTGCTGGTAACAAAAAAAAAAAAATCTACACTGTTAAGGTCAGTGGGTGGACACAGCAAAGGTAAGCTCCCCAACTTGCAATTTGGTGAATGAATAAATTAATTTCCTACTGACTACCTCATGAACAATGTTTTGTGGCTACTAATGTTACTATTGTTTTTATATTCTGGAGTATTTCTTAAATCATCAAAAAATTAGAACGGCAGAGTTTATAGTCAAAAAAACCACACATATGGCTTAAAAGAAGGTAAAGGCGAGAAAGCTAAAGGACTGGCAGATATTCTTCTGTCTGCAACAGAAGGCGGTCCTTTCTTCCATTGGTCTTATCACCACACACCACACACTGTCATAGACCACAGACTACAGTTATGGAGTCCAACACACTTTTACAGCGGTTGAAACAGGGCCAGACTTTTCTGTGGGGGCCAGTGGCTGTTGTACAGGTCCAAAGTGCTCCATTTTGGGTTTTTTTTGGCAACATCCTATCAGTTCACTCACTGGGTGATGAAAGAAATGTTTATATTGCATGAGAAATACATTTGAAAAAGCTACTTTACATAAATATTACTATGAACAGACAGGGCTGTTTGTTTGATGCATGTTGTGCATGCGCACTGTTGAGTTGAGCGTAACTCGTTTCCAAGGTTGTGAAGCTACTGTTCCTATAGCAGAAGCCTTACATAACCAACCAAACAATCAGACGTTAGACTGACCTCATGAATAATCCGTCTGGCCCTCCAGCATCATTTCTATTTCTGCTTGTCTAGGAATCTCCATGGTTACACGTCCCTGACATCCAACTGCTCTACCTGGATGTATCATCTCTTTCTCCTAGGCTCTTTCTCTCTTTAACACCCTCTCTCACCTCCATCACATTTTCTCCGGTGTGCAATAATTGAAATGAATTAGCTGGCTGACTAGTTGTCAAATGCCATTGCTTAGAAAGGGTTTGTGTCCAGTGAAACAATAGACTGCTTTAAAATTTAAACAGAAGGTAAATGGACTGGTGATTATTTAGTGCTTTTCCACTCTACTTGAGGCCCCAAATACCTTTATACAATGCTTTATTCACACAAGCACGTTTCTCTACACGTAAAGGGCTTTCTTTCTAACATTCACACTCAAGTGAACAACTTGGGGTGCAGTATCTTGCCCAAGACGTGCAGACTGGAGCAGCTGGGGATCAAACCACAAACCCTCTGATTTGAAGGTGACAAAATACTCTACCTCCTGAGCTACAGCCACCCCCAATGATGCAGGAAAATGCAGGAAGTGTTTTTACTGACGGCACAATATAGTGACAGGCAGTAACAGGTAGAAGCAGATCAATTGCACTAGAGTATGGACAATTATTTAATAATCAGAGCAAGTAACCAAATAACTGCTACCTTCAGCTGGTGAGGGGAATACAGGTTGCTCAATATATGAGGAATTGTGGTATTATGAATAAATGAGAAAACAGCAACATTATTATTATTTTATTTCTATCAGTTGTATCAGTTATATTTTTACATAATTTGCTGTTCCAAGACATGAGGATTACTAACTATTAGTAGTTAAGTTATGTACTGGAAAAGAAAGACTGAATTCAGTGTGTTGTTTGAAAAAAAAGTGCTGTAAAGTGTACTTCACAGCACAACTATATGCAGATAAAATTGCTTTACTGAATAAAATCAGCCTGACAAACTGCATCTCCCATAAACCAAGCCAAATTTACAGCAAGTGGAGAATTACAAACTACAATTTGCCACCTCCAGTGGCCAATTTGCCATGTTTGCTCCCTATAAATGTGGGTGTTGTTTTGGATAAGTGGCAAAAAGATGAAGCCAGTGTGGAATTGCCACTGGCTTCAATTCCTGGAATGGCCACTTGATGTGGTCTTTAAAAGCATGCCATTCTCCACAGATTCCCAAATTAAAGTGTTTAACTTTTTTTAAACTCACGGATTTAAGTTTGACTAAGGCTTAAAAATGACCTAATTTTACATGTGGCTGCTCTGTCTGACAGGTGGATGCTGACATAGGCAGCTGTAGCGGATAACTGTGTGCTAGGCTTCATCTAAGCTGAACTGAGTCGCTGAACTGGTGGTGGTTTGTGTTTTTTTTTTTTTTTTTAGGTTATTAGGCAATAACATTACTGGTGTAGTGCACTAGATGAAAACTGGGCTATAGGTAGCCTATGAAGTAAAATGAGTTTGAAACCCCTGACTTTCAAAAAAATTTGTGTGCACTGCTTATGGATGCACCTTGCCAAGAAAGCTTGCTAACACTGACTGATGACGCCTCCTATGTGTGCAGACTTACTGTCTACTGTTATTTATTGTCAGAGGAATTTAAGAGGGACTTTGTAAAGTTCAACTTCTCTATATTACTTCAAGTTATTCAAGTTACATTAATTTTCTTTTATGTCTGTATGAAACAAACAAACTCACCAGGAGGGGGCACCAGCTGATAGAAGCAATAATCATGATTAGGATAAGTTGCACCATCATCTCCACTTCATGGTCTCGTCTCCGCTGGGTCCTGTCCTGTCCACAGCACACCTTGATAAGGGTCACCACACTCACTGTGTTCAGTAGAAATGACACAGCGATTGAAATCAACCCCACGAGAGAGAAGAGTAGGGAGAAGACCATATCACTTCCATTCCAACTGATGTTGAAAAAACACCAGGAGCCAGGTATCTGTATGTGGTAGCTCCCAATGCCTGTTAGGGGCAGCAAAGCAATACAACCAGCGACGAACCATACCATCAGCACCATAGAGACTGTCCGGCTCTTGGGCATGTTGGTGGAGCGTGCAAATGGACGGGTGATGCCAGTGAAGCGCTCCACGGCCATGGTGGCACTAAGCAACAGTGGGCACAGTCCATAGAAGACCATGGACATACCCATGAAGTTGCAGAAGTGGCAGTTAGGGTCTAACTGGCGCCAATTGAAATGTGTAAGATGGAAGGAGACCACAATGGAGCCTGTGACCAAAAGACCCATAAAGTCAGTAATCACAAGACCGCCCAGGAAAATTAAGAAGAAAGACCGGGAGCGATTGTGCGTTCGCCGGAAAGATTTTATGAGAACAATGAAGGCAATGAGATTTGAGGTGATTCCCAAAGCGCTGAAGATGGATGAGAAGTATACTGAGTTGATAGGATGTGTGTAATTGAATGGAGGGCTTCTGATGGAGTAGCATTGTGGGGTGTTGTTGGTGTCTGAAGTATTCATTATGGTCAGCTGGTGAGCACTTGTTGAATTCAGGTGACTCTGAGATGGAAAGATAAAATGAGTTAGAAGAGCATCATTTCTTTTTTGACCTAAAAAGGTTGTGTTTCAAGACAATTTTTAATAGACAGTTCAAAAATTCAAAGATTTTAAGCACCAAAATGGTTGTAATTAGACAGCAACACAATTTCCAATGTAGTAATTTTACCAGATGGATTTTTTTAAAATTAAAAAAACAAACAAAAAAACAACAACATAATTTTAACTACATGTAAATTTTGTTTAATTGTGTATTGCATGGTTAGCCAATTTTACCACCGGACAGTTAAATCCTATTGCTCTAAAATCTGTCAGTTTTCTAGAGATTTTTAGATAATTTGGCAAATAATTCTCTCTCTATATATATAATTCTATATATATATATATATATTATTTTTTTTTTTTTCTGTCAGTTTTTGCTGGTTTGCTGGTTACACACAAATCTCTCAGAAGAGTTGGATCAGTGTTGTTGCACTTCAGATGTGGTGACCTCCGTGACAAAAGCTATGTGTTTAGTCTAACACAATTCTAAATGGTGCTTTTCCAACTCTTTATTTATGTTGAGTATGCTGCAAAACATCCAGTCTTCTTTTTGCCTTTCTATTTTCTATACTTATTTCTATTCAGAGGATGTGGGAAGACTGAAGCCTATCTTAGCATGCAGCCGAAAAAAAAATAAAGGTGACACCATGAATAGGGTCACAGCAGTCCAACAGTCACTAGATTAAATTCTAGTTAATTTTCATTTCTTTGTTTTCGTAGTTTGCCATTGTTTCTTTGGTTGTTATGACATTGTTGTTGCATTGCTACAACAAAGGTTGAAAATGCAATGAACAGTGGAGGTAAAAAACATTGTTACTAGATGTCAGTGGATCCAATATTTTTAGTATCAACAAGACTGATTGCTTAAATTATGAAACTAGACTTTAAAAAGGCAAAGTAATTTGTCAGATGCAGCATGTACACAGCACCCACACAAACACTTATGGAGACAGTGGCAGTATGGGGCAGAGATGGAATGAGTGACACTGTGAGACTGAAATAGACAGAGAGTAGGAGAGCTGGCATATCCTGACAGGAAGCTCAGTTATGGTGATGACAGAGGCACTAACAGGAAATAAACATAAAATGACATAAACAGTCTGTGATGTTGCCCTTGGTACTCTTTATCCAATAAAAAAGAGTCTCAGAATAATAACATGGGAAACAAATATTCATAGTTTTCCTTAATCTAAATATTTGCTTCAGGGCATGTAATAAGAATATTGATTTCATCCTGTAATAACTAAAGAAATAAACAGGAACTCGAAGTTATTTCCCCAAAAGCGGTTATTCAAATAAAACCATACAGTATGATCTAAGCAAAAAATAGCCCAATGTGGAAGAGCTGAAGAATGATGCTAAAAAAAAACATACGCCTGTGTAGTCCTCTATAAAATATAACACTTTTTTTCTTTGCAGTAATTTGTTGTTACCAGATGTTTAAACTGAGAAAATGTAAAATTTGGGGGAAAATATTAATTGTTTTGAATTTGATGGCAGCAACATGCCAAGAAAAATGGGACAGGGTCAACAAAAGGTCGGAAAAGCAAGTGGTACTAAACAAAAACCAGCTAACATTTCACAGCTAATTAGGTTAACTGGCAACATGTCAGTAATATGATTGGGTGGAAAAAGAGTGTCTTAGAGACACAAAGTTTCTCAGAAGAAAAGATGGGCAGAAGTTCACCAATTTGCAAAAGACTGCATCTAGAAATTGTGGAACTATTTCCAAATAATGTTCCTCAATGTAAAATTGCATTTGACATTTGAATATCCCATCATCTACAGTACAAAATGTCATCAAAAGATTCCAACAATCTGCAAAAAAGCTCTGTGCACAAGGGACAAGGCCTAAAATCAATATTAGATGCCTGTGATCTTCAGGTCCTCAGGCAGCACTGCATTAAAAACAGGCATGACTCTGTCATGGAAATCACTGCATGAGCTCAGGAGCACTTCCAGAAATCACTGTGAACACAGTTCACCGTGCCATCCACAAATGTGGGTTAAAGCTGTTAGGGATTATTTTTTACTCAATGAATAAAGGACAAATCAGTCTAGCTATGCAAAAAAAGAAGCCATATGCAAACATGATGGGCCATCTTTTCTGTGCCAAAGTTCATTTAAAATGGACTGAGGCAAAATAGAAAACTGTGGTCAAGACAAATCAAAATTTGAAATTCTTTTTGGAATACATGGACATTGTATCCTCCAGACTAAAGTGAAGAGAAACCATCTGGCCTGCTATCAGCACACAGTTCAAAAGCCTGCATCTCTGATGGTATGTGGGTACATTAGTTCCTAATGAATTGGCCAATTACACGTCTGGAAAGGCACCTTCAATGCTGAAAGGCTTTAGAACAACACATGCTCCCATCCTGACAACATCATTTTAAGGGAAGGCCTTACATATTATAACAAAACAATGGCAAACTGCATACTGCAGCTATTAAAACAGCATCACTTCATAGAAGAAGAGTGCAGGTGCTGAAATGGCCTGCCTGCAGTCCAGATCTTTCACTAACTGAAAACATTTGGTGCAAGATCCAGGACTATTGAGCAGCTAGAATCTTATATCAGGTCCAGCAGCTGCTCTCCTCAGTTCCCAGACAAACTGTTGTTAAAAGAATTACACAAAGTGGTAAACATGGACCTCTCCCAGCTTTTTTGAGACCGTGCTGCCATCAAAATCAAAATGAGTTAATCTTCAAATATTTAATATATTTTCTATGGTCCATTGTGAATAAAATATTGGTTTATGAGTTTTGAAAATCAGTGCATTCTGTTTTTGTTTACAGTTGTGTCACAACTTTTTTGGAATTGTGTTTGTACTGTCCTAGACAGTTATGTATCGAAACTGGCAGCAGTGAGTGATAATTCTCCTGACACAATTTCAATGACCAGAAATTGCGCAAAAAAACTAAAAACAAAAAACGTGGCAGCAGAATTTTCCTCCATAGGGAGATTAGCCCATGCATTTCACTGTAGGCTATTGTTTTGCTTCAACACTTAAAACCATAACAAAGGACACTGGAATGTACAGACCACTTAACGCTCAGGAAGACAAGTTCAGAGACTTGAACTCAGATGCAGGACCACTTCAGAAGAACGAGGTCAATTGCTCCTGAACTCAAGCATCAAAACAACGCATACATAAAGCAATCAATCCAAATGGTCAAACTTTCAGCTGCGTGTGCACAGCGGTCCTGCCTAGTTTCACACACCAGCTGGGAATACACTGGTAGCTTGCTGGAATGAAAATAACTGAACCACTACAAGAGCTAACAGGTGTCTGTTTTTAGCGTGCTCTCAAGCAGCATTCTTGCAAAGAATGAAATTTACGAGAACTCCGTGCCTCAAAGATCGTAAAGCTGCATTCAGTGCACCAATTATTTGCTCATTTCTCAAAACTAAATTAAAAGTAACCTGGATGAATATTTTTTACTGCTTTTTTGGGTGGGGCTGGATGGTGGAAACCACTAGAAATCACACATGCATTTGAGATTTGAGTCCTGTAGGATGACGAGACTTTTTTCTTTACTACATCATGAATTTTAAGACATTCTTTTAATCTGGCAGCTTGGTGGCATGGTGGTTAGCACTGTTGCCTCACAGCAAAAAGGTTCTAGGTTTGAATCTACCTTGGCTGGGGCTTTTCTGTGCGGCGTTTGTATGTTCTCCCCATGTCTGCGTGGGTTTCCTCCCGAAGTCCACTGACGTGGAGTTAGGTTATTTGGTGATTCTAAATGCCTACAGATGTGAATGGTTGTCTCTCTGTGTGACCTTTCCAGGGTGTACCCTGCCTCTCGCCCTGTGTTGATGGATGGATTCATTTCGTCTCACAATTCTGGTGTGATATTAACAAAGTGGGTATGTATTAAGAACTTTTGTGCTTGATATTTGCATTTTGGAAAATTAACATTCTGTACATGTCATGACCCATAATGACCCAAAATTGTGGCAACATGTTTTTGTCAGAAAACTTAAACTACATAAACTGAGACAACTCATTGAATGACTCTACCAATTTTTAATTTTTTTAATTTAACTTTTATTTATACAAGGAGTCCCATTGAGACTCAGTGTCTCATTTGCAAGAGAGACCTGTTTGGAAAAACATAATAAATTTTCAACAAAAACATAACTGCACTGAGCAATCAAATCCCTCAACTCCTTAGGGGAGTGCTTTATGTTGAGGCAGATTGTGCTTGGAGCCAGCTTTTGTATGACGTGGAAAACCTTTTAATGTACCATTAGCCACAAAGGGTCTACAATCAATATATCATACTGAATATTCCTTCACTAATGCGGTAAAAAGGTTTTGTACTGGACCAAATGAAAAACTGCAGAAATGCATGCGTGTGTTGTGTATTTGCGCTGAAATGGTCAGAATGCTGAATGTGTACAAAATTATATAAACCCGTGAGGTTTTCTAAACAGAGGCACGGTAACTGCTGGGGAGTTTGCCAGAGTGTGTTGGAAGGACAGTGACGTGTAATGCATTATATTTATATTTTATTATAGCTTTCCAACAAATATAAGGGGTTTGTATAGCAGAAGAAGCGTTTTTCCTGTTTTTTTCAGAAAGATGTTTTGTGCTGGTTTTTCAGGATTACTGCCTGCATATCTTGCTTTGTAGGATTTTGCTGATTGAAAAATAATATTTTGTGAGACTGAAACTCTGACTGACACCCTGTCTTAACTTCCAGTGACTAGCACAACTCACAAATGAACTTTTCTGTAGATTTTAGAGCTTTTTTTTTTTTTGTTGTGCCATGCATGAAACACTGAAAAAGAAGCAGTGGGCACTCTGATGTAATGTGCTGCTGTGCACTACTGAGAAACTACTGAAACTGGGTGAAAATAAAGCTTCAGTGAGAGTCGAGTCCTGAACCGTGGCTAGTGTTGCTGTCATGCATTACACCCTGCCGAAGAAACACACTTAAAGACAGTTCTATGGAATTCATAGTTCAGTAGTTTTACCAGAATTTGAGAGGTTAGTTCAAACATTGTATTGTTGTTTTTCAAATATGTGTAGATATCCATATTTTATCGCTGGTTCAGTTCCAGCAAGAGAGGCGTGTGTTAGGAAGTGCACCTAGTATAAAACTCTGCCAAATCAAACATGCAGACCAACCCCTTGTGACAAGGGAGCAGCTGAAAGTTGTTTTTTTACTGTCACAAAAAGAAGCTAAACAACTCTAAGTGACAAAAATACATCAGGGTATGCTTACAAATAATCAAGTGTGCTTCTGATACACCACAACATACAGTACAAATTATTAAAGTACAAGAAACACCTCTTTAGTCCTCTGTAGTTTGCATGTACTCAGTAATACAAGATGAAAAGTTTTCATTGACAAATGGCATACACAAATTATTGAGTATTTAAGAAGGTGTATCTTACCAAGGACCACTTGTCTCACAGTTGGAAAGTTTTTACTTATCCATCCTAGTCACCTCTCTTGAAAGATCACTAATCATACAAATATTAATTACTAGAAGACATGGGATAGATATCATATACCACAAGTCCAGTCCGAAGACAAAAAGACCTATATTCCAGCCGGCTGCTAGTAGTAACCCTGGATCATCTTCACTCCCTTCCCCCTTGTGTTCTCTCCTTTCCTCCTCCTACTCAGATACTCATCTCCCCCCATCCAGTCATGCTTCCTTTTGCACAGTATACCCCTCCCAGGAAGTTGGCGGGGGGGGGCTGTAGGAAGGCACACTTCTTTTTTTTCCATGTGGAAGAATTTGCATCAGAAAATAGTTGCAAAACTGTGATGATAAAAATATGCAGAATTAGGGGACATGTTTGCTTTTAAATTCTGGCGTGTGTTCTAAAAAGGCAAGAACTACATTTAAAATAAATAAATAAATACATAAATAAAGTTGGCCTTCAAGCATTTTATCTGATGTTTTGGAAAACAGGCAGCAAGGCAAAAGTTTCGAACACACATTAATACTGCAAGGCCACTGATGTTTGATGTAAGACTCTGTCTACATCCACAATAATATGTTTTAATTCTAAAAGTGTATATTAAAATTAAAACAAGCACGGTATCAGAACTAATGTTCAGTCTCTGTACTAACACGTCTGTAAACAGGAAGAGGGCTGGTTGTTTGGGGAGAATGCTGTGAATACTAGAAAGAACACCAGTGCTAAAAACAGCAGCAATTCCTTTGCTTGCAACTCATTTAGGTGAAAGTGTTACTGAAAGCAACAGGAGTGTAAAGGATCGCAGCGCGAACAGCACCAGAATCATTATCCATATCCAGGAAGCCATGGCAAAGGATGAGGAGAAGACACAAAAGGAGGAGAAAGGATGAGTGTAGCTACAATACTTCGTGGGTCGCGTAACTTTGACAAGTGATAACAATCCAATCAAAATGCAACTGTGTGCCATTGTTTCCAAAAATCTCAGTTTCTGCCTGTCAACGCCAAAATACACTCCCACAGTTTTCAAACTAAAACTGGGCCAACTGCATTTCCAAAAGTCTGTTTTATGGGTTGTAAGACACCAGACTCTAATCATAAATGCAGTTAAAGATTAAAGATTTTAAAGATATTAATCTGGACGTAACCTATATTTGGAGCACTGATGCACTGGAAAGAAAATCTGGATGGCATCTGTAAATGTTTTTAAACTGTTGTTTACTGGTTTTAAATAGAAACTGGCTTGTAAAGAGTCCAAAGTTACTAAATAACTTGTTTTAGACACGCAAATGCTATGCAGATGTGCATCATGTCTGCTAAATACTTTTTAGCCAAGGCACAGGCCTGTGAATTTTTTCACAACATGCATCAGTAGGTATTTTAGGCAAATATGTCTAAATAATGACAAATTCTTATGTTTTTTTTTTAAATAACTGAGAACGTATGGCAGATAAACCCAGGACTTATTTTTCATCTCACTGTTTTCTTTTTTTGATATAGATATAATGAAAAACAACTTTACTTTTCCTTCCTTTAAAAGTTATTTAGTCTGTCATGCTACTGTAAGGTCAAGGTTAACCTCTAATCAGCTCCTCCCCCTACCAGTAAACATGGCCAGACAGAATTCAATTCAATTCAATTCAATTCATTTCAATTCAATTCAATTCAATTCAATTCAATTCAATTCAATTCAATTCAATTCAATTCAGTTTTATTTATATAGCGCCAAATCACAACGAACAGTTGCCTCAAGGCGCTTTGTATTGTGGGTAAAGACCCTACAGAGAAAACCCAACAGTCAAAACGACCCCCTATGAGCAAGCACTTGGCGACGGTGGGAAGGAAAAACTCCCTTTTAACAGGAAGAAACCTCCAGCAGAACCAGGCTCAGGGAGGGGCAGTCATCTGCTGCGACCGGTTGGGGCTGAGGGGAGAGAGACAGAGTGGTGGGTGGGCTCCTTTACATTTTGAGAGAAGCCAATTGAATCTAATAATAGATTAAATGCAGTGTTGAGGCTGTCATTTTCAGCATCTACATGGATGTTAAA